>CADEBD010000412.1:0-96361 GCA_902825455.1 Arctia plantaginis
ATCCTTTTGACGCCCATTTTCTAGTTTACGATGCCTAACAATTTTGGTTGAATTAATAAAATCGTTCTCACTTAATTTTAATTCGTCCTTGATATTCTGACGATATAAGGCTGTTAGGAAGGCACGATCTTCCATAGAACCGGGTACGTCTTTTACAATTATACGGGGCTTTCGGCCTTTCGGTTTTTCTAATCTTAAACCTACTGATTTAATGGCGTCTACAGATTCCAGTTTCTTAAGCTGTCGTTCGTTAGCTACACGTAACAAGACGCCTGCCTTAGGGGTTTTTTTAAAGCCTACAATTTGGAAACCCTCATCGCTCGGTTTAATAGCCTTCATAAGAGCTTGTTTCGTTGCTGTCGAGGTCGCATAGTCCGCTAAGCGTTCCGTAGTGGGATAGGCAATAACACAAGGCCTAGGAACGCGCGCTTCAGTAGGTACCAGGCACGGGGCAGATTTAGGTGGTAAGCGAAGCTTAAGTTTGTCCGCGTACGTTAAACTCTTTTGTTGAGTTGCGATACCCTCCATTTGTCGCTCAAAATTCGCTAATTTCGCTTCGTTGCTAAAGGATTTTATTGCTAACATTGATACGATACCGGTAATTCGTTGAGTAATATCCATAATCGCCGTTTTATTACCTACATTCATCCGAGATCCCTGATCATTAACTAATTCATTAATTTTTGATAAGTAATCGGTGGCCTGTGACACTAAGTCACAGTAATTGTACTCCCCACAGTTATCACGACCGGTAGGAGACGAAACATTTCCACTTAAGTCCGAAAACAAGCTTAAAAATAAACAATACGCAGAGAAAAATCAATGTAAACAAAGGATACCACCTACCCACTTTTGTAACTGGTCGTTACTTTGTTCCTTTATTACTGGGGTTGCGTATGTGTACAGAGAGAAATAATAAGTCTATGAACAACTTATTTAAATTTATTAATCACGACTGTATACAATATATATGGGTGTGCTGTAGTACGGTATACAAGACGACCACGGGACAACTGTGGTTCACAGCGCACTACAGTACCGATAACTCAAAACGTTGCGTCAGCATTCCCGCAACACCATTATTACAAGGTACAGAAGAAGTAAAACTATTGTTTTTGTATATAACTTTAACAAAACACCTACCGATAACATTGATTTGTGCCCCAGAATAGCCGCGTAGCTTTGTTGTAGTGGACAACAACTCCCGCTTGCTTATATTTAATCTAGTTAAAAAACTCTCTGGCAAAACATTGACGTCGGCTCCCGTGTCAATTTTAAAACATATTTGGAACTGATTTATTATTAAATTTACCGACCATTTATCATTACTACATAAATTATCCACTAAACGAACTACCTTTTCATCAGAGTCAACAATCCGAAATACGTTACACATACGGGAGAAATGATTCATACGTGTGCATCTCCCACATTGTTTTCCATACGCCGGGCTGGAGTTTCTCGGGTGCTGCATGCCACATTTGTTACAATTGATATTTTTATAGCTTGACACCGTTCTGCCTCTGTAGCTGCTCGCGCCACCCGGTACCAACGCCCTTGGAACATTGTTGGTCGTATGTCCCGGGCGACCTACGAAACCGCCACGGCCGCTGCCGCGCACTGCTGATGACGTGTACTGAACTCGGAGACCGTTCCGATTTCTTCTCGACTCGATCTTACATACGTCCTCTTGATTGGAATCATAATTATTTATTTTGCTTACCGTGTTCCTGTGTTCAGTGCATATCTTCTCTGAATACATCTTAGAAACGACAACCGCTTGACATATATTTACCGCTTTTTCTAATGTCAAATCTGCTTCTCGCAGTAGTCTTTCTCTGATACCATTATTCAAAATTCCACAAACCAAACGTTCTTTGATCAGAGAATTACATAAATCTCCAAATTCACAAGTCATTGCCAATTTTTTTAACTCATACACATACTGTTCAATTGATTCGTTTTCATCCTGATTACGTATAAAAAACTTATGTCTCTCCACCGTCAAATTCTTTTTCTGTTGAAAATAATTTTTGAATTTTTCTAATATTTCATCCACTGTTGTGCATTTCGTATTAAACTGTGCATATAAATCTCGGCATTGTTCACCAATTATATACAAAAGTATGTTCACCTGTATTGTTGAACTTTTCTTTGATAATTCAAATGCCTCAAAGTAAATTTTAAAACCGTTGCTCCATTTATTCCAGTTTTCACGCACCGCAACAACAACGCACCAGTTGTTATATTTGTCGTATTTTGATCAAAACAAAAAGGAGCCGGCGGAGTTAGGATAGTTTCCATGTTGTTAACCTTTAATCACTTTAAGATATTTATTTATATTTTAAAATTGTGTATATGACTACTATTTAATTTTTGAATCCTACCGACTGCGCCATGTTGTGTTGTGTATCGGGGACACGTTATTCAAACAACAAGGATCGAGTAGTACTGTCTTTATTTAATAATTTTACATGTACCGACATCTACTGTATCTGTATAATTTATGGAAAATTTAACAACATTCACTGGAATGTTGTCAATGCCATAACTAGATTTATTTTTCAAAAATTTTGTGATTCTTATTACTTCATTTCTGTCTGTAGGGTAAAGAAATATGGTGTGTGGATTTGTATTTGATGTTTGCCCTTGATCCGCCAATGGATTGTTATTTTGTGTGGTGTAAACGTTGTTGAAAGAATTTGCGATATCAATGGGTGACCTTATCTCACGATTGTTATGGCTTATGTACTCTATGGAAGGCTTTAATATATTTGTAGCCTGAGTTTGTTGCTTTATTAATGACCAAGTAGCTTTTGATATATTGTCGCTGCTGATGATGTGTTTTATATTGGATATTTTTTTTGACTTGTTTATGACATGCTTCAGGGTCTTACAGTATTTTTTGTATTTCACTTTGTTGCTCTTGAGATTACTTTTCTGAGTTTGCATGTACATGATTCTTTTATGTTTTATGGATATAATAATACCTTTAGTCAGCCATGTTTTACGTTTTTTATATGTCATTTTAATTTTAATTACTGGGAAACATAGGTTAAAAATCAAAGTAAATTTGTCTATAAATAATCTATAAGCTGTATTGGCGTCTAATTCTTGATAAACATCGTAGAATTTTATTTGAGATAAATACTTTAAAAATATTTCTTTATTACTATTTATCATTCTTTTACTCACAAACCAGAATTTTTCTTTGTTCAGTTCGTTTGGATTATTTTTTGGGATTTTTTTTGCTAGGTCATTGCCGATTGCAGAGAAAAATATATTGAATTGCTCACATATATCATTCCCATCACCAGTACTATTGCCGAGTATAACAAGTTTTGGAGAATGCATTTCTGATTTTATTTTATTGTTTGCTAATGTATTGATAACTTTCCAAAGCTTTTTAGAGTCGTTGTTACATTTTTGAAAAGAATTATGATAATACTCTTGTTTAGTGCGTTTGATTAATTTATGTAAATTATTTCTTTCCATGATAAATTGTTGTTTGAATTCCTCGTTGTTGGGCTCCTTTTTAAGTTTTATCCATAACTTATTTCTTTTATGTATTCCATTAATTATGTTTTTGTGAATCCAGTCTTTCTGTGGCAAATTTAATATCTTGATTTTGTTCGTCGTGTCAGTATATAGCTCTCCAAATCTGCATAGTTGTGCTGTTCATTTATGAATGGTTTCTTTTTCACGCTCTGGTACAGTGCCGAATAGTCAATTGCTTCATATGAAGTGCGCTGTAGGGGGTTATGTTTATGATTCAGTAATTCTACATATATTTGTTTATGGTCTGATAGGGGTGAATCAATGACTGTGGGATGGAAGTTGTCATTACGAAGATTTGAACAGATATGGTCCAGTATAGTTCTTGTGT
This sequence comes from Arctia plantaginis, assembly GCA_902825455.1. Taxonomy (NCBI): domain Eukaryota; kingdom Metazoa; phylum Arthropoda; class Insecta; order Lepidoptera; family Erebidae; genus Arctia; species Arctia plantaginis. Next base: position 3,887 of record CADEBD010000412.1, read on the forward strand.
TTGTCGTCTCTCGAGTGCAGTGGTTAGGATCTATTTTATTTAAAACATCATATCCAACTACTTCTAACATATCTCGATAATTTGAAGTATCTCTGCTCTCTGTTCTGAGTACTTTTCAAAAACTGAATTTAAATTTATTCTTCCAGGATTATAAATAGCACCAATGTTAATAGAGTATTTATGCAAATAGATCCATAGATAATGCACGTTATTCTCACAAATATCTTCTAGTATATCATATTTGAGGCTGTTGTGGATAAATATAGATATAAACCCCCCCCCCCCCCTCTTTTGTCAGTTCGATAATTATATATACGTGTGTAGTTTTGAATAGCAAATGACTTAGCTTTAGTTTCATTTTTTATCCATGTTTCTGTCAGTATAATCAAGTGTGTGATACAGTTAATGGACTTGAGAATACACTTTAGCTCGTCAAACTTCCCCGACTTACATAAACTGCGTACGTTAGCATACAGAAAATTCAGAGTTGATTTTCGAGCGGGTAAAACATCGTCGTAAGTATGTGATAGAGAGTGAGCATTTTCCTTACATTCTAGTGATCTGTTACCGGCTGTCGTTGGGTTAAGTTTTTTTGTAGCTTTTTTTATGATTTTAGGTGTATCTTTGATATATTTTCTTGTTAGGTCTTGTTCTCCATTCGTTTCTCGACGTGATAACTCTTCTTACAAATACTGCATGTAAGCTCTTTGCCTAGATAGATAGATAGATAACTCTTTATTTGCACACTAAATTACAGAGTTACAAGAAAGGAACACAGCGATCAAATATCGAGTGTACAAAGGGCGGCCTTATTGCTAAATGCAATTTCTTCCAGGCAACCTTAGATGCACAGAGGGGTTTGTGAGACTTCTGCGACTCCTGCATGACGACATGCAGTGCTGCGTCTCCGTAGACGGCGAACAGTCCGACTTTTTCCCCGTTACCTGTTGGGTAAAGCAAGGGTGCGTCCTAGCACCTACACTGTTCCCTCTATACTTCGCATTAGTGGTCAAGGAGGTCCTACAAACTGTTTCTGAAGGAGTTCGCATTCGCTTTCGCACCGACGGTAGCCTTTTCAACTTGGCCAGACTTAAGGCGCGCACCAAAGTCTCGTATGCACTGATCACAGAGATCATGTATGCTGATGACCTGTGCTTCTTGGCAGAATCCCCAGACGGCCTGCAACAGCTGATGTCCGCTTTCCACTAGGCATGCTGCAAATTCGGCCTAAAGATCAGTGTCAAAAAGACGGAAGTGATGTCCCTAGACATCCATGGTCGCGAGACACTGACCATTAAGCTTGGTGAGGACGTGCTGAAGCAGGTCGATAAATTTCGTTATCTGGGGAACACTATAACACCTAAGTGTGACCTTGATGCCGAGATCAACAGCAGGATAAGTGCTGCAGCTCCTGCATTTGGAAAGCTGTGTTCCAAGGTCTTCTGCTCGCACGACCTCAAGTTGGCTACTAAAATCTCGGTTTATATGGCGATCGTGCTGCCAAACCTTCTCTACTCTTCCGAGACCTGGTGTGTGTATCGTCACCATATACGCACTCTCGACCGATTCCACCTAAAATGCCTGCGCACCATCATGAAGATCAAATGGTCCGATCGGGTGCGCAATACCGAAGTCCTAAGACGCGCCAATGTTGGTGGCATTGAAGCATACTTGATGCATCGACAACTCCGGTGGTGCGGTCACATATCACGGATGGCGGAGGAGAGAGTGGCGAAACGAATCTTTTACTCTGAGCTAGAGGAGGGCAAGCGAAAGCACGGTGGACAACTCCTCAGATATAAGGATGTTCTGCGTCGTCACATGAAAAAATGCAACATAGAGCCCTCTCGCTGGGAGAGTTTGGCAGCACAGCGACCGGAATGGCGCGAGATTACGAAGAAGCGAATCCGCGAATTTGAGGAACAGCGTTTAGCTGAACTCGATGCCAAGCGCGATGATCTCAAAGCCCGTCCACTCGCCGCCATTCACTATAATTATGAGAGCGGCAAGCTCACGTGCCCACTCTGTGCAAGGGAGTTTACTGCGAAAATCGGCTATATAAGCCATCTCCGGGCGCATCAGCGCCAGGTCCCATAAGGGGTCGAAGTGGTCGCCATGGCTGAAATCGGTCGGATTACATCATTACATCATGATAAATCAATCGAAAAAAATACAAAACAAACTAAACGAGAATGTCAGTAGCAGAAAGAATAACTAACTGCGTGAACGCAGCGGATAATGTGTCACAAATCGTATTCTGTCAAACTGTCAAGTTAATCAAAACAAATCGACCTTGAGTTTGTTCATTTTGAATCAATTTAGATCAGAAAAGTTGAGGTATTTCTATATTATAATAGTTTTTATAACTTAACAGCTTATACACTAAAACAAAAGAAAACTTTAAATTCAGGTAGCAAGAAAACTATTAACTAAGTTAATACCTGAACGTAATGCAATAATCGAAACAACAGGATTTCACCGCAGCTTTTTCGGCTGGAACTGCCTTCTGCGTCTCACAATCAAGCCGATTAAGTTCACTGAGGGAGACTATGCGATGCCGTGTCCCCTTAGGGTCGAGGACATAGATATGACCCTCACGTGTCCAGCACTTGGAGACACCAAACCGCTCACGTGCAGCCATAAAAACCTCATGTCTGGTTCTAGTTATGAATTCAGACAAGGTGACGCCAGACCCCTTGAGTTTGGTTTTAGCAAACCATAATTTGTCCCGAACGGTTGTAAGTTGGAGTTTGACCAGTATAGGTCTTGGTTTCTTAGCAGCAGTAGGTCTGCCCATTCTGTGGCATCGCTTTATGTCACTTTTTGAGAAACCCTCTGCGTTAAGATGGCCTGTCACAACATTCACAACCGATTGTGCCGTGTCTTCATCATTATCCTCAGGAACTCTATGCAACAACAACATTTTTCGACGAGTACGCATCTCCATGCTATCCACCTGATGAGCCAAAAGCTCAATTTGACTGCGTAAGCCAGAAAAGGTGCTCATGACAAAGGCTTTGAAACCTGCGAAATCAGATGTCAGTGATGCCACAGTTGGTGTGCTGCTAGGGTTTTTGGCACTCCTCTGCAGCTCTGTTTCGAAGGCAGCCATGCGTTCTTCAATACCCGCCATGATTGTCGCAAAAGAGTCCTTTATGTTGTTCATTTCAATGTGCACGGTAGTTGTTGTGATTATATTTTATAAGAAGTATATTTGAGAGGAGATAACACTTCACTGGTAAGTGTATTATATCAACATTTAAATTGTTATTCAAAAATATTAAAAACAACTACTTATATATTTAAATTAAAATAAAATGGAGACACTTAAAATTTTTGTTGTTGCTGTCTCAACTACCCACCAATTGTCAATCAGCCTACGATATGTTTTTAAATATTATAAATGAGTCAGGCGATATGCATATAAATGTAAATATACCTTAAATAAAATTTAATCAAGGTCCTTTACAGCAATTTACCCCAAAACCTTACTGGAAAACTGAACTATCAAAGGCGATAGCAGAGCGTCGGTTGGCGTTATTTTTTTTTAGAAAGAATCCCACCCCTAACAATTTAATTACTCTAAAAGTTAAGATCAGTAATAGCCAGCGATTGATAAGAAAAGCCGTGTCGTGTTATCCGTGTGGTGACGGATTAAGAGTACAGAGTGTCCCCACCCCTATTGATCCCGTGGGTATCGTAAGAGACGACTAAGGGAGAAAACTACGCAAAACAACAGCACTGCAGAGAGAGTGAAAACTTCAAACCCTGTTTTTTTTTTTTTTAACGTGTGGAAATCCCCTCGGACCGTCACCCCACCGGGGTTTGCGGCGGGGTGGTGTGTCGGACTCGGACCGACTAAAACCACACGGTGTGCCACTCTGCGCCTGTAATAGGAGGGATCCGGGAACATCTGTTATTAAGACATCCGGACCCCTCCTAGCGCCGGCCCGCTCCTGTTGCGGGCCCCGTCTCAAAATTTTCCTCTCTTTAGGCGACGTCCGGCACACGCGGACGCCGTCCCCTCGCGGCTGGCCAAACTAATGCGGGTGGAGGGGAAACCCACCCCGTCCACCCGCGGCCACACTCAGGGCGGCATGAGGCGGTGATAGGCGCGCCTCCGCCGCCCGGTTCGCCGGCGGCGGATCGGGTCCGAGTGGAGGTCGTCCTACCGGGCCTTCTCCGCCGCCTCCTTCTGCGAGATTACTTCCTCGCAGAAGGTTGCGACCGCGGTAAAACAACTGTCGCTACCGGCCATGGAGCGTACTACGGCCGGTAGCGAGAGATCCACTCCGATGACTGCAGTGAGGGCCCGGCGCTGCGTCGCCCATGCGGGGCAGACTGCCAGCGTGTGCTGGGCCGAGTCCTCACTGCAGTCGCAGTGGTGGCAGGCGGGACTCAGTTCCCTCCTAGCGACCGAGTGCAGGTACTTTCCGAAGCAACCGTGCCCGGAAAGCACCTGCGTCAGCCGGAAGGTAAGGGTCCCGTGCTGCCGCCCTGCCCACTTGGCGATGACCGGCTGGAGAGCCTCCACGGCGGCGAAGCCAGCGCGTGGAGTCTCCAACCAACGAGCCATCGTGGCTCGGCGAGCGGCTTCGCGCCACTCGCGCACGTCTTCGGGCGGAGGGCGAAATCCGCTCTCCGCCCGGGAGTCAGCCACTCGCCGATAAACTTCGGCGAGCACTTCCGCCTCCAAATCCCACGGGGGAGTTCCGGCCAACGCGCACGCCACCTCCGTCGAAACGGTGCGGTAACCGCGTATGGCTCTGACCGCCATTACCCTCTGAGGGCGCCAGAGGCGTGCCCTATTCTGGGCGGTCAGAGCCGCCGCCCACACCGGTGCACCGTATAGTGCCATTGACCGGACAACCCCCGTGTACAGCCGTCTTGTCGCGACGCTGGGTCCACCCAAATTGGGCAAAAGTCGCCCTAGGGCAGACGCAGCGCCGACCAGCTTTGGAGCAAGCTGTCGGAAGTTCTCGTCGAAGAGCCACCTCCCGTTGAGGATCAGGCCAGATATTTCATCTGGGCCCGAACCGGTACGAGGACCGAGTTGACCACGATTGAGGCGCCAGGGGGTGGACCACGACGGGGCCCATGAAATAACAGGGCCTCCGTCTTATCTAGGGCCACCCGTAAGCCCAGCGCCTCAATGCGCCCGACCATAAAGGAGACTCCCCTTGTGGCCAGGCGCGCCGCCTCTTGGAAGTTCGCCCCCGGGCTGTCACCAGAGTGTCATCTGCGTAATTTGTTACGCACCCAGCCCGGGGGGGAAATCGGCTCCAAGGGCCCAGTCGTACCCTATGTTCCACAAGATGGGTCCAAGAACAGACCCCTGTGGAACACCGCACGACATGGGCCGACACCTCAAATTACCCTCTCGGTCCTCGTATACGACGGTACGCTCCTCTAAATAGTCTGCCACTAGCCGCCTCAGGTACTTTGGCACCCCATGATAGTGGAGTGCTTCCCTGATGCAGCTGAATGGCAGACTATTGAATGCGTTGGCGATGTCTAATGACACCGCCAACAGCACGCCGCCACAGCTCACGGCCTCTTCGGTCACGGCCCTCAGGCGCAAAACAGCGTCGACTGTCGAACGCCCCGCCCGAAAACCAAATTGGGCGTCCGACAGATCGGGACCCACCTCGTAGAGGTGCCGGACGATGCGGGCAGAGAGAACCCTCTCAAACAATTTACCCGCCTCGTCCAGCAGCACGATGGGCCGGTAGGCCGCGACTGAATCGACAGGCCGTCCCGGCTTCCTTAATAGGACCAGCTTCCCGCTCTTCCAGCACTCAGGGAAACGTCCCGACGCCAAACTAGCGTCGAACACCTCCCAGAGGCGGTCTGCCATGTGGTTGAGGGCTAGGGCCAGCACTCGGGCCGGTACCCCGTCTGGCCCAGGGGCGGTGTTCTTGGAACGGATCCGTAGAACAGCCGCCCCTACCTCCGAATCCCGGACGGGCGGAACATCATCCTCCTCGTGCTCCCCGTCGTCTCCGGCCAAGGAGGCCATCGCCGGGGGAGTGTGTTCCGCTCGTTGCGGGAAAAGGCCCTCAACCACATCTCGCAGGAAGCTGGTCTAGAGAGTCTCCGTAAGGGGGGGGGCCCGACGCGCGGAGCTTGTCCTTGTAAGGGTGACCCCAGAGGTCACGATTAAGACCCTCCAGCGTTTCCTCTCTCTTTTCTTCTTTGGCGCGGCTAATGGCCAGCTTCAGAGTTTTCCGCGCCTGTCGGTACTCCTCATGAAGCCGGTCCTCCTCACCGTCTCCACGTCGTGGTCGTGGAGACGGTGAGGACGTGGGACGACCTCCGGGCACGTGTACAGGCCGCACGGAGGTCCGCCAGCTCCTGGGACCACCAGTGGACCTCCTTCCTTGGAGGCCGACGACCTCGAATGCGGGGCATGGCCGCATCGCAGATATACGTAATCGCATCGCGAAAGCGACCAGCCCCCACGTCGACCTCCTCGGTCGGAGCCTGAGGAGACAGCCACGAGTGAATTATGGCTGCCTCCTCTAGTAGGTCCCGGTTCAGTCTGGCAACAGCCCACCGCGGAAAGCGGGATAAACACCGCGCCACGTGACCCCTACTGGAGTCCTGGGTCCGGGAGAGCTCAAATCGGATATAGAGATGATCCGAGAGCGTCTCAACCTCTTCCAGGACACGCCAGTTCCTTACTCGTGCGGCGAGGGCAGGGGTAGCGAACAAAAGGTCCACTATCGACTCCCCCTGCTGTCGCACGCACGTGTTGGTGGAGCCTCTGTTGAGAAGACAGAGGCCCACCGAGGCCGCCCACTCCTCTACGGCCTCGCCCCTTGCGTCCGTCCTGGGGGAACCCCACGCAGTGGATTTTGCGTTAAAGTCCCCCAGAACAAGGACGTGCCCAGACGCTAGTCGCCGCATCGAGGCCTCCAGGTTGTTGAGGAAAACCTCGAAGTCGCTCAAACTCCGGTTGGGGGAGAAATATACACCATATATGGTGATCCCCCCCCACTCGGCGGCAACATATCCAGTGCCCTTGTCTCTTAGCGACAAGGGCGGGGAATGAGCCGCCGTGGAGCCGACGACTGCCACGGAGCCGTCCCGGTCACCCATCCAGTTTGGACGGGGAGGGACAAAATAGGGCTCCGCGACTACGGCAACACCTATCGACCACTGTGCAATGGTTTGCAGGAAGAGATCCTGCGCCGCGGCACAGTGGTTCAGGTTCGTCTGGACCAGGAGGTTGGAGACTTGATCCATTACTGGGTCGTCTCTACAACCTCCTCCTCCATGGGCGACGACGTCGACGCACGAACTACATCGGAGGCAGCCTGGGTCGACTGGCTAGCCCCCGATGCTTGCTGAGAGTTGCGGGGAGGCTTGCAGCCCTCCTGCCCCATCTGGTGATTGGCGGGCTTGTTACCCGCCGCACACACCGGGCAGTGAAGGGCGGCAGAGCATTCCACCGCCATATGCCCCAGTCGACCACAGCGGAAACATAGTCCGCTGCAGTCGAAGCAGCTTTGGTACTTGACGCGCGTGTGCCCCGATGCTAGGCATTTGTAACACCTCATCGGTCTCGCCGCCAGGACTGTGATCCTAGCGCTCACGAAACCGATGAGCAGTCTGCCGGCGTCGGCCAATACTTTGGCCGACGCTACGGGACAGCTGACCCACACGGCGCCAAGCCCTCCTGGACCGGGGCGGATGGTGCCGACCCTGACGTTGTCCGCGCTGCACCCCGTCTTCTCCCGGATTACAGCGCGGAAAAAAAAAAAAAAAAAACTTCAAACCCTAAACCAACCCGTCTGGCCAGCGTGGTATAGTAGGCCAAAACCTCCTTTCTAAGGAAAGGCTTATGTCCAGCAGTGGACTATTAAAGGCTGTTGATGTGTGATGTGATGTGATAAGAAAAGCTAAACGTGAGGGTTGGTTAGATTTTTGTTCATCTATTAACGAATCGTCAAAGTTGACTGACATGTGGCGAAAAATGAAGTGGCTTAAAGGTTATAAATCCCCAAGTTCACGTGTCGACAAAACGAATGCTTTCAATTTTCTGCAAAGTTTAGCACCTGACTATGTTATTCCGAAATCACCGATCTTTTGTTCATATAATGAACATTTAGAGCAAACAATAACATTATGTGAATTGGATAAATGCATTTGTACAAGCAAGTTGCACATTGCGAAATGCGCTACGCAATCGGTATCATAAGCTGACATACATATATAATTAGTGTAGTTATATGTAATAATTTAGTACAATAAAAGCATTCAACCTTACACGTTGTCTCAATATCAAGTACTCATAACAACAAGCATTTTATCACTAAATGCAGAGAAACACCTCTACATTATGGTCCTTCGATTTATTGGTTGAAAATCTATCGAGTGTATTTTTGTGAAGTGTGTATAGTGGTGTGTAACGAAAGTAGCGAATCGGTTGGCTGGCCCCCCACAAGCGGGTCTCACCAGTTCAATTGAGAAGGCGCATAATACTTTCGTGAGACTACGAGCACACACGAAGCAACAATTCGGATTGGGACGAAATAGCAGCCTGACCGTTTGATGCACGTACCTCGACAGATCAATCAAGCAGCACCAGCATATTTATCATTATCAAGCACCAGTGAACAGTCCTACTAATTTCTTATCAAGCAGCAATCATTTTATTTTTGACTGAGCAATCGTGTCTAAGACAATATCAAGATGAGTTTGTATGAACAGCAAGTCGAAAAGCATCAAGAAATAGCAAGAATCAAAACAAATTTCAATAAAGACAGTGCTTCGAGGAAGACTGTCGACTATTATAAAACTCGTCTGGGGAATTTAGACTCCTTATGGGAGGAGTTCAAACACAACCATGACCGTATGTGCACCGAAGAAAGCAGAACCCATCAATACTTTACCGAAAAGTGGTTCGAGAGCACAGAAGAATGCTACAGAGAAGTACGAGCTTTATTGTGGCAATCCTATCAACAAATGGTAGCTCCGTTGGTAGCAGCCTACGAAGAAAAGTCAAAACTTTCTTCATCAAGCGAGCAAGATGCAGTCAAACAACGAGAGCTAGATAGCAAAATATCCAGGTACAGTGACGGGAGTAGTCACTCTGGTTCACAAAACCAGCATTTGACAAGCACAGGTACTAACAGCAAATATCAAGACTTACAACATCAGCAGCAAGTGAACTTCAAAGCTCTCACCAGAACAATGGAAAACATAGTTGTAGAAGACATCAAAGAAAAGTGGGAGTTTGAAGATGCCATAAAGTCTCTTCAGTCTCGATGGGATACCATTGATAAACTCCATTGGGAAATAGAAGCATTTTCAACATCAAACCCAAGCTACGACGCACTTTTTGTCAAGTTTGAAAAGAGTTACATGGAGATAAAGAGATCAATTAACAAAAAATGTGGTCAACATCGCATAGAGAAAAATCTACACCCAAAATAGACATTCCAACATTTGCGGGAAATTACAACCAATGGATGTCGTTTAAGGATTTATTTCGTGAAGCAATACATAGCAACCCCTCACTATCGAATGCACAAAAAATGCAATTTCTTAAAGGGAAACTTCGAGGTGAAGCCGAGAGACTCATACAGCATTTGCCTATCAGTACAAGCAATTATGAAGTTTGCTGGGAGATTCTCATGAACAGATACCATAATAAAAAACTAATCTTCACTTCTCACATATCATTATTACTTGGAATTCCAACCATGTCAACTGTATCAGCTTCCCAAATCAAAAAACTGCATGACGTAACTCAAGAATGCTTAAACGCCATCAAGAACTTGGACGTAGACATCAGCAATTGGGACCCACTCGTGGTCCACTTACTATCACAGAAGTTGGATACTGAAACTTTCACTGATTACGTGGAATCGCTCAAAGATTCGCGGGAGTTACCGGTCCTGAAAGAATTTCTTCACTATCTAGAAAACAAGTTCACTGCATTAGAGTCTTCCCGCCGCAAACAAGAAGTCGGCAATACGAAGAACCGGTACCAGTGGGACAGCCACCAAGGTACAACATTTAACAAGAATCGCTATCAAGGGGAAAATCATCAAGCACCAACAATAGGGGCGAAGTATCAAAAATCTAATCAGCTCAAACAATCATTTCCAACATATCAAGCACGTTCACAATTTAAAACGAACAAATTCCAATGTCCCATCTGTAATTAAGCTCATGGAATTTTTCAATGCCAGCAATTTTTATCTATGTCAAATAATGCTAAGTGCAAAAGTATTGAGCAATTAAAATTATGTAAAAATTGTTTATATTCGCACAACAATAATGCATGCATATCGCAAAAACGATGCCGCGTGTGCCAAGGCGATCATAATACAATATTGCATGAAGCATATTCAACAAATACTATGAGCAACCTCAGCGATAACTATAGCGGTAGCTCCGGAAACGCGCACGTGGCACGAAGGCCGGACATATGTGAAGTACTACTCGCTACAGCCTTAATCAAAGTACGAACTGCGGATGGGACTTACCAAATCATGCGAGCTCTCATCGACCAGGGGTCTCAAACATGCCTTATCACCGAGAGGGGAGCACAATTATTAGGTCTTACCCGCCAAAAGTGGAAGGGAGTTATCACTGGAGTAGGAGAGAAAGAGAGTCAGTGTAAAGGGTCTCTTACACTACAATGTATGTCAATGGACGCTAACTATACATTCTCGACATCTGTTTATATCATGAGCAACCTTATCAAAAACTTACCGAGCAACACGTTAGCTAAGCCGAATTGGGATTTTTTGAACAGTTTACAATTAGCCGATCCCGAATTCTATATCTATCGCTCAGTTGACCTACTGCTGGGGGCGGAAATATATTCAAATATTATACAAAGTGGGATATGTCGTTCTGAACAGACACCTATAATCGCACAGCAGACAAAACTCGGATGGATTCTGTGTGGAGCAATGACGCCATCATTGCAATGCAACGTCATTATGAATAACATTGAGCAGATTGAACGTTTTTGGCAGCTAGAGGACATATCCACTGAGGTGAGTCTGACATCGGAAGATCAATACTGTTTAGACTTTTATCATAAAACTACATCAAGACAAAAAGAAGGCAAGTACGTGGTCAGACTTCCGTTAAAACAAGATTTTGAACATAAAATTGGAAAGTCTAAAACAAAGGCAGTGGCGCAATTTTTACACTTAGAAAGAAAATTGAGTAATCAACCAGATATTTCACAACAATAGTATTCGTTTATTAGTGAATATATTGCACTCGGACATATGAAGCCATCAACTACATCAGCAAATATAGAATGCTATTTACCGCACCACTGTGTATTGCGCCACGATTCTACAACAACAAAATTACGAAACTTCGACTAACATTAGTTTGAATGACGTTATGATGCGGGGTCCAAATCTACAAAAGGATCTCATGTCATTGGTTTTGAAATGGAGGCAGTATAGAATAGGATTTACTGCCGACGTCGAAAAAATGTTTAGGATGATCAATTTACATGAAGATGACCAAAACTTACAAAAAATTATTTGGCGGTTTAAAGACGAGTTTTTGGTTCAGCGGCTTCAAGGAAGACATTTAACCGAGCAATCTCATAACAATCTACGTGAATATCAACTCACAACCGTCACGTATGGTACAAAAGCAGCGCCTTTTCTGGCTATGTTAACCCTAAAGCGGTTGGCCGAGGATGAGAAGGACACGTACCCGGAAGCTGCTCAGGTCGTAAAGGATTCGTTTTTCATGGATGATATTTTGCACGGCAGTCATGACGTCACACACGGACTTCGATTGAAACACGATTTAATTAACTTGTTACGATCGGGTGGGTTCAACCTACGCAAGTGGTCATCGAACGTCCCGGAATTAGTACAAGGTGGTCAACAACAAAATAACAGTTTCGAATTCAAAACGGAACAAAGCCAGAAGGCGCTCGGCCTTCGGTGGAACCCTGCCGACGATGTATTTTCTTTTCAAACTAAAGTCAATAGCACACAGTCACTAAAAACAACAAAGCGAGAACTTTTATCAGAAATCTCCAAATTATTTGACCCACTGGGTTGGCTTTCTCCTTTCACTATGAAGCTTAAACTTCTTTTTCAAGAGGTTTGGCAGAGGGACATACAATGGAATGATCAACTGCCAGAGGATTTATAAGCAAAATGGTCCAAAATAAAAGCAGACATACATCATATCAACAACATTAAAATATCAAGATGGATGAACACAAACCCGCAGCAAGAGATCGAATTACATGGCTTTTGTGACGCATCAAGTAAAGCTTACGCGTGCGCAATTTATTGCAAAGCTAATTATGAACAAATACGAATTATTTTAGTTGCAGCAAAAACTCGCATTATTTCAAAAAAAAAGATAATCACATTACCGAAATTAGAACTTTGCGGAGCACACTTACTATCAACTCTTATGGAGCGAGTTTTACAATGTTTACCAGGATAAAATATCAAGCTATTTGGATGGGTGGATTCTACAGCTGTCCTAGGGTGGATACAAGGAGGCCCAGAAAAATGGAAACCTTTTGTAGCAAGGCGCGTAGCAGAAATCAGTAAAATAATGCCGCAGGAGTGCTGGCACTATGTGCCGTCCCATGAGAACGCAGCAGATTGTGCTAGCCGAGGTATTACAGCCTCTCAATTGCTAGAGCACCCACTGTGGTGGCAAGGCCCCTCGTGGCTATCGACTTATAAAATAGAAACAGATAAAATTTGTCATTCCTTCGAAACCAAAGAAGAGTTAAAAATTCAAAAACAAGTTAACATTACAAGTAGTACCGAATGTATATTCGAATTGTTGTTGAATAAATACAGCAGTTATCAAAAATTAATCAGGGTACTCGCATGGTTGAGACGAGTTCTAATTCCGAAGCAGGAAAGGAAATCATTCCTTACTCTGACTGAAATCAAACGAGCAAAAATTTGTATTTACAAACATTCGCAACGGACGGAATTCGGAGAAGAAGTATGCAACTTAGCTCAGGGTATCAGGATTAAATCTAAGAGCAAGATTCTTAATCTCAACCCCTTCTTAGATGATCAAGGGCTGCTCCGAGTGGGCGGGAGATTGCGAAATGCAAACCTACATCCCGAAATGAAAAATCCTATCATCCTTCCACACAACAGTCGTATAACAGAGCTTATAATTGACTACGCACATCAGTTAACCTTCCATGGAGGAGCCCGTCTCACTATATCATTTTTACGCAAGAGATACTGGATAATTGGAATTGAAGGCGTTTTTTGACTGCTTGTACCCCAAGCAGTCAAAAAACGCCTTCGAACATGCATAAGATGCAAAAAACATAACCCCAATATGATTAACCAAATTATGGGGGATCTCCCCGAATCAAGATGCAACCCTTCCAGACCCTTTTATCATACCGGGGTGGATTATACTGGGTACATCGATATCAAATCGAATAAAGGCCGCGGAATCAAAACCACGAAGGGTTACGTGGCTCTCTTTGTATGTATGGCGACTAAAGCTGTCCATCTAGAACTGGTTTCCGATCTAACAACTTCAACATTTATAGCAGCATTACGTCGGATGGCTGCCAGAAGAGGCACTCCGGGACACATATACAGCGATAATGGCACCAACTTTACAGGTGCGAATCATGTGCTGCAACAGCAGTTCCAAGAACTACAAGAGCGGGCTATCCCTGCTATCACGGATATGGAGATACAATGGCATTTCAATGCGCCGTCCTGGCCATCAGCAGGTGGACTCTGGGAATCTGGGATTCGGAGTTGTAAGCATCATATGCGCAGGGTAATCGGCGAGCAAAAGCTGACTTACGAAGAATTAACTACCATCTTATCACAGATAGAAGCATGCTTAAACTCCAGACCGCTTTGCCCCATGACCGAGGACCCCGAAGATCTCGACGTTTTAACTCCATCACATTTTTTAGCAAGCGGACCAGTCCTAACTATTATAGAAACCGAAAAGGATCAACGAACACGATGGGAATACACTCAGAGAATATTCAAGGATATTTGGAAAAGGTGGAATAATGAATACCTCACCCAGTTATCACAAAGATCAAAATGGAGGAAAGTGCAAGAAAACATCAAAATCAATGACTTAGTAATGATCCACGACGCTAATTTACCACCCGGGAAGTGGGCAATGGGCCGCGTAGTCGAAGCTCACCCGGGTAAGGACGAATATGTACGTGTGGTAACCTTAAAAACAAAAAACGGCTATATAAGGCGTCCCATCGTTAAATTATCTTTATTACCTATCAAGACATCATAATCAAAATCCGAAGCAACTCGAGCTCGACCTACAAAATCAGAAATTTACGATGAATAAACAAATTATTGCAACTCCAACAATACCTAAATCCTCAAGACTGAAGCTTTCAACTATCACTATGATATTACTTTATTTTTTGTCTATTTTATCACCGTCGCAAGCGACAGACATCAACTCGCCTCTTAAGAAGAATCAATCTCTCTATTTGGATCCCATAGCCAAGATGCAGCTTCTTCGGGATAAATGGACCTTAGTTGTTTACTACGACATGTCCCCGTACTGGGAAGGCATGCAAGCATTTGAGAAAATAACCGAACACTTGAACAGTTCATGCATAAAAACGGAAAACAATAACTGCAATATGATACTCCAACAGCTGATACACGAGTATAATGAACTGCGGTATTATAACAACCTTTTACGGACACAACAATTCAGTGGGCATTCCCCGCACGCTAGACAGCGTCGCGGTCTTATCAATGGAATTGGATACTTAGCGAATAGCCTTTTCGGTGTATTGGACGAGCGATTCGCTGAACAGTACGCCAAGGATATCGCACTATTAAAACAGAATCAAGCACACTTAGCAAAATTTTAGAAAAATCAAACATCAATGGTTGAAGTGGAATCGAATTTGCTACAAAGAATGACGGCAGTCATGCAAAGGCACCATAAACATATAAATAAACAATTGATGTCTATCAAACAAAGCAACACCATATTACAAGAAGAAGTAAATCGCCTATCAGTCATTCAAGACTTTACGTTAACATCATTATCAGCAAGTAACTTGGTTCAAAATTTAAAAGCTACGCAAAACAATTTATTAGATGCAATCTCAGATATTTACCACGGACAATTTCAATTACACTTATTAACACCCGAACAGTTGCTCCAGGAGTTGAGTATAATATCAGGACAAGTCTCAGATGAAGTGACTTTACCTATCAATGATCTACAAAATAATGTAAGGCAGATATACAAACTGATAACAGTAAAAGCAAGAATGACGGACGAATATCTACTATTTGAAATCATAATTCCATTAGTTTACCGAGATAATTTCAAACTATACCGTGTAATTTCTGTCCCACAACAGACGAACAAAATCATGGTCACAGTAGTACCGGTCGCAAATTACATTGCTGTAAACATCACCAAAGACACCTACATTACAATGACTCACCAAGAATTATTATCGTGTACAATACATGACGAAATTTATATGTGTTCCCAGCAAAGGCCTGTCTATCAACCTCGTCAACAGTAATAACCTTTGCAAGTTAGACCTGGATACAAATCAGTGCAAAATACATCGAGAGTTGTGTCATAATATATGGGAGTCATTATCAGTACCGTCACAGTTCCTATATTTTTGTTGTAATAAGTACTCCATCAACTTAATTTGAGAAGAAAATGTAACTCCATTGCAACTCAGCCAAGGTGGAATTATATCAATCCCACCAAATTGCGTCTTGAAAGGGAAGGACTTCCGGCTGGCGTCGCACCGACACTATCAAAACCATATCAACATCAGCGCTCCTATGTTCATACCCAAGATCGACAATATTAACCATATAATTCGCATACCCGTACCTGAAGAAGAAATTAACGAGACGGACTCCGGGGAACTAAGTTCAACTATCGACCAGCTGAAACAGCAAATTAAAGATTTAAAAGCCAGCAGCAGCTACCTTGATTATGACCTGTCACCACATGACATCCAGCAGTACGTAGGCATTTCTATCTTGTTCGTCGTTTTCTTACTAGTAGGAGGAGCTTTCCTGTGGAAAAAGCAGCAATGTACTCGACGAGGACGCAGAGTCATCACCCCGGACATCGAGTTGCAATCTACACGGAGTAGCGGGAGAAGAAACACCAACACCAGAACCAACAGAGCGTGTTCGCCTATTAATTTTAAACGATCAGATTGCCCAATTTAGAATCAATTTTTTCTTATTCTGTATTATTTTTCTCTTTTTCTTTCCGTGGGGAATATGTACAAGCAAGTTGCACATTGCGAAATGCGCTACGCAATCGGTATCATAAGCTGACATACATATATAATTAGTGTAGTTATATGTAATAATTTAGTACAATAAAAGCATTCAACCTTACACGTTGTCTCAATATCAAGTACTCATAACAACAAGCTTTTTATCACTAAATGCAGAGAAACACCTCTACAGCATTAAATTAAAATATACGTCATCTGGCCAAGATAACATATCATATTGTAGCGGCTGTGCGTGACTGTACCTACAGAATAAAGTGCACACGCAGCTTAATGTACTGTAGACTAGATATAGAGTCTTTGTAAGACACTCCGTGTATAGATACGAGACAATAAAAACGTTATAACCAGCACGCCATCTTTATATTTATCCGTCGCCTAAGCTCCCCCTTTAGTGGTGACCCCGACGTGATGTTTTGGGCGACGTGATTTTTTGGTGGCGGCTCGATACGGAAATTTCCGACGCCATTATCGAGGGTGGCAACGCGATTTTCGGGAATGACGCAACAGTAACCGGAACGTTTTCGACCACAAGGGTTTCGGCAAGTGACAGTCATGACGACGATCAAGACAAGTGCCGGCGGTCAACAGCCAGCGGTGGAAAGCGTGCCGACTCCGGTAGGTGCAGCAGTGGAGTTAGCAGCCATTACATTGACCTCGAAAATACCCGAATTTTGGGTTGACTCTCCGCGAGTGTGGTTTATTCGACGAAAAAATATTATCAGACGAATCCCGGTACGACATTGTGGTTTCTAAATTATCTAAGGACATTATATTATTTATTAATGATATTCAACAGGTGACAGATCTCTTAATGGATCCCTCAGCTGCGAAAAAGTTCGATACGTTGAAACAGCGCCTTCTTACTATTTACGAAGAATCAGAGAATCGGAAGCTACAGAAACTCATCAGTGAAATGGATATGGGTGACCAAAAGCCTTCCCAGCTCTTGCGCCGCATGAGAGAGCTGGCCAAGGGTATGATCCTGGATGACACAATCAAGCTTCTTTGGCAAGGTCATTTACCTTCGCCGGTGCGTGCAGTTCTTGCTGTGTCGGATAGCAAGGAACTAGATAATTTAGACGTTATTAGTAAGTTAAAACCTAAGCCGACTAAACTTAGGGACGCGCGCATATTATTTGTACACCCAGACCTCGCAAAAGTAGAGTACGTTTTTGTTCGCGATGACACGGTACGAAAACCCTTGAAACCGCCTTACGATGGTCCATACCGCGTTCTCAAACGAGGCCCCAAAGTCTACGTTATTCAGCTTCCTAACAGAAAAGTTACTATATCCGTAGATCGGTTGAAGCCAGCGTACGTAGTTAATATGGCAGACCCTAGCGCTTGTATGCGTCAACCGGAAACTGAACCCCCAACCGAAATAAGCAGTCGCACAACGCGTTCCGGACGGATAGTAAAGCAGCCAGTAAGGTTCATGTAAAGTATGGGTATAGTTAAAGCTACGCGATGCTTTCACGTTGTATGTTAGTTCGATAAGCTATAAAATTAGGTAGTATAGTTTCGCATCGCATACACTATGACATTGACCTGAGTTGTAAGCTAAGTAAGTCTAAGTCAGCATATTTTTTTTTTTTAAATATATACATTATTTAAATACGAGGTTTTAGTGTATTACTATCATTTCAGTACACAGGTACATATTCACAACTATAACATTTGTTTTGTTTTAAATTGTTGTTCAAATCGTATAAAATGGGCAAGTCGTATAGTAAGCAGGAGGAGATCGTGATTGCACAAAATGGTGCAAACGACGCCAGCCACTCGTCGTTAGAAAGCAAAGTGGAAATGTATGGTTTGGTTATAGCCAGTTTCCTGATAGTGGCAACCATTCAAATGGACAAGGTTGGTCAACAACCGATAGCGAATCATGCTTGTGCGTAATTATGTAATGTGTTTAGTTTTAAGATGATTGTTTAGACATGTTGTTTTAGAAACATTCTCTCGCTCGATAGCCTGATTGCGGCTTTCGTGCGGAGTGAAAGTGCGTGGAACTCTGCCGTCTCCTTCTGCGAGCAAGTTATGCTCGCGAAGGAGACGGCGGAGCGGGACCGGGAAAGGCTTAGGACTCTCCCGGCCCGCCAGGCCCGGGAACGGGCCAGGTACCGTAGGCGACGCAGGCGCCGGAGGTCGCAGAACGACCTCCGTCCTCCATAAGCGCAGGCCTGGGGGTGACAGGTGAGGCCATCTGTCACCCTAGCAGAAGCAGGCCGGGGTGCCGCGCTCGCTTCCAGGGAGCAGAGGGAACATGGGGGTCGTCTACTCGTCTGTAGATGGCCCGAAGTATGTCGGGGAACCAGGGACTTCCTTTCTAGGGTATACCTGGTTCCCCGGCTATTAGTACCCGAGACGGCTTGCGGTTTTAGTCGGTTCGAGTCCGACATGCCACCGATATCTGGTATCCGAGGGGATTTCCGCACGGAAAAAAAAAAAAAAAAAAGGTGCTAGTAACACGATACGATTGTTATTGTCACACACAACTATCAAGTATATGCACCTGGATTAAGCTGACTTGTAAATTAACCATGTGAACTCTTATGTTTTGATGTACGTTTAATGTACTTTATGTTTAATGTACGAAATATTGTATTTTATAATTGTTTTTTGGGTTTATTATGTTTTTTAAAAGGGGCGGAATACCTGTAGCGGCTGTGCGTGACTGTACCTACAGAATAAAGTGCACACGCAGCTTAATGTACTGTAGACTAGATATAGAGTTTTTGTAAGACACTCCGTGTATAGACACGAGACAATAAACACGTTATAACCAGCACGCCATCTTTATATTTATCCGTCGCCTAAGCACCCCCTTCAATATACAATGATTAAAAACCTATCTACTAGTGCCAAGGACATATTTGTTAATATTTATAATAAAATTATGTGTAATGGATATGCTCCTTCACAATATCGCAACGTACATGTGATTTCTATTCCAAAACCGGGGCGCGATATTTCGGCGGGCGCAGCGCTCAGACCAATATCTCTTATCTATGTAAAATATTTCATTCCATAATAAACAATAGAATCGAGTGATACATAGAACATAATAATTTACCACTTATATCCTGCAACGGTTCGGTTGTCCCATATAGTGAAAAAGTTAAAAACTTGGGGATCTATATGGAGTTAGTCGCAAACTATTTGCAGCAGCGGGATCTCTGTGAAGGCTACGAAACTTCCTTCCAACCAATACTAAAATTACTCTCGCACAATCTCTTCTTCTTCCCGTCCTTGACTATGGCGATGTCAGCTACCTGGCAGGACCTTCAACTCTGTTGATTTCGACATCCTCTTGGGTATCCTTTCCTCTCTGAATATCTCTGATTCTGTAATCGCATGTGGATCCGTCCCGTTGAGGATCAGGCCCAGATACTTCATCTGAGAGAGAAACTGAGAGACTTCACCACCAGAGAGACTCCCCTGGTGGCCAGGCGTGCCGCTATCATCATCGGCGTAACCAATTACACCCAGCCCGGGGGGAAAATCAGCTCGAAGGGCCTCCTCATGAAGCCGGTTCTCCTCACCGTCTCCGCGGTGGCGTCGCCGACTGCGGGTGTAGGACCTCCGAGCACGTGTACAGGCCGCACAGAGGTCTGCCAACTCTTGGAACCACCAGTAGACCTCCTTTTTTTGGAGGCCGATGACCTCGGATGCGGGGCGTGGCCACATCGCAGATCTGCGTGATCGCATCGCGAAAGCGTCAAGCCCCCATGTCGAACTCCTCGGTCGGAGCCTGAGGAGACAACCAAGAGTGTATTATGACTGCCTCCTCTAGTATTTCCCTTTTCAGTCTGGTAACAGCCCACCGCGGAAAGCGGATGGAACGCCGCGCCACGTGACCCCTACTGTGGTCCTGGGTCCGGGAGAGCTCAAATCGGATATATAAGTGATCCGAGAGCGTCTTAACCTCTTCCAGGACACACCAGTTCCTTGCTCGTGCGGCAAGGGCAGGGGTAGTGAACGAAAGGTCCACTATCGACCCCCCTGCTGTCGCACGCACGTGTTGGTGGAGCCTCTGTTCAAAAGATAGAGGCCCACCGCAGCCGCCCACTCCTCTACGGTCTCGCCCGCTCCGCATCCACTCCGTCCATGGGGAACCTCACACAATGGATTTAGCGTTGAAGTCCCCCAGCACAAGGACGTGCCCAGACGCTAGTCGCCGCATCGAGATCTCCAAGCTGTAGAGGAAAACCGCGAAGTCGCTCAAACTCCGGTTGGGGGAGAAGTATACACCGTAGATAGTGATCTCCCCCCACTCGGCAGCAACATATCCTGGGAATGAGCCGCCGTAGAGCCAACGACTGCCACGGAGCCGTCCCGGTCACCCAACCAGTTTGGACGGGGAGAAACATAATAGGACTTCGCGGCTACGGCCACACCGATCGACCACTGCGCCATGGTTTGTAGGAGGAAATCCTGAAGGTTCGTCTGGACAAGGAGGTTGGAGACTTGGTCCATTACTGGATCGTCTCTTCAACCTCCTCCATGGGCGACGGTGACGACGCACAAACGACGCCGGAGGTAGCCTGGGTCGACCAGCTAGCCCCTAACGTCTGCCGAGAATCGCGGAGAGGTTTGCAGCCCCAAGGCAGCAGAGCATTCTGCTGCCTTGTGCCCCGGTCGACCTCAGCGGAAACATAGTCCGCTGCAGTCAAAACAACTTACACACTTGGAGCGTGTGTGTCCCGATGCCAAGCATTTAAAACACCTCATCGGTCTCGCCGGTCTAGCGTTCACGAAACCGCTGAGTAGTTTCCCTGCGTCACCCAAAATTTTGGCCGACGCTACGGGACAACTGACCCACACAGCGCCAAGTCCGCATTGCACCCCGTCTTCTCCAGGATTGCAACGCGGACATCTTCAGCCGTTACAGTTAGTATATCCTTTCTTAACATACCTATTCTACATTGTGCGCCTCGGATGCGGTAAAATCCATAGATTGGTAACATAAATTCTCGCTACTGTCGATAAATGATTCAGTAGAGTATTTCAATGGTTGTATGACTGATTTGCAAAATAAATACATACCTCGAAAGTCCATCCTTAACAAGACGTATCCACCATAGCATACCACCTCGCTCATTAAAGCTATTCGCGAAAAGTATAAATACCTACGCAAATTCAAAACCTATGGTAATAAATCTGATGAGTATACGTTTAAATTGTTACGTGACATAGTAAAAACACTGGAATCTGCTTGTTATAAGAATTACCTTAAGTTAACCGAACAATCAATAAAAGACAACCCAAAATACTTCTGGACCTTTGTTAAAAGCCGTTATAAATCCAATGTGATTCCTAGTGTAATGAACTATAACGGTGACTTCTTACATACTGGCGACCATATTTGCGAGGCATTCTCTTCTTACTTTCACTCAACCTTTCTAAGCTCGTGCGACGGAAGTACTCGGTCCAAACCAATTAATGTCCCGAACTACTGGCCATCAGACTCTCCATCCCATATTGTTCGTATACAGGTCAAAGAATCTGACGTTGCTGAGTTACTTAGTACTCGTAACTTGGATACGACTAAACGCACTGGACCAGACAATCTATCCTCACAGTTTCTCAATAGGTGTGCTACATCCATTTCTTTACCTGGCTCCCATCTTTTCTTAAAGTCCCTCTTTACCGGTGTTTTCCCTAAATTATGGAAGTCTGCCTTTATTACTCCAGTGTTCAAAAAAGGTTAAAAAACTGAAATAACCAATTACAGACCCATATCAAAACTATGTATCATAGCTAAAATATTTGAAAGGATCATTTACAACCAGCTAAACCCGGTCATTGAGGAGTCACTGAGTCCATTCCAGCATGGATTTTTGAAGGGGCGGTCAACCGTGACCAATCTAATTTTACGAAACGATCACATATCGCAGGCGATGGACGGGGGTGGGCAGGTCGATGTCATTTATACAGATTATAGTTAAGCATTTGATCGCATTGATTTTTTAATCTTAACACAAAAATTAAGCGACATTGGTATTCGTGGTGATCTTCTCAGATGGTTCTCCTCTTATATAAACAATAGGTCACAAGCTGTTGTATTAAAAAACTATATGTCCACCTGGGTTAAGGTCCCAAGCGGAATTCCGCAGGGATCTCTTCTCGGACCTTTGTTGTTTGTGATATATGTGAATGACATCGACTCGTGCCTGCGTTTATCCTCGCTACTCTGCTTTGCGGACGACATGAAGATCTTTAAAACGATATCTTCGTCTGCAGACGCGATTGAATTACAGGAGGACTTATGTCGTCTCGATGAGTATTGTAAGATTAATAAGCTTGATCTCAATCCCTCTAAATGCTCAGTGGTTACATTCACCAGGAAACATACTACACAAATTAATGACTATACATTCAGAGGAACGATCTTGCCTAGACAAAATACTAACCGTGACTGGGGTGTACACCACGACAGCAAACTAATCTTCGACGTACATATCGACAACATCGCTGAGAACGCTCCTAAAGCACTCGGATTTATCATGCGCCTTTCTCAAAATTTTATACTGCACGTTCGTCAGAAGCCACCTTGAATATGGTTTATGGTTTAACCCTACAAGGCTCAATATTTTTTTCACAGCTGATAAAATTATATAAAATGTAGTTAGTTTTAAGAAATTAGGGGAAATAAATAAAAATATTGAAAACCAAATATTGAACTAGAAAATCATAATTTTATTTCAGTTCCACATATGGTACACTGTGCCTTAAATCTACTTTTTTGGCAAAGAACAGGAACATTTAATTATTTTAGTAACGACTTAGCATATGAATTTATTTAGTGTTAGTGTGTGTGTGTTTGTGTGTGTGTGTGTGTGTGTGTGTATGTGTGTGTGTGTGTGTGTGTGTTTGTGTGTGTGTGTGTGAGTGAGTATGTGTAATTTCCAAAATAAAAATAAATCAAAATGTAGGGATCCCCCTACTTTCATTTGAGTTTAATACGTTTTACACATAAAACACTAAACATTAACACATAGATTATATATTATTATTATTTATTCACAATATTTACACTTATTCTACACCTAAAATATTATTTACAAAATATATACATCATTAATACACACGTTTATAATATAAGTACATAATAAATAAATATTACATTTCACAGCGATACATATCGGTTTGTCGATAAATTCTATCGACACATCCCTTTCACTATGCTATCAAAATGTATAGCTAGATGAGATACGCGCTGGCAACCGCTGCGCGTGCGCCGTCTCGAACAGTCTGAATTCCTTACCGTTTTAGACCGCACGCTTGTTTACCTAAGCCCTTCGTACCGCCTAAATATTGTCAACGTAGTGCTTATATATTATTTATATACTGCTTAAATATCTAGTGATCTCTTGTGCTATTCTTGAACTAGCTATCTTCCTATTTAAACTGCTAATTGTGCTGTGCTTGTGCCTGTATCTTCTACCTACTGTACCTTCTGGTGGCCCCGACGTGATCCAGTGTAGGTATTATGGTAGTAACTACTTGTCTCGTGTATGAGGAGTAAATAAAAGAGTTCAACTCACTGTTATCACAATGTATTTGTCCAGCACACGAGAAATAAACAGCTATTTATAACAACTACATCAAGAAGATGATAAAATACCCTCAAATACCATTTTGTAGTCCGAATTTTTATTTGTATTTTCCTAGAAACGAGTCCAGTAAGTCCACACCACCCATATGCTGATTATACGTTTTGACTACTTGGGGACAATCTACTTATATATATTTTTTCTGTTTCTTGCAGTACCTCTTTACGGATTGTGACGGCTGTTGACCCACAAAAGATGATGATAAGACAACAGGTTTGTTAACGTACCATAAAACTGTTACGATATCAGTTCCATCAACATCAGCCACCCATTCTTCGGAAAATCCCCTTTCCACCTTATCTTTTTTCAGGTCCTTTAGAGAAGGTATTTGAAGGTCTTTTCCTAAACGACCTTTGTTCACTGTCCCTAACGATTGTATTCCTTCTTTGGCCAAATATGAAATCAGTTCTGGAGACGTATAATAGTTATCAAAAAACAGTCGGTATTGTTGGTTCCGAGGTATACACCTTGCCAAACGTATGACAATATTAGAACTCGCCCCTAGGTCCGGCTCGCTTGAATACCTTTTGTTTTTTTTTTTTTTTTTTTTTTTTTTTTTTTAATGGGACTAATCCCACCCACACGCCCACCACTGTAACTCCTGTACACCAGGATCCATATCAGTGACCCACGAACACACCGAGTTATGACACTCGGGAAGTCCGAGGAAGAAATTAAACTGTCTTGGAACGCAACGAAATTAATCAGAAGAAAATTGGAGGAGTTGGAAATACAGTAAATCCACTTCCCTCCTTAGCAAAGCGGGAGACAAAATGAAGTAAAATGGGCATACACCCTTTTAAACAGGGGAGCACCACGGCCACAAATATTACGGGTCCTACGTGAGCTATGTTTGATTTAATATAATATGTAAGCTATAATATGTATGGCAGAATCGCCTAAACGCACGGAAATTCACCCTAGTTGACACAAGATCCCCATAGTATACCGCCCCAGATGTCACCTGCAAGCTATTCAGCATTATATTACGTTCATTATACCAAAGACTACATTCCCAGAGGATATGATGAGCAGACTGTTCATAGTGAGAGTTAGGTGTTGAGCATTGACACAATGGTGACTCGACTAATTTAAATGAATAAAGCTTGCTCTTAAAGTTACCATGACCCGTAAGAAATTGAGCGACACAGTGATCCACCTCAAGCCATATCCTCGACAACCGTTCGCGAACAGATGGAAAGAATTGGTAAAGATGGCGCCCCTTGGATGATTCATCCCAGCGTTGTTGCCATTCGTCTATGAGGTCATTATAGACATCGGGCTGCTGTTGAAGCAATCTTGTAATTTTACCGCGATCCCGCGCGCCCAAAAAATCGCATTCCATGTTTTGTTGTCTTGAATAGTACATGGCTGCACGTCTCTGCACCTCGAGATCGACCGGAAGCACACCCGCCAACTCCGGCAAAGCCTCAGTGCTAACCGTCCTATATGCCTTACACAAGAATATCAGTGCAAGTCGTTGGCCTTGTAACAGTTTGCGACGGACAGCGCCTACGGTCACCTTATCGGCCCATACAGGTGCACCATAGCACATAGAACCTAAATAAGTAACTCCGTATATGATCTTTAATGTATTAAATGATAGACCCCATGTTGCAGTTGATATCCTTGTCAATGCACAGAAACTCTTTTTAGACTTTTCACTAACTATTTTAATATGTTCGATAAATGAAAAGTTTCTTTCTAAAACTAATTCTAGATAACACACTGCGGTTTTATTTTTTACAGTAACATTGTCAAATCTAATGCTCGGCGGTGATTTGAGGTTACCTTTTAAAAGTAGCTGGAAGATTTTGTTGGGTGCAAAAGTTAAGCGATTACGTTCACCCCATTGAGATATCAAGTTCAAACATCTATTGGCTAATCTCTCAAGCCCCGCCCTAGTATCAGATTCCACCAGTAATAAGCCGTCATCAGCATACGCGTTCAGAGTACATCCGGATGGTATTGGTATCGCAAGAAAATCGTCGAAGCCGATATTCCACAAGTATGGACCTAGCACCGATCCCTGAGGACATCCCATTGTAAGCGCCTTCGACACAGAATGATGACCAAGTCTTAGTTTAGTTGTACCTTGTGAAAAGTACGAAGAGATGAGGGAATAAATATTTTTAAAGCACCCCCGTGATTTTAATTTCAGCAACAGCATGGGCCACCATGCGTTGTCGAAAGCGCCAGATATATCTAAGAAAATAGCCAGCACGTATTGAAATTTTGACCCTGTGACAAACTTTCTAACCGATATAACAGCGTCAGTTGTCGATTTACCCAACGTAAATCCAAATTGTCTATCATGAAATTTGACTCCACCTGGCAGAAGCCGGGGCACTACAAGACGTTCTAAAAGCTTTCCTAACGATGGTAACAATGTTATTGGTTGGTAGGATTTAGGATCATCCGGTGGCTTGTCGCCACTTTTTGGTATTATACGAATATTACCGCACCGCCATATACGAGGAAATATTCCTTCAGCAATGCAACGTTTAAAGACAGTGAAAATCGTGTCACCCGAAAGTTTACAAGCTTCTGTTATCATTTTGTTAGAAATTTTATCATCGCCCGAAGCCTTGTTTAGCGGCAAGGATCTAATGATACCGAGAAATTCGTCTGAAGATGGTAAATCAGACATTGGAGATAGTGGTGGTTCGATGGCCCACAGCCTGATCTGTCGGTGATGATGAGTGTCGTTTTCCGGTCGATCGTCAGGTACGAGTGAGTCTAAAAGATATTCTGCTGTTTGTTCTACTCCTGTGGTATATCTGTTATTAATTTTGATGTTCTGTATGTATGCAAGGTCGATTGATCTATTTGCCTAAAATTCGTGATACAAAGGTGACCACGGGCCCTCTCTATCGAGTTTATCAACAAGTTTCTGAATTAAGTTTCCCTTGGATTTTTCCACAGCAGCTCTGTAGTGGGACCTGGCAACTCTAAGAGCAATGAGAGCATTGTTGTACAAATCTCCTGTTACGTTAAGTTTTTTAATATTGTTTAATTTTCTACGAGCTTTCCGGTAGCTTCTACGTAGTTCGGCTAATCTATCATTCCACCAATCACATCTACGAGTGTTAGTGATAGATCCGCGACCAATAGTTACATCAGCGCAGTATGTAAAAGTTTCTGATAGTATTTCTGCGCTTTCCTCAGCTGATAAACTACTGCGACTGAAGTCTTTGGTATGAGTTGCAAAGAGTGAACCAAACAAAGCCCAGTTCGCACCTTTAGTTTTATATCTAAAATTATAGGGAGCCCTTTGTGGATCCTGTGCAACCCTTGGTATAAATTCGTACACGATCAAGCGGTGATCACTACAGGATGCGTCCGGAAGGACACGCCATCCGGATATCGAGACGTCACCGCGCGTAAGCGTCACGTCAATATAAGAGTCACCCATTGGGTTGCAAAAAGTTGGTGGTGCATCGGGGGTATTGTGAATAATAAGATTCATTTCCGCAATGAAATCTTCAACCGCACAACGTCGAACCGTGTCGGTTGAACGCAACTTGCCATACCATAATGAAGATGACGCATTGACATCAGCGCCAATGATAATTTTATGTCCCACGAGGAACTGCAAGACGTAACGTAAGTGATGTAAGTGAGGATCAATAGGATGTGAATATTGAAAATAGCAGCTCACTACGTAAACCTTACAGGTAGAGGATGAGATCTCAGCAACGGTGACGTCATAAGATTACGCAAAGATGTTACCGTAAAATTAGAACTTGCAACATATATCCCAGCCCGCGAACGGCAGTCAAGCTGTACTACATTACGACGCAAGTGAGCGCTCTGATATTGTTCTTGTAAAAGGACAATGTCTAACTTTTGTTCTAAAATTAAACGGTCTAATTCTGATGTAGCTATTTTATCGTTATGAAGATTTAACTGGCCTATCGAAATATTATTCATTACTTAGTAAGTTACTCTTTAAACTTTTTTTTTTTTTTTTTTATTAAATACTAAGTTAAACTATTCAGTAATTGGTATTTAATATTAGCTGTTCCAGTTTTAATTTGTATGTGGCACAGTCGTATGAGCCGCATCGATGGTCAGATGGTTTTTTGAACCGCTTACACTGTGCGCACGTGGGCTTAAAATCTGGTGTGTCTTTATCTGGACAAGCTCGCGTTTCGTGTGCGGCGGCGCAATTAGCACAAGTAGGGGTTTTAATGGTGCAAAACTTTTGTACATGACCGAATTGCTGACAATTTAAGCAACGAACTACTTCTATATCGTCTATGAATCTACATGTGGCCCAGTCTATATAAAGTTTATCTTTTGTGTTGGCTAGATGTTTCCTTACTGCTGCCTCTAATTCTAAGCCTATCCATTGACGCCCATTTTCTAGTTTACGATGCCTAACAATTTTGGTTGACTTAATAAAATCGTTCTCACTTAATTTTAATTCGTCCTTGATATTCTGACGGTATAAGGCTGTTAGGAAGGCACAATCTTCCATAGAACCGGGTGCGTCTTTTACAATTATACGGGGCCTAGATTTATTCATTCCATAGAATCGCCGTACCCCAAATTTACGACCGCGCAGTATACCAGATGTCGTATCCATCGCCGACACTCCGGTATATCCAAATTCGCTGTCTATTGTACCCAAATACGGTATTTCCTCAGGCAACAACCATGTTTCTTGCAAAGCTATCAAGTCACAGCTGCCACACAGCTCCCGAACACTATCTACTGATCGTTTGACATTCTTGCAATTAAAACTGGCAAACCGATATTTATTTGTATTCATTATTCTGCTTATTTCGACCGTCCATATATTTACATTCAATCCATTCAAAGAATAACGTTTTATTTTTATCGAATAATTTTATATCTATTCACTATCATCTTGCCCCAGGGCCGTACTCGTTAATGTTTTTGTTGTTTTTATCATAGGTTTGTAGTGTGCAAACCTTCTAAATATAACGCCCGGTGGCCATATCTGGGCATCCAAAAATACGGGTAGTTTATGCTTCGCGATAAAAAATTTGAACGCATTATGGTGTTCCTTGCCCCTTTTAATGTTCAACTTTTGCAAGACAACTGTTTCATTCGTTTTTCGAAATATGTACTCCACTATGTCAGATTCCAATGTATCAGTGTGAACATTGGTAATGAAGATGGGTATTTTTGTTTCAGCTGCCTTGAATTTGCTTTCGGCCTCGGTTGACCTACCCATCTGTCCTGCGTATCGGTATTTCGGCCTCGCTTTCTTGTTTGTTACTGTCACCCATCCGTCCCCAGAACCTGTATTGTTTGTACCGGCTCCATATTTACCTCTTGTTTCATCCTTACCCAACGCATTCCGTACGGTCATCATCCTCTCGCCGCAATAACAACGGATAGCCGGTTTGTTCTATGCGTATGGTAGGCCTCGGCGACAAACATTGTTTAGTGTTCACCTCACTGATTACATTTTCATTTACAGGTGACGGTAATAATCCTTTTGCGGGTTGCTCAGGGTGAGGCGATAGGATAACACTTTCTTCACCAACCCTCTGGCCACCAATCGTCCTATCCTTATGAATAATACTATCGCTCCATCCTTTGGAGGTTCTGTGCCCGGTCGTATTATTAATAATATCCAACTTGACTTCTTGAAGCTGTTCACACGTGATATAGTAAGATTTAATCGTCTTAACCTCTTCTCGTAATAGCACCATATCCTTCAATATTTGAGACACATCCAAATGATCGAACGTGATCGGAGGTAGTCTATTTAGATCTCGTGCCACAAATACTGGTATTACATCTGGATCCACAACCTTTAAGAGCGATATGATATCTGCTACATCTCGATGCTCCTTTTTATTGCTTTTACGTACGATTTTTCTTGTGGGTACCGTCTCGAACAACAGCGTTTTTGCTTTCTTTATCTCCGCACTCGAATAATTAGAAACACAATGTTTCTTCGTCCGCGACGGATATTTTATTTTGCAAATAAGCCAAAAGCTCGTCTATTACTACATTACACGAATTACATTTCACTATACACGACATATTGATTTCGCGTCCGTATCGCACGAACTCTCGCGCGAGAATGATTCAGTAACTAAGTTCAGTAATATTCGAAATGAGTAGATTTTGGTCCTAATGGTCGAATTTCAACCATATTTTTTTAGGTTTTAAATTCATTTTACTGGACAGTGTAACTTGAACCGTTTTGTAGACATGTCTTGCCATGACAGATCAACATATTAAATTGGACATAATGTGTAGTTTGATACAGCCATTTCAAAGTAATTATTTTTAAAACACGTGAAAAGAATTTTCTTTTATTCTGTTTAAAGAAAAAAGAAATCACTTTTGGTTCAATCTTCTACAATATTTTTATTTCATTCAAAAATGACTAGATTATCATAATTGCAACAGTCACACTATAACTTTATCAGCAAGTAAATCAAAATCGAATTGCATTTGTGATCAATAATTTAATAAAACTGCCCGTAAACATACATTCAATGGCTCGTGAAACATTATTTGCATCGTGAAAAACCAATAAACCGTGGTAGGTAGATTTCATTTAATAAAATGCGAGTACATTAGAATAAAAGCTGTGCCCCAGCGCGTGGACGCGCGGAGCCGCAGCGCAGCGGATATTGGATGCATCTCGATCCGGGGAACACAATGGGAGCTTCGTGTTTTCCAACTATCGTACACCTTGTTTGTTCACGAGGGTGGAAAATATTTCTCGGTACAAAAACAATGTTTGTGTGCTTGATAATTCAATTATACCAGTCGGAAGAGAGGGAGTTTGTAAATTTCAATTGTTTTGAAATACAAACATGCAGTTACGCCTATGTACTCCTCTATATGTTAAAGATCAACATTTTACCAGCCATAATTTTAGTCCCACTGTCTAAATATCATACTTTTGTTTTGAAAATAAGTAGCAACACTTACACACTCACAAACATACTGTAATCACACATTCATACAGTCCATAAGTTCTATGCTGTTAGTATTACTTTTAGTACAAATAAAATATCGTATCTGTGAAGACGTATTGCAAGTGTTTTATTCACCAGCTGATAGATAGAAGACCTTATTCCCTCAAACATATGGTCCATTTTCAAACCGGATTTTAAGAGTTGTACCGGCGATCGCTGTATCGAGAGAACAATAGCATCCCTGAGTGGATTATCTTGCTAACATCGAGTGTTTTAAGCAAATCAATAGCAAAATAATCATTCAAGTTTTTATCTATTTTGCTTGGATTTCGAAGTTTCTACGTTAACGTTTTAACGCATACGCATTTGTATCTACCTCCAACATAAAAACTTTAATGGTATATCAGAAGGAATTACTAGAAAACCTGAAGAAAGCGGAAAGAAACTTTAAAGACCGTATTAAACAACCATATTTGGAGACTAGACTAGAGAATTTGGAGCAATTATGGATAAGTTTCAAGGAAAGACACAAAACTATAATTGTCAAGGTGACCCCTAGCGAAAAGGAGGATGCGTA
The DNA here is from genome assembly GCA_902825455.1 of Arctia plantaginis. NCBI lineage: Eukaryota > Metazoa > Arthropoda > Insecta > Lepidoptera > Erebidae > Arctia > Arctia plantaginis. Next base: position 35,291 of record CADEBD010000412.1, read on the forward strand.
TTTCATTACAAGTATGTACAAGGAGTTTGAAGAGTTGTATGTATCATACAAAACTCTTTTAAAGGAGAACATGCAGCCGTTTCTGATATCATCAACAAGTGAAACATCATCCGCGGTACCAAAATTAAGTGGTGGACACGCGGTTAGCGAGTGCGAATTTAAATTACCGCGCATACAGTTACCTACATTTAGCGGTAGATATGTCGAGTGGCAAACGTTTTATGGTATGTTTCATTCTCTTATTCACACAAATAACAAGTTATCACCTGTACAAAAATTACGATATTTAAAAAATAATTTGTCGGGAGAACCGGAATGTTTGTTACGTAAGTTTTCAACTACTGATGCTAACTACGAAGATGCTTGGAATCAGTTATTAAAGCGTTATAATAACAAGCGTTGTAGCCGCTTTTCTTGTCAGGCGGACTACTCACCGGCTTACCCAGTGGAGAGATTCACGAGATTACCTCAGGGCGCCTTGTAAAAAACAGAAGTGTGTGCGTGTGGGAAACCTAAGGGACTCCTTAGAGAAAGACAACTTACACCTCAGTCATACATACATGTATATTTCCAAACAAATTAAAGTTACAATAATAAAAAAATAAATTAGTGGGTATAAAAAAAACCCGCAGCGGCGCGCGTCAAGGCCGAGCTGATGCTGCTCGGAGCCTCCTCGTCTTCAATCCAGCAGGTCACTTCCACACCCGCAAGAGTCGGCTATTTATATTAGGTATAAAGGAAGGTTCAATATTGATATTAATAACATTAACAAGTAGTACGTAACCCTTGTATAAGGCTGTCCGCTTGCTTGGTGAGCCGCGTGACTGCCAGTTTACCAGAGGGTACTGAGAAACTCGATTTCGCACCAGAAGGCCACAAATTCAAGAGCACGCCGTCTGAGACTGATTGTCTTGACCCGAAATCTGGAGCCCTACGGATGGATTAGCACTCATATAATCGATAAGGTTCCAGAAACAAATAAGTACAAGAAAATTAAGAATATACTCACCACTGGCGTGGGTACTTCGAACAAATAAAATATTACTAAGATGAAATCACCAGACAAACAAAATACTATTTAAGATCGGAAGACAAGAATTAGCAGAGTGTCCCCTGCGGCTGAAAGCCGGACTTATATATGCTCGGTTTGTGAACTTTCCAGAAAGAATCCCTACTTTAATATTTTAAACTGTCACTCAAATTATTATCTAGGTTAACACGAACTAAATCAAAAGTAACTCGCTTCCTACCATAACAGGACACTATTAACACCAATACAATTTGTCAGGATAAATTCGTACTATGACTTACCAATAAAACAACGCCATCTAGTGGTCCGATGGCGGACGAAGAACATCAATACTATAGTTACAATCTACTTTGGATAAATCAATAAATGCGACGCGGGGCAATAGGTGTCGCTGTTTACAACTCCGTACGCAATAGAAATATAATAAAAAACAACTGTTACAGCGTTATAATTGTAATGAAGTGTTAATAGTATTATATTCACAAAAACAAATTCTTTGTGAGTCGGCTAGTGCTATAAAAGACATATTAGACACTACAATAACTTGTTTACAGTCTTTGCGTAATATGGAAATTAATATTGATAATTCAGATAATATTGATAATGTGTTTATTGTGTATTTTGTTATCTCAAATTTAGATCCTGAATCCATTAAGCAGTGGGAATGTCAACTTAGTAAAACTAATGATGTGTTACCGACTTGGTCTCAATTGTCGGAATTATGTTACGCGATGTGCATTAAAATCTTCAATAAAATCCCAGAACGATTTAAAGAACTACCATTAAATAAGTTCATTCCAGCCCTGAAAGATTGGTTAATTACAAATACATTTTATTCGGTCAAAGACTTTTTGAATGGTGGAGAGTAGTAGGTATAATTAATAAAAGTGAAATTATAATCAAAACACAAACACTGATGAATAATGATGATAATAATAATAATAATATATAATAATGTTAAATTAATAATAATAATAATAATGTTAAATTTGCATGCTATCTTTATGGCTAAATGGGCCTGTTCGCAATATATTGAACCTTTAATACCACAACATGTACCACCCCATTTATAGCAAATATATAATTTGAATTTGAATTTGAATTTGAATTTGAATATGTCGGAGATAATATTGGATGGAATTATACGTCATAATCAATTGGCGCAAAATCTTAGGTTGGGTATTATCTGGGAGGGTGTTAAATAATTCAAGCTCAGGTAACGTTATCAACATACATTTACACTTATGTGGAGATGAACTTCTTAGGAAATTCTGGGAAATGGAAAACGAGCCAAACTGCATACAGAAGAAGATGTCAAAAATAGAAGAAAGGTGTGAAGAATTTTACGACAGGACAACTACTCGAGATGAAGAAGGGAGATTCATTGTTAAATTACCTTTCGACAAGGAAGATCCAGAGTGTCAGTATGGGAAAACAGTGGCTATAGCAATAAGAAGATGGGAGTTTTTAGAGAAGAAACTACAAAAGAATCCTTCATTAAATGAAGAATATCACATGGTTTTAGAATCATATGGAATCGATCAAAGAAAAAGATATAAATAACCCTAAGGCAGTTTATTTACCACACCATCCTATAGTCAGAGCGGATAAGGATACTACTAAAGAAGGTGTAGTTTTTGGCGGTTCTTGCAAAGGAGTTAATAATTTTTTTCTCAATGACAACCTTTTGGTTGGTCCAAAATTACAACAGGACTTAAGACATATACTCATGAGGTGGCGAAAGCATAGGATTTGTATCGTTGCAGAAATCGTGAAGATGTATAGAGTGGTACGAATATCTAATGAAGATACAGAATACCAAAGAATCGTGTGGAGACCCCAAATCAATAAACCACTTCAGGATTACAAGCTTTTACGATTAACCTTTGGTCAGGGGTGTGCGCTCCTTCCTGCGGCGGAGTGGTGTTGGCGGTGTACTTGGACATCGCACACGCCTTCAATAGTCTGCCATTCAGCTGCATCAGGGAAGCGCTCCGCTACCACGGAGTGCCAAAGTACCTGAGGCGGATAGTGGCAGACTATCTTGAGGAGCGAACCGTCATGTACGAGGACCGAGATGGCGTCTTGAGACCCAGGGCCATGTCGTGCGGTGTTCCGCAGGGGTCTGTCCTAGGACCACTCCTGTGGAACATTGGATACGACTGGGCCCTACGAGGGCGTCTCCCCCCCGGGCTGGGTGTACTCTGCTACGCAGATGACACTTTAGACACGGCCCGGGGGGCTAACTTCCAGGAGGCGGCGCGCCTGGCCGCCACGGGAGTTTCCCAGGTGGTCGGGCGCATTGAGGCGTTGGGTTTGCGGGTGGCCCTGGATAAGACGGGGGCCCTACTATTCCATGGGCCCCGTCGTGGTCCACCCGCCGGCGCCTCAATCGAGGTAAGCTCGGTCCTTGTACCGATCCGGGCCCAGATGAGGTACCTGGGTCTGGTCCTGGACGGTTGGTGGCTCTTGGACGAGCACTTCCGACAGCTTGGTCCAAAGTTGGTGGATACTGCCTCCGCCCTAGGGCGACTTTTGCCCAATTTGGGCGGGGCCAGTGTTCCCACAAGGCGGCTGTACGCGGGGGTTGTCCGGTCCATGGCGCTGTATGGTGCACCGGTGTGGGTGGCGGCTCTGACCGCCCCAAATAGGGCGCGCCTCTGGCACCCCCAGAGGATATTGGCGGTCAGAGCCATACGCGGATACCGCACGGTGTCCACCGAGGCGGCTTGCGCCTTTGCCGGAACACCCCAGTGGGATTTGGAGGCGGTAGTGCTCTCCGAAGTCTATCGGCGAGTGGCTGACTTCCGGGCGGAGAGCGGATTTCGCCCTCCGCCCGAAGACGTGCGCGAGTGGCGCGAAGCCGCTCGCTGAGCCACCATGGTCAGATGGTCGTTCCGGCTGGAGACTCCACGCGCTGGCTTCGCCGCCGTGGAGGCCCTCAAGCCGGTCATCGCCGAGTGGGCAGGGCGGCAGCACGGGACCCTTACCTTCCGGCTGACGCAGGTGCTTTCCGGGCACGGTTGCTTCGGAAAGTACCTGCACTCGGTCGCTAGGAGGGAATCGAATCCTGCCTGCCACCACTGCGACTGCAGTGAGGACTCTGCCCAGCACACGCTGGCGGTCTGCCCCGCATGGGAGCCGCAGCGCCGGGCCCTAACTGCAGTCATCAGAGCGGATCTCTCGCTACCGGCCGTAGTTCGCTCCATGGCCGGTAGCGACAGTTGTTTTACCGCTGTCGCAACCTTCTGCGAGGAGGTAATCTCGCAGAAGGAGGCGGCGGAGAAGGCCCGGGAGGACGACCTCCACTCGGACCCGATCGCGCTCATCTGCGCCTCATGCCGCCCTGAGTGTGGCCGCGGGTGGACGGGCTGGGTTTTCCCCTCCACCCGCATTAGTTTGGCCAGCCGCGAGGGGGCGGCGTCCGCGTGTGCCGGACGTCGCCTAAAGAGAGGGTCCACAGGAGCGGACCGGCGCTGGGAGGGGTCCAGAAGGCGATAAACAACCTGGACCCCTCCTAATATAGAAGCGCAAAGAGGGCACACCGTGTGGTTTTAGTCGGTTCGAGTCCGACACACCGCCCCGCCGAACAGAGAGCCCCGGCGGGGTGACGGTCCGAGGGGATTTCCACACGTAAAAAAAAAAAAAAGGGGCGTGCGCTCCTTGTAGGCAGAAATGCAGTGCTTTACTTGCTATTCACATACATTTTAATAAAACGTTCGTACGTTTTGGATTACTTTAATTAATAGTAAATAAATGAATAAACAAAATATTTAATATATTTTGTTATATATACTTAAAAACGCCTACTATTTAAAAATAGCACCTACATATTTGCAAGCACACAAACATTATGTTTGCCAGGCGTTTACCGACATATGTTCGCATGTGTGTAGTAATTTTGGTGTCCGTGCACAGTTCGCAAACGCACACACCCATCTATTTTATTTCCCCGCCTCCAGCCGCAGGCTACTGAAGTTAGTTCGGCAGTTGTCGGGAGTAATCGGAAATGTTCGTTGCCGCCGTGTTTGCGGGGGCCATTTTTTTTTCATGTGATAAGCATTGTTTACTAATTTGTTTCCGCCAGTATAATTATAGTTTTATTTTTCATTTTAACATTTGAAAGTGTGTACATTTAACAGTTTATTACTGAGTTCCGTAGATTTTTTAAAATGTTATTTGATTCTGAGATATGTGTGGAAAATGTGTGTATATTAAAAATTAAAAGTTCTCACAATTGTCATTCACTAAAAAGATTAAAATTGTGTCTAAAGGTAGGTGTGTACCCGAGTTACAACAATTAAATCAGCAAAAAGGAAATGTATGTGAACTGTGTGGTTGTGTACACACGATTAAATTATATTGTTTTCCTACTCTAGTGTTTTACTACTACTAGTGTCATAATCCTGTGCACGCCGCTGCCTTTGGTACAACATGCGCACCATATTTAGCCATCAAAACAGTTCAAAAATTAGCAGATGTAGAACAATCTAGATTTCCTATAGCAGCTGAGATAGCAAAGAGAGACTACTACGTTGATGACTTAATGACAGGATCTGACACTTTAGAATAAGCTATAACTATCTATAACGACATGAATAACTTAATGAGTTGTGGAGGGTTCGAACTCCAGAAATGAAATCGAGATTTATTGAGATACATTGGAAAGAATAAACAAACAAGTAATGATTCATTAAGAATAAAAACATCTACTGTCATGAAAGTACTTGGTTTGGTGTGGAATAGAGAAACAGATGAAATAAATGAATGAATGAAATGAATGAATGAACTAAACAATCTATCACTAAAAGACGGTTTCCAACGCGGATCGTTGAGTCAAGCGCACGCGCTTATCTCAATGTTCTATTGTTTTTCACAAGTACCCACATCGGTTTATAATGAGCGAAAAAAGTATAAGTTTAACTAGTTTGCCTAAAAGTAACTGCAGTGAAGATGAAGTTGAGATGATAGAACAAGATAAAGAAATGTTAAATATGGTGCAAGTTGAGGTGCAGCGAAGCAAAAGGATAAGATATGAAAGTGATGGATGTGAAGGTTACGAAGATGATGAAGGCTTCGTAACAATAAATAGAAGACCTAAGAGATTGCTACGTAATTTATTTAAAGATAAAAGTACGCAAAATCAAAGTCCAAAAGAAAGTACCCACAAATATGAAGTATGTGTCACGTCTAAGGAACCACTACCTAAACAAATTGCCTTAGCAAAGCTGTTGAAACAACATAATATTGGAGATATTCAAAGAATTAAATGTAGAAATCGTTTCAAGGTATTAGTTTTATTCGATTGTCAAGAAAAGGCTAATGTTTTAATAAACTGTAAAGAAATGCATCCTACTACAAAGAATTGTATGAACGCAACAACACCTCGCGAGAAGAAATAAATTTAATAGAGACCTCAGATATCCCCAAAATTCTTCACGTAGAAATAGAGAAAGCAATAGACACACAACGGAAAGACAAAGCACCAGGGCCCGATGGTATAAGCAACGAGATCTTGATACGAAACAAGCAGGCAATCATACCGATCTCTACAGAAATGTTTAATGATATTATAGACACAGAAATTATCCCACAGCAATGGACAGAATCAAACATCATCCTTTTATATAAAAAGGGAGACAAACACGACATCGGAAATATATATATATACATATATAATAATTTTAAAACGGATAGAAGGAACACTAGATAATCATCAACCCATCGAAGCGGGTTTTCGGAAAGGCTACTCAGTAATCGATCACATTGTCCGCCAGGTCATAGACAAGTATAAAGCATACCAGCGCGAGTACTACATTGCTTTTATCGACTATACCAAAGCATTCGACTCATTATACCACGAAAAAATATGGAAGTCCCTAAAGGAACAAGGAATCGAGCAAAAATATATCCGCTTAATAAGAAATGTATATAGTCATAGCACCGCAAGAATCCAACTAGAAAAGAAAGGTAAACCATTCACAGTAGGAAGGGGTGTCAGACAAGGAGACCCTTTATCTCCAAAACTATTCTTAGCGGTTCTCGAAACAATCTTTAGGGGTCTTAACTGGGAAAATCTGGGAATCAATGTCGACGGAGCCTCCCTAACACACTTGAGGCTTGCAGACGACATAATGTTATTTGCTGAAACACCGGAAAACATACAACAAATGATACATGAACTAGCGGACGAAAGCGAGAAGATAGGTTTAAAGTTGAACCCAGAGAAAAGGTAATGACAAACGGGAATAAAATAACCATACACTTACGAAATAACCAAATCGATTACACCGACGAATACATGTATCTGGGACAACTAATAACACAAGAGGATCCCATACGCAAAGAAGTCGAGAGAAGGATAACAAATGGCTGGAAGAGATACTGGAGTCTGAGAAAGGCCATGAAAGACAAAACTCTTCACATTAATGCAAAGCAAAAACTTTTCAACACCTGCGTTTTACCCGTGCTAATGTATGTTTGCCAAACATGGATTTTAACACAAAATATGACAAGAAAACTGGAAAGTTGCCAACATGCAATGGAAAGAAGTATGCTAAATGTGAAAAGGGCGGACCGAATAAAAAACCATGTCATCCGTAAAAAGACGAAGGTCATAGACATAACATCCAAAATCAGAAGACTCAAATGGCAATGGGCAGGGCACATGATAAGAGGTCAAGAGAAATGGAGCAAAATTGTGACACGATGGTACCCTAGAGAAGGAAAAAGGAAAAGGGGCAGACCACAGAAAAGGTGGGATGATGACATTAGGCAAGTGGCAGGAATAACGTGGAACAGAGTGGCCCAAGATAGACAGGAATAGAAAAGGTTGGAGGAGGCCTTTGCCGACTGACAAACAGACCTACAAAAATTAATTAAGTATTAGAATAGAATAATAGAACAGGTTCAGCTAAAATATATATACCCATACTCTATAGTTTTAAGTTCTCAATACTTTGTAAATAGATGCTAAGTTGGTCTGAATAAAGGGCTTTATTATTATATTATTATTAAAGAAATGCATGATGCGGGACTACATTGCCAGATGACTTTTGAATTAAGCCTATGCTATGGCGTAGTCAAGCAGATGCACTTGGAGTTTGATGTGAAGGAACTAGAAAATTCGCTAAGCTGTGAGTGTGATATCATATCCCTGCTACGTCGCAAAAGATTAAACGATGAGGGAAAATGGGTGGAGAGTGAGGCGATTCGCATATGCTTTAGAGTGGCCGTTTTGCCCTCCTATGTGTATGGCTTCGGCTGCCGGTTTAAAGTTGAGCCGTACACATTGTCAGTCTCACAATGCTCTGAGTGTTGGAAGTATGGACACTCCAGAAAGTATTGCCCAGTTAAAAATATTTTTTGTCCAAAGTGTGGCCAAAACCATGTGAATTGTGAGACTACGATATTCAGATGTATAAATTGTGGTGGCCCACACATGGCTTTAGACAAGAAATGCCCAATATTCCTCAAAGAAAAATGTATTCGTGAGATCATGAGCAAAGAAACTTGTTCCTATAGAAAAGCGTTGTCGATTTTTATGGGAAATAAGGACCTCATTGGCAAAACGAATACATTATCTAGTCAACCAATTACAACATCTCATTCGGTAAGTTATCGAGACGCATTATTGTGCAAAGGTCCACACATTGAACCCATCCAAGAGGAAATTAAGAGGTCAAATTATAAAGTTCGTGAACAGACGCTTAAGAAGAAGAATAAAAAAAAGGAAAATTGAAAAACATAAGAAGAAGAAACGAGGTGAGGGAGCTCATGAAAGTAAAGTACCTGCGACTGATAGTGATTCATCCGAGGTTACGCTATCGGAAGAAGCAATCCATCCAAGTAAATGACATAGTGTCAAAAATGCATTCAGGAGTTTACTTCGCAGATTGCAGGAAATATTTACTTCAAATAAGAAATTAGATGAGATTACCAGTTTTATTGTTAAGACAGTAAGTGATGGAGAATTTATTTATAAAATATGTAATATTATTTTCAATGGATAATAATAATTTAACTAACTTTGTTGTAAATTTTGGGCAGTCGAATTCACAAAGTTTAAAGCCCAAAAAACAATTATTTGAATTATTGCTAAGCCAAGAAAAAATATCTGTATGTTTAGTCAGTGAAACTTGGTTAGATATTGAGGTTACACTCAGAATTAATAATTATAATATTTATAGAAACGACAGGTTGGACGGGTATGGTGGAGTTGCGATAATAGTACACAAATCTATTCGAGCATATGTATACCTCATTAATTATACTAATTCAGGTATTGAGACCATTTAACTGCTAAATTGCAAATATGTCGAGTATGTTGTTTCTGAATCATCATCAATCATCATCAACAGCCTTTAATAGTCCACTGCTGGACATAGGCCTCCCCTTAGAAAGGAGGTTTTGGCCTACTATACCACGCTTGCCAGACGGGTTGGTATAGGGTTTGTTTCAATGCTGGAGGGTCTTAATCGTGACCCCTGGGGTCGCCCTTACCGCGCGGCGCGACAAAAGCTCCGCGCGTCGGGCCCCCCCCTTACGGAGACTCCCCAGCCCAGCTTCCTGCGAGAAGTGGTTGAGGGCCTTTTCCCGCAACGAGCGGAACACACTCCCCCGGCCATGGCCTCCTTGGCCGGAGACGACGGGGAGCACGAGGAGGATGATGTTCCGCCCGTCCGGGATTCGGAGGTAGGGGCGGCTGTTCTACGGATCCGTTCCAAGAACACCGCCCCTGGGCCAGACGGGGTACCGGCCCGAGTGCTGGCCCTGGCCCTCAACCACATGGCAGACCGCCTCGGGGAGGTGTTCGACGCTAGCTTGGCGTCGGGACGTTTCCCTGAGTGCTGGAAGAGCGGGAAGCTGGTCCTATTAAGGAAGCCGGGACGGCCTGCCGATTCGGTCGCGGCCTATAGGCCCATCGTGCTGCTGGACGAGGCAGGTAAATTGTTTGAGAGGGTTCTTTCTGCCCGCATCGTCCGGCACCTCTACGAGGTGGGCCCCGATCTGTCGGACGCCCAATTTGGTTTTCGGGCGGGGCGTTCGACAGTCGACGCCGTGTTGCGCCTGAGGGCCGTGACCGAAGAGGCCGTGAGCTGTGGCGGCGTGCTGTTGGCGGTGTCATTAGACATCGCCAACGCATTAAATAGTCTGCCATTCAGCTGCATCAGGGAAGCACTCCACTATCATGGGGTGCCAAAGTACCTGAGGCGGCTAGTGGCAGACTATTTAGAGGAGCGTACCGTCGTGTACGAGGACCGAGAGGGTAATTTGAGGTGTCGGCCCATGTCGTGCGGTGTTCCACAGGGGTCTGTTCTTGGACCCCTCTTGTGGAACATAGGGTACGACTGGGCCCTTCGCGCCGATTTCCCCCCCGGGCTGGGTGTAATTTGTTACGCAGACGATACCCTGGTGACAGCCCGGGGGGCAAACTTCCAAGAGGCGGCGCGCTTGGCCACAAGGGGAGTCTCCCTGGTGGTCGGGCGCATTGAGGCGCTGGGCTTACGGGTGGCCCTAGATAAGACGGAGGCCCTGTTATTTCATGGGCCCCGTCGTGGTCCACCCCCTGGCGCCTCAATCGTGGTCAACTCGGTCCTCGTACCGGTTCGGGCCCAGATGAAATATCTGAGCCTGATCCTCGACGGGAGGTGGCTCTTCGACGAGCACTTCCGGCAGCTTGCTCCAAAGCTGGTCGGCGCTGCGTCTGCCCTAGGGCGACTTTTGCCCAATTTGGATGGACCCAGCGTCGCGACAAGACGGCTGTACACGGGTGTTGTCCGGTCAATGGCACTGTACGGTGCACCGGTGTGGGCGGCGGCTCTGACCGCCCAGAATAGGGCACGCCTCTGGCGCCCAGAGGCGTGCCCTATTCTGGGCGCTCAGAGGGTAATGGCGGTCAGAGCCATACACGGTTACCGCACCGTTTCGACGGAGGTGGCATGCGCGTTGGCCGGAACTCCCCCGTGGGATTTGGAGGCGGAAGTGCTCGCCGAAGTTTATCGGTTTAGAGCGGATTTCGCCCTCCGCCCGAGGATGTGCGCGAGTGGCGCGAAGCCGCTCGCCGAGCCACGATGGCTCGTTGGTCGTTCCGGCTGGAGACTCCACGCGCTGGCTTCGCCGCCGTGGAGGCTCTCCAGCCGGTCATCGCCGAGTGGGCAGGGCGGCAGCACGGGACCCTTTCCTTCCGGCTGACGCAGGTGCTTTCCGGGCACGGTTGCTTCGGAAAGTACCTGCACTCGGTCGCTAGGAGGGAACTGAGTCCCGCCTGCCACCACTGCGACTGCAGTGAGGACTCGGCCCAGCATACGCTAGCGGTCTGCCCCGCAGTCATCGGAGTGGATCTCTTGCTACCGGCCGTAGTACGCTCCATGGCCGGTAGCGACAATTGTATTACCGCGGTCGCAACCTTCTGCGAGGAAGTAATCTCGCAGAAGGAGGCGGCGGAGAAGGCCCGACGACATCCACTCGGACCCGATCCGCCGCCGGCGAACCGGGCGGCGGAGGCGCGCCTATCACCGCCTCATGCCGCCCTGAGTGTGGCCGCGGGTGGACGGGATGGGTTTCCCCTCCACCCGCATTAGTTTGGCCAGCCGCGAGGGGGCGGCGTCCGTGGGAATTAATTGTCCCACTAGACAAAATACATGTATTGACCATTTTATGATAAAAGCAACTGCAAAAGTACAAACATTTGTTTTTGAGGAATTAATGGATCACTCACCCATTCTACTGCATATTGATTATACGCCCATTTCTAAGCAAAATAAACATATCAATATAAGCAAAATTGATATCGGTGGTATAAGTAAATGCATGGAGAAGGAATCATGGAGTGATCTATACTCTGTAACCGATGTTAATCAAGCTGCCGTAATACTGACTGAAAAATTAGAAAGCTTTATAAACAGCAACACCTTAGTGAACAAAATTTCAAAGCGTAACAAACCTTTAAAACCTTGGATAACTATAGGTGTAATAAAATCTATACGTAGACGAGATAGAATGCATAAGAAAGTAAAATTAAATTCCAATAATCTAGAAATAAAAGATAAATACCTAGCGTATAGAAATACATTAAAAAGGGTAATTAAAACGTTGAAAACAAATTACTACATGGACAAACTTAACAAAAACAAAGGTAATATAAAGGAAACTTGGAACACGATTAAGGAATTATGTAACATGAAACAGAATAAGGCATCGCCTACTGAATTACTTAACATAAACACTAATGTAACTGGATCGCTAGATGATGTGAATGCGTTTTTTTCATCGGTTGGTTCAAACCTTGCTAAAAAAATTCTGCAAAACTTAAATACTGATGAGACAACCCTAGCTCAAAATGCAAAAATCACAAATGAACCGTTACACTCCATGGCACTACACCTAACGGACCCTGCAGAGGTGATTGATGTAATAAGTGGCCTTAAATCACATAGTGCTCCAGGTTTAGACAAAATAACAGCTGCCTTTTTGAAAAAGTTTCGTTTTTACCTCGCCAAACCTATATCCTACTTGACCAACTTAACCTTCGAACGAGGCATCTTCCCTAAAATATTTAAGCACGCTATTATCTGCCCCATCTATAAATCAGGAAGCAAGCATCTTCCCACGAACTATAGACCTATTTCACTGTTGAGTACCCTCTCTAAAGTAGTTGAGAAAATAATGAACAAGCGTTTAATAAGTTATATGGAAAGCAATAAACTGCTTGGTATGAAACAATACGGCTTTCGAGCAAATCGCTCTACTGATGACGCTGTATTACAACTAACATCTAATATTACATCTCACGTTGACAGAGGCGATAAATGTTTAGCCGTATTTCTTGACTTACAAAAGGCGTTTGACACCGTTTCTATTCCGATCCTTTTAACTCGCCTTGAGAATCTAGGCATTAGGGGAAACGCACATCTATGGTTGAAAGATTATCTCACAGAAAGATACCAGTGTGTTAGAGTTGAAAACCATACCAGTAACACCTGTATGGGGTCATATGGGGTTCCACAAGGCAGCGCTCTTGGTCCTACGCTATTTCTTGCATATATTAACGACCTATGTAAATTTGAAATTCAGGGTGCTGACATACAAATGTTTGCCGATGACACAGTGGTATTGTTTCATAGTAATGCATGGGAGAATGTACGACAAATAGCTGAAAAAGGTATGTCTCGTATTACAGCTTGGCTTGAAGATAGTCTACTATCAATAAATGTGGACAAGACAAAATTCCTATGTTTTAGTAAAACTATGGCATCTTCGCCAAAAACACTCCAGTTATCCATACATTGTCATCCATGTAACCGATCAACAATCGAACTGTGTGCACGTTGCAGTTGTCCTGAGCTGTCAAGGGCAACCGAAATCAAATATTTAGGGGTAAATATTGACGATAAATTAAACTGGAAGAAACACATAAACACAGTTAGTGGTCGATTAAGGAAGTTTATTTACATTTTTAAGGATTTACGAATTATACCAGACATTACACTTTTAATACAAACGTACAAAGCCCTAGCTGAATGTTTAATCACCTACTGTATATATTCGTGGGGCTCAGCTGCAAAAACATACTTGATTGAGGTCGAAAGAGCACAACGGGCTGTTCTTAAAGTACTCCTTTACTTACCATTCCGTCACCCTACTCATCTAGTGTATGAAAAGGCTGAAGTTTTAAGCGTACGAAAGATGTTTGTCTATCAATGTATCCGCAAATATCACAAGCATACTGTACCTCTTCTCCAACCTTCGGGTAAAAGAAAAGACAAATGTCCAATCCCAAGGGTTAAAAGCAAATTTGCTCAACAGCGATATAGTAACATTGCACCAAGGCTATATAATAAACTTAATTTAGATTACAAAACCAGACACTTATCGAACTACCAAATTAAAAACATAATTAAAATATGGCTTAACAGTTTGGCCTACGATGATGTAGAAAGCTTATTGCTGGTAAGAACGTAGTTCAGGTTTCAATACACATACACAAACACACAAATACATACACACACACACACGCGCGCGCGCACTTGCACAAGCACACGCACACGCATAGGCACACTCACACGCACACTCACACTCAAACGCACACTCACACGCACAGGCACACACACACACATGCACACGCAAAATTAACAAAAGATCTTTTGTAAGTATTCTTCAATGTTTCTTTGTATGTTCCACGTGATTATTGTAACAACTTATTGTATCATGTCTTTGGGAAGGAACTGATCCCCGATATACAGCTCACGCTAGTTTGGGAATCAGGGCTTGCACTTGAATTGTATGTATCATTTGTTACAATAAAATTTATTATTATTATTATTATTAAGATATAAGGATATCGTGACTGACGGTGTTGAATGCATTTGAGAAATCTACCAAAGTCAAGACAGTAACTTTGGATTTCTCAATTCCTGCTCGGATGTCGCCGGTCACTTTTAGCAGTGCGGAAGTAGTGCTATGAACGGGCCTGAACCCTGATTGGAAGGGGCTTAGTAAGTTGTTGCGGTAAATATGTTGGGACAGTTGTTGGTTCACACAGGCCTCGAGGACTTTGGACAGGAAGGGAAGAATGGAGATTGGTCGTAGGTGATTCAGGAGTGTTGGATTCGGGATCTTGGGAAGAGGTATGACAAACGCCTTACGCCACGATGTGGGATAAGTTCCTGAGTCAAGAGAAAAATTTGTTATATGCGTAAGCACGGGAAGAAGGTGATCGAGGATAGGGATGATCATGCGACGGTTAATGTTATCACATCCCATGGCGTTGGATGTGATTGAGAGGATTGTCTTTTTGACTACACCTGGTTCCACTGGAGAAAACTGAAAAGCTTCAATATTGGGACGGGGTAGGTCCGCCAAGAACTGTAACGTCCGACACTTGATTTGGTGATCCAAGTGCACTGATGAGGAGAAATGACGGTTAATTTCATCCAAATCGAAGGTCGAAGGAAGGTTACATTTTTCGGATTTGCCGATACCTAGGGTTCCAAGGAACCTCCAGATACCTGAAGCAGATGTACAATCCAGATTTTTGAGAATATGGCAGCGTTTAGCGTTACGCACCTGTACGGGGTAGCGCGAGGATTGCAGTGCTTGTTAAATAAAAGTAATGTTTTAAATTGTTACCCCCTAATCGTATATTGTTCCAGTTCACAATATGTTCTGAATGTTATGTTTAATGAAATTGTTATGTTGCTACGAATGCACCCGAATAACGCGGTCACCCTGAGTGCACTGCGCAAGTAAACGTGTGTTCTAAATAGGTAAACGCGTCACTCACTTAGTGCTTACTAAGGTGTTCGGTTATACATATGTATTACACCGAACAGCACCATCAGATTACAACGATACGTTTTTATAGTCACTAACCTTAAATTATAGTTTTTTGTCTGTAAAATCCACAAAAATGGTCCAATATCCACACAAAAAGCACTGTCGTGTTCGTCACGTTACCCCTGATCGATCTAAATGTGTCACTAGCACTAGAGATCATGATTTCGGGGGGCACTCGGTCACTTGAAAAACACAAATGTCACTGTAACTCCGTCGGTTTTCATGCTAAAAATATGAGAGGGGGCACAAAGCGTAGGTCTCCTCAAGCCGCACCCTCCCACAGTTGCGGAAACACAAGTTACCACTGAAAAACTCGAGAACTCACTTTGGTCAAACACAAAACACAGTTTTTACCCTACAGTTTCCAGAGTTTTTGACCGATCGCGACGCGGTTTTTAACTATCGCGTGGCCTCGCGAAGGCGCAACTTTTGATATATCGCAAGGTAGACTTTTCACAACTTTTACCACTATCGCGATTTTTTCAGTGCGGAGCGACTTAGAATCGTGGCGCTCGGTGTCGAGGTTCGCACGGGACTCCGGTTAGGTTAGGTTTGTTTTTTTTTTTTTTTTCGCTTTTCCCCAATCATAGCACATCGGGACCTTGTTACACTGTACCTGATGGGATTTCCGCTATTATGCTATTACTACTATTTCACATTTAAGCTTATAATACTAATATACCATATATAAAAGTTTATCGACTTGTTTACATATTGTTTACATATTTCTTAACTCTATTATTGTCTACCTATTATTGTATACTCTATTATCTATACGTATGTGTTACATCAATATATATTTTTCTAACTATTCTAATTCTGTTTACAATTTTAAAATGTTTAATTTTGTTTAGCGGTTGGTGAGTTGTCGTGTTGTGCATTTTTCTTTATGTTATTAAAAACGCTTTTTCTTAGGCAATAAGATATATACGGCGTTGGCGTAGGTTTTTAGGACTGGTACTGGGGCCAAGTTGGTACACATCAGTCCTTTTGAGACCTTTTGTATTTGTTTTTCACTGGGAGACTCGGGGAACCAAGTACCCCACGAAGGGAATCAAGAAAAAAGGGGGTGAGGTAGGGGGGGGGGGAGGGGCCCAAATATGCCCAGTCCTAAATACAATTAAATATAAAATAAAAATAGACCTCCTTTTTTGAGGTCGGTTAAAGTACTTATCCTACTTAATCTAAAAGAAGTAGAAACACCACTCCTTGTGTTGGAGCGCCTATGTCGAATGCGTTAGCAATATGTTAACGCTCATAGTGTATGCTCACTGTCATAATCATGTCATGATTATTCTGTCTCATTTAATTTTTGAAGTTTGTAAGTTCATTATAAAAGCTCACAGCATACAGTCCACACGCCTGCCTTTTTATTTCGTGAAGTCCTGAATTCCTAAACATGGTCCTATCGTACCGAATAATCGGTAATCAGCTATATTGTTGAAGAAAATCAATTATACAAGGAATATCAACTAAAGATAAAATTAAAGAAGAAAATATTCACGGGCGTCAACTACCGGCGAAGTGGTATGTGAAAGGAGTACTTTGTGGTGTTAACCTTTATGCATCAACTATATCGTAACCCAACACTCTATTCAGGTAATATAAGCGAACTGTATTGAAAATATTATCAGGTTAGTGTATTATTATCAATTTTATTGTATCAATTAGTGTAGTTTCATCGCATAGGTATCTACCGCACAGTTAATAGTAAATGTGAATAGTGCTTTTTAATCTTAAGGAGTAGCAGTTAAGTTGCAAATCATACTTATTTGTAATAGGTGTAGTAATAGTTAATATTACGTTATATCAATTTAATTGTTGAGATAAAAAGTTTAATGTAAAATTATTATTCACATATAAGTAGGTACTTGGGTGTAGATGTTAGATACAATTTGTTGAGTGTTTGATATTATTTGGTATGTGTTCGCGCCACTAAACAAATTTCGTGAAAACTATTATTTTAAATATTTTGGTTGGTATCACATCATCTCCACTATCCCTTTCCTGCACAACGCCTATACAATATGTGTGAGCGAGATGGACTCACCACTGCAAGCTGCACATTCGTTGTACATAAGTGAAAAAAGTAGTCTCGTTTCGTCCGTGTTACCGTCGTTTTCGAAATGCGCGCGTGTGCCACTTGAAAATCGCAAATTAATAACTTTCGCATTGTGGTTTGTGAATTTGGTGAAATTAGTCCCTGGACTTTATGCTGCTCCGCACAGGAAATAAGGTATCGTGCAATCCATCCCATTGGAACTGATTATTACTTTCATTTTTCCTAACAGTTCTAATTTCCTACCTTGACGCCAACCAAGTTTTACAAACTCCTCGAATTTAGCTAACCCGCGCAAACATTAATTTGGTCCTTCTCCCCCGATTTGAATCAGTCCCTATCGCTTTAGTTCGTTTATCGATAATATTTCGCTATACAAATCGTCAATTCGTTTACCGGCAGCCGGCCGCCATCTTCGTGTCGCACGCGTCGCTCATTTGTAAAAATTCATAAATTCATTTATTTCAAGTCTCGATATAATTTCGTATATTCGCATTTAAGAATCTCGTATTAACTTGTATACCTTGTTTCGCATAACCCGCATCGCATATTTCGTACTATAGGTAAATTATATCTACCTATACATTATCGCTCATTAAATTTAGAAATTGTTCGCATACCTACTTATGAATAAAGTCTTGCTTTCATTATCGTAAACAAATCACAGATCGCATGGTATAGTTATCTACTTATTACATCCATCACATTACATTTTCGTTTCGTGTTGAATACCTACGTTTAAACAGCTGTGGACAGGCAATTGGTTCTCCGCCTTGTTTATTGTTTCTTATTTACGTTATTTACAATACATACATACATAACTTATTGAAATGGCACCTACAGACGTGAATGTACAATTAAAAACGTTATATGCCAAAAGAGATAGGATCTTTAGTCGTATGCAAGGTATTTCTAATCGTGTAGGAAATCTTGAATCGTTATCAGCACAAGAGACATTTTTGAGTGAAATTGAAACCGTAGATGATTTACGTACTGAGTTCGAAAATGTGTTGGATAAAATAGTTAGCTTGGAATTTAAATCAAACCCAGCTCTTTAAATTGACTATCAGCCACTATCATCGTTCGAGGACCTTTTGGGCCGTGTTAGACGTGCTGCAAAAACATTACAATCGCAGCCTAATGACACCAAACCCGCTAATAAATACAAATCGCCTAAATTACCACCGATAGAGATCCCCGAGTTTAATGGAGATATAAAAAATTGGCCGCTATTTTTCGCTAGTAGGTGACTTGACTGGCAGCAGTTGCTTACTATCATTACATAGATTTATAGCACGGAGAGGAAAGCCCGCACATCTGTACTCCGATAACGGTACCTCATTTGTTGGTGCGTATAACGAACTTTCCAAATTTTTCAAGACGTCTAGAGATTCCTTGGGGGCAACTATGGCGAATGAGGGAATCAACTTTCATTTTATTCCTGCTTATACCCCTCACTTCGGCGGTCTTTGGGAGGCGGGTGTTAAATCTACCAAGTACCATTTCCAAAGAGTGTTGGGCAATTGTAATTTAACTTTCGAACAACTTAACACCACATTAGTACAGATCGAGGCAATTTTAACTTCACGTCCATTAACGCCACTATCTTCGGAACCTGCTGATTGCACTCCGCTGACACCAGGTCATTTTCTCGTCGGTCGCCCGCTTACGTCCCTGTCGCAGCCAAATTTTGAAGAGCATTCCGCTAACTTTCTTAGTCGGTATCAGCGCATCGAACAGCTCCGCCAGCATTTCTGGACGAGATGGAGTAAGGAGTTCATTGCTGAGTTGCAGCAACGCGTCAAGTGGCGCTCTTGTAAAGATGGCTTGAAGATTGGTACCTTGGTTGTCATAAAGGAGGATAATCTTTCGCCTCTGCAGTGGAGATTAGGAAGGATTACGGCTGTTCACCCGGGATGTGACGGAATCGTGCGCGTCGCCGACATCCAGACCTCAACTGGCACAATACGGAGGGCGTTCAACAGGATATGTCCATTACCGGTATCTTCGGAATCTTGTTGAAAGTGGTACTTTCAACGCCCGGGGGCATATTGGAGCGCCTACGTCGAATGCGTTAGCAATATGTTAACGCTCATAGTGTAAGCTCACTGTCATAATCATGTCATGATTATTCTGTCTCATTTAATTTTTGAAGTTTGTAAGTTCATTATAAAAGCTCACAGCATACAGTCCACACGCCTGCCTTTTTATTTCGTGAAGTCCTGAATTCCTAAACACCTTGGTCTTACAGATAAAAGTGTCCTCCTCCCTATTTTGAGATCGGTTAAATGTTCGTCTGTCTGTCCGTCAGTGCGTCCTTATATCCTAAACGCGAAAACGCTACTCCTTGGTCTTTAAGCTAAAAGTGTCCTCCTCCCTCTTTTGAGGTCGGTTAAATGTTCGTCTGTCTGTCCGTCAGTGCGTCCTTATATCCTAAACCAAAACAATTTTCGCTTTCAATGTCTCTTCCTATCTTCGCCTTCGTTTATGTTGTCACCGCTTTCGCTTACTAAAATTTTTCCAAATTTTTGTTTAAAAGTTTGTGAACAAACTTTGGGGGATTGTATTTGTCAAGCGATTTATTTTGTATTTTCAAAATATCGTTGAACGCGCAGTCAAGTGCTCGAGTTGGTTGTCGTATTAAATAGTTAAAAGTATCGGTTTGGACTCTAAATTTGCGTTAAAACAGTTGCCTGATAGTGTAAAATCATTCTGTGATATTGTGCAGTGAAAGTTGACTATTTTTAACAACAATAATACCGAATTGGGTTCTAAAGTTCAACAGAAAAAGTAAGGATTAGTGTTTTAAAAAGGCGTACAACAGAAACGCGTAAGCGCCGCCGATCACCTGGCGCTTACAACCTTCTTCTCGGCGTCGCGCTCCTAGCATACCATCAATTTACTGTTTGTGCCGTTCACTTGTTGCTTTTGCGAGTTGTATTTACCCACTTTTTTAAGTACTAAACATTATTATGGCACCTAATCAAGTTTGTGCTGGATGTAACTACACAATAAAAACCAAGGAGCTTTTGGTGTGCTCACTCTGTACAAAGAGGTTTGATTTACTATGCGCTAACGTTTCTGAAAAACGCTTTAATAACATGAATAAAGAACAGAAATGTGCATGGCGATGTCCAGAGTGTGTAAGCAAGCTGCCGAAACAAAGAAACACTAATACACCTGTTCGCCAAGCTGCTAATCCGGTAACTTCACCCGGGTCTGACTATACGTCTACAGTAAAAAACGACTCGCCATCCTGTTCGAACATCACTTTTAGAGCAAGCCAGCAGCCGTTGCGTCATGAAGCGAAACTCACTCTTGACAATATTAGGGATGTAATTAAGCAGGAAATGATGTCCATAGTTAAGCTTAAAGTCACGGAAGAGCTGAATGTTGTTAAGCAGCAGTTATGATCATATCATGATTCTATAACTTTTATGAACGCGAAATTTGAAGAACTAAAGGCTTGCATAGAAGAAAAATCCTCCACAATATCCAAACTACAATCTGATAATGAAATACTGCGAACAACAGTTCATAGTCTTTCTGCAAGACTCGATATAGCGGAGCAAAACTTGCGGGAAAGCAATATTGAGATAAATGGTTTACCAGAACATCGTTCAGAAAACTTAATTAACGTGGTGTCACAGCTTGCGAAAACAATAGGCTGTCCTCTTCCAGAACACGACATTTGCAAGGTAACTCGAGTTGCCAAATTATCTAAGGACAACGAGAGACCACGTACCGTAATTGTTAAGCTTTGCAACTCGCGTCAGCGCGACATTGTGCTTGCAAGTGTAATTAATTTTAATAAAAAAAAACCCAAAGACAAATTAAATTCACATCACCTAGGGCTAGGTGGCTCACGAGTGCCTGTCTACGTTGCAGAACACCTAACGCCAAACAATAAAGCCTTACACGCAGCCGCTCGAAAAAAGTCAAAAGAAATGAATTACAAATACAATTGGGTTCGTAACGGTCGCATCTACGTCCGTAAAGACGAAACAAGTCAAGCAGTACTCATTAGGAGTTATGACAGCCTAAAGCTCGTAGCTTAAATCATCAAGTGTCAGTCTTACTTTGCAGTGTTGTGGTGTATCGCTCTCAAATTCAACGGCTTGGAGATATATTATCAGAATGTCCGCGGAATCCGCACTAAAACAGAAGATGTTTATGAAAATGTGCTCAAGTCGAATTATGATGTTATCGTACTTACGGAGACGTGGCTTAACTCAAAAATTTGTGACAGTGAATTTATGGATTCTAGATACAATGTGTATCGCAGGGACCGCTCATTTACTGTAAGTTCCAAGAAGGATGGTGGTGGTGTGCTGATTGCTGTCTCCCGCGACATACCTTCCATTCGTATGACTGGTTGGGAATGTGATTGCGAAAATGTGTGGATCACTATACACTTAAATTATAACAACTCTTTGAAAAAAATTGCCATTTGTGCTGTGTATGTGCCCCCACCGAACAACATGAAGTCTCTCAATAAATTGTTAGATAACGTGAATGGCGTGATGGATGCTGTTGATGACGTACTGATACTGGGTGACTTTAATTTGCCATCAATTAAATGGTCTAAAAATAAGAACTTTCTACATGCTGATCCAATTCAATACAGCAGTTCGTTGGGTTATTCGCTTATCGATTTTATGTCCACTAATAATCTTCGACAACTTAATTATTTACGCAATGAAGATGACAGGGTTTTAGATCTAGTCTTAACTAATTTGTCCTATGTAAAAGTAGAGGAGCCTTTAAGTCTAATTAGTAAATTGGATACCAAACATCCCGGATTAATCGTCGTTATGTCATGTATCAATCATGGTCAGTTTCTGAAATCAGTAAATATTAATAAATTAAATTACTTTAAGGCTAACTATGATGTTATATCATCCGAGTTAAGTAATGTGAACTGGAGCGAGAGATTTCGGTCGTGTGTGGACACAAATGCAGCGGTTTCAGTGTTATATGAAATCATTAAGGGCTTGATCGAGAAATATGTTCCTAAGCGTAATAGTATAAAATCGAAGTACCCTTCGTGGTTTAGTTATGCATTAATTGATAGGTTGAAAGAAAAAGAGAAAATAAGACTAAAATATCACCGGTATAAGAATCCCATAGACCTAATAGCTTTTCAAACTTTGCGAGAACACGGCAATTATTTGTACCGTAACTGTTACTTACAATATAAGCACAATATTGAACTCAATATCACAAAGAATCCAAGAGCATTTTGGAGTTACATAAAAGAAAAGAACAAAAAATTGTCTTCAATTCCAGCGCACATGTGTAGGGAAGATAAAACTGCAAACACTTGCACCGCAATTGCAAATCTATTTGCATGCCAATTTTCATCTACATACAGCTTTGAAGATGACAAGCCTTTCGATTTGGGCACCCTCGATCCGCTCTCTTATGATAGATGCATTACCAGGATTAATATTACTGAACGTGACGTGATGACTAAAATAAAAAAACTAGATATATTTAAAAGCGCAGGTCCAGATGGTATACCAGCTGTTTTTATTAAACGCTGTGGAAAGGCTTTGTGTTTACCGCTAGCTTTAATATTTGACCGCTCTCTAAAGGAAGGATGTTTTCCTAACGAATGGAAAAAAGCCAGAATACTGCCACTGTACAAAAAGGGCGACCCCAGCAATGTTAAAAATTATCGTCCCATAGCCATTTTATCATGCTTTTCGAAGCTTTTTGAATCTCTTGTATGTCCTTATTTAACCAATCACGTAAATGCGTTGTTATCGCCGAATCAGCATGGATTTCGTTCAGGTCGCTCGACGGTAACTAACTTATGCGCATTCGTATCTGACATATCTGATCAACTAGACAGGGGATTAGAAGTTGACGCGATATATACCGACTTCACCAGCGCATTTGATAAAGTAAGTCATAAAATACTCATAAATAAATTGAATCACTTCGGCATAAGGGGTACCCTTTTGCATTGGTTTGAATCGTACCTGGCAAAAAGACTCCAAATAGTTTCTGTCAACGGTCACAATTCCCACTTTTTTTACGCTGACTCTGGTGTACCACAGGGATCCCATCTAGGATCAGTTCTGTTTTCCACATTCATAAATGACATAACATCCGTCATCCTGAACTGTAAGTGTCTTCTTTTTGCGGATGATTTAAAGCTGTATAGGCCTCTTAATTCACTCAACGATGTCAGTCTCATTCAACAGGATCTAAATAGAATTGAGGAATGGTGCAGTCTTAACCATATGCTGCTTAATGTAGAAAAATGCCATCACCTTCGATTTTCCAAGAAAAAACATCCAACAATATCCAAGTACAAAGTTGGCACTGCTGCACTACAGACAGTCTCTGAGATAAGGGATCTTGGTGTAACGATTGATGGGCAGCTTCGTTTTACATCACATATCGACGCGGTCGTGAGGAAGGCGGCCCAAATGTTAGGCTTTTTAAAGCGCAACACGAGGGGATTCAGGCACGCGCAGACGAGAATCACATTGTACAATGCTTTGGTTCGCAGTCATCTGGAATTTGGATGCGTAGTCTGGAACCCCTTTTACGCCTCACATTCTCAGCGAATGGAGGGTATTCAGCGCGCCTTCACACGGCACTTGGCTTTCATCTCTCAAGGCATTACACACAGGTGCAGTTACGAACAGAGACTGGAGTATTTCAAAATGTGTTCTCTATCCAACCGCCGCAAGTTACATGAAATGCTCTTCCTATACAAAATAGTTAATAATAATATCGACTGCAGTGACTTACCAAACCGTATAATGTTTGCAGTTCCTCGGAAGCCGCCTCGCCATCCCTTGACTAGAACTTTCTGCCTACAACTATCAAGAACTAACTTGGGCCTAAACTCTCCTTTGGTGCGTGCATGTCGCGATTACAATATGCTGAATGGTAATGGTGGTTTTAATAAAAGTATAAAATATAGGCATCGGCCATCTTAGCTGAAACACCAATCAGAGCGATTTACGTTACGCCTAAGTAAACATCACAGAATCTTTCGAGTTTTGTTTGTGTTTACACTTTTAAGTTGTTGTTGCATTATTTAATTAGTTAATTTCTGATTTATTCGTGGTTATTGTCATAAAGATAAAAGATCCAAGAATCATCGACGATGGAACAAGGTTTTATTAAGGCAAATAGCTCTAATTTGCCCAGGATGGACTTGTTGATGGTGGGAGATTTTCTTTCATCAAATAAGGATTTTTGCTCATCTGAATATCGAAATGTGAAAAGTTCCTTGTAAGTACATTTTATTAATATTTATTGTTAACCTTATTAACGTTTTAAATATCATATGTAAAATTCTCTTTAAGGGAGGTAATCATCAGTTTGACAGGTTTTACTCGCAAGTAAAGAACGCCCTTACATTTTCAAAACAGCATCAGTGCAAGTAAAACCCAATAAACGATGATATCGAAACACATTTGATATGGATATTGTATTTTAACACCTATGACTATTGATAGTGGCTACGGAGGTGTGCAACTCCTTACGTTATCAAGTACAATAAGCACTGAATATTTGCATTTATTTAACTATGAAACACTTCTACACCTTTAAATGAAACATCTATGTAATGTCAGTTGTTTATTCTGCACTAATAACCACCATGTTTTCTTTACCTGCTGTATTTGTGTATAATTTAATCAATTTCATTAATTTTAGATCCTCCCGACCATCATATGGGGACGACGCTATAAGTTACGTGCAACTTCAAAGAGAAGGAAAAATGTGCACTGTAAAATGCAAAATTTGTCCAGAGCATAAAGTCCATGCAAAGTTATATACAGTAACTTTGATAGTTGATGAAGACGAAGAAAAAGTGATATCTATTCAATGCCATGATTGTGTTGCTGCTCAAGGAGGGTGCAAGCATGCCATAGCACTTCTTATGTGGGTCCATCGCAGGAGCGAAGAACCATCTTCTACTGAAGTACAATGCTATTTTTAGCCATGTATCTCTATTTTTTTTCTTATTTAGAACATAAACAAACAATTTTTTAGGTGTTGCTATTGATGTATTTTTGCAATCAGGTACCGCACACCACTTATAAATTTTGGAATTCATTTTTAACACACAAAACCCGTAGATAACACTTTGTTGACTTGTTTCGTTGAGCACAGATGTTTTAATTACTTAGGCGTGACGTCATCGCAGACGAAATGACACTTCAGAGCGTTTGCGCGCGAATTTCAAAGTAGATGAAAAGAAATGGAATTATTTACGTTAAAACTCATCTGATTGCTGAAATCATGTTATTTTCGTAAATAGTTGACGTCTACCTATATTATAGAAAGGTATTTCAAAATCTGTCATCATGCCTATTCCCTTATACACTTCAAGGATATGATACTGAAATCGTTTGCATGACTGCCACTTTCATTGTTTGGACTTATCTGTGTTTAGTTTCTAAGTACTATATTTTTGTTAGTCTCGTTCACTTTGGTCTTAATTTTACTATGTTACTACTTGAATGTGTGTCAACCTAACGATGTATACTGTGCATGCCTGTAATTGGTCTACATATAAGAACTATCCTTATATTGAACTGCATTTTGAACAATGTTGTATATGTATACTGTTGGCGTGTCTATAATAAATTAATAAATAAATAAAATAAAAAGCGATTTAAATGTTTAGGGTGTCGAGAGCTGGTGGTTTTGGCCCTCTTTCCACCGCACTGACTAAACTTTTGTTGTGGGGTGTTTTTTTTGTCAAAAAGGGTCCGATTTCCACACAAATTATATCACCGTGTTCGTCACACCATCACTAATCTATTTTTATATGTCACTATCACTACATATTACAAAAACAGGGACCTCGGGGGTCACTCGGTTTTCAGAAAAACCGTTGTAGCTCCGCGAGTTTTCCCGCAAAAATTATGAGAGGGGGCTCAAAGGGTAGGTCTCCCCGAGCCGCACCCTCCTATAGTTGCGGAAACACAAGTGATCACTTAAAAACTCGAGTAAATCGAGTTTTTGTCACTGACACAAAACATAAAAATCACTAAAATCCACAATTTTCGTCCTATCGCGACGGGGTTTTCACTGACGTGAAGGCCTCGCGATGGCGCATCTCACGATATATAACACTATTTACTTTTAACAACTTTTACCACCTTTGCGATTTTTCGAGCGACGTGCGGGCTGGCGAGATTCGCGTCGGCGCTGCTGCGCTCGGCACCATTTGGCTGAGGTGCCCGGCAGCGGCGGCGAAAAAGATAGCCGACAGCGGATAGATTTTGGTGGGGTGGGTTGCGGCACGGATGAAACTGCTGCAACCTAGGGCTATGCGGTGCTACCGATGCCTTGAGGTTGGGCACGTCGGGGTGCGGTGCACCGCCGCAATTAACCACAGCGATCAGTGCTATCGCTGCTTTGAGCCCGGCCACAGAGCGGCCCAGTGCTCCGCGAAGCCAAACTGCAGCCTCTGCACAGCTGCAGGGAGACCCGCGGACTACAGCATGGCCGGGAAGGCCGGTGGTGCCCCCACCCAAAAGAAGGGCAAGAAAAAGAGGAGGCCAACCAAGGCTGTACCTCAGCCTGGTGGCTCTTCGGCCGACTCCCGGCCCAGGAGTGCCGAGGGAATGGATTGTGCGTAATGGCGCAATTCCATTTCCTCCAGGGCAATATCAACCACTCTGCCAGGGCTCAGGATCTCTTAATCCAGAGCATGGCGGAGTGGTCGATTCATGTGGCTGTGGTCGCCGAGCCGTACCTTGTCCCCCTCCGAGATAACTGGGCGGGGGACTTGGACGGCTCGGTGGCCATCATTGGCGGGGCTCTTGCTGACCCGTCCCGAGGTCACGGCTGGGTGGCCGCCCTCGTGGACGGCATTGGCACTGTTGGGGCGTATTTCTCGCCCAACAGGAGCCTCGCCGACTTCGAGAGCTTCCTTATCGAGTTGGGTGCCGTCGTGAACCGGTACAACCCTCGCCCGGTGCTGCTGCTTGGGGATCTCAATGCCAAGTCTGCGGCGTGGGGGTCCCCGGTCACCGACGCCAAAGGCGAGGCATTGGAGGAGTGGGCGGTCACGACCGGCTTGACCGTCCTGAATCGGGGCTCGGCCTACACGTGCGTGCGACAGCGGGGCGGTTCCATAGTGGACGTTTCGTTTCGTTTCGTTAGTCCCGCTGTCGCGAGCCGTGTCAATAACTGGCGTGTCGCTGTGGGGGTGGAGACGTTGTCGGATCACCGTTACATCCGTTTCAGCGTCTCCGCCCGGGCCGCGGGCGGCCGCAGTTCGTCGGCCGCGCGAATGGACGGTCCTCGCTGGGCGCGTAGGCGCCTCGACAGGGAGCTACTCGAGGAGGCCGCTATTGTGCAGGCCTGGATCTGGGAGTCGGCAACGACCGGACCCGTCGACGTCGAAGAGGAGGCGCAGTGGTTTCACGGGGCAATGACGCAAATTAGTGACGCGTCCATGCCCCGGATCCACACACAATCCAGAAGGCGCCAGGTGTACTGGAGATCGCGCAGTTGCGCTTCTCGTGCGTTCGAGTCAGGCGCCAGTACACCCGATACCGGAGAAGACGTCGTCGGGTTCCTGACGAAGAAGCCGCGCTGTATGAGGTGTACCGCGCGGCTAAGGAGGCTCTGCGGCTGGCCATCGGCGAGGCGAAGACGCACTGCGCTACCATAAAGTGCCTCCCCACCTCCGCCGCATCGTTGGGGCGTATCTATCGGAGAGGTGTGTCACCTATCTGGGACGTGATGGCAAACACCAGCGCCTAATGTCGTGCGGTGTTCCGCAGGGGTCAGTCCTAGGCCCGCTCCTGTGGAACATCGGTTACGACTGGGTGCTGAGGGGCGAGCTCCAACCGGGAGTAGACCTGACGTGTTACGCTGACGATACGCTGGTCACTGCCCGGGGGAGCTCGTACAGGGAGGAAGTGTTGCCGTAGTCGCGGAGCCCTATTTTGTCCCTCCCCGTCCAAACTGGATGGGTGACCGGGACGGCTCCGTGGCAGTCGTCAGCTCCACGGCGGCTCATTCCCCGCCCTTGTCGCTAAGAGACAAGGGTACTGGATATGTTGCCGCCGATTGGGGGGAATCACCATTTATGGTGTATATTTCTCCCCCAACCGGAGTTTGAACGACTTCGAGGTCTTCCTTAACAACTTGGAGGCCTCGATGAGGCGACTAGTGTCTGGGCACGTCCTCGTGCTGGGGGACTTCAACGCAAAGTCCATTGCGTGGGGTTCCCCCCCCTTACGGAGACTCTCCAGCCCAGCTTCCTGCAGGAAGTGGTCGAGGGCCTATTCCCGCAGCGGGCGGAGCACACACCCCCGTCGATGGCTGCATCAGCCGGAGCCGACGGGGGCAGCGAGGCTGATGTTCCGCCCGTCAGGGAATCGGAGTTGGGGGCGGCTGTTCTACGGATTAGATCCAAGAACACTGCCTCCGGGCCGGTCGGGGTTCCAGCCCGAGTGATGGCCCGAGCCCTCGACTACATGTCGGACCACCTCAGGGAAGTGTTGGACCCTAGCCTGGCGTCCGGACGCTTCCCTGAGCGCGGGAAGTGCTTGAAGCTGGTCCTGCTGAGGAAGCCGGGACGCCTACCGATTCGGTCGCGGCCTATAGGCCTATCGTGTTGCTGGACGAGGTGGGTAAACTTTTCTAGAGGGTGCTCTCTGCCCTCATCGTCCGGCACCGGTCCGAGAGGGGCGTTCGACGATCGATGCCGTGATGCGCCTTAGGGCCGTGACCGAGGAGGCCATGAGCTGCGGCGGAGTGGTGTTGGCGGTCCTTGTACATCGACAACGCCTTCAATAGTCTGCCATTCAGCTGCATCAGGGAAGAGCTCCGCTACCACGGAGTGCCGGAGTACCTGAGGCGGCTGGTGGCAGACTATCTTGAGGAGCGAACCGTCATGTACGAGGACCGAGTCTTGAGACGCAGGGCCATGTCGTGCGGTGTTCCGCAGGGGTCTGTCCTAGAACCTCTCCTGTGGAACATCGGGTACGACTGGGCCCTACGAGGGCGTCTCCCCCCCGGGCTGGGTGTAATCTGCTACGCGGATGACACCTTACTCGCGGCCCGGGGGGCTAACTAACAGGAGGCGGCGCGCCTGGCCGCCACGGGAGTTTCCCAGGTGGTCGGGCGCATAGAGGCGTTGGGATTATGGGTGGCCCTGGATAAGACGGAGGCCCTATTATTTCATGGGCCCCGTCGTGGTCCACCCGCCGGCGCCTCAATCGAGGTCGGCTCGGTCCTCGTACCGGTCCGGGCCCAGATGAGGTACCTGGGTCTGGTCCTAGACCGTAGGTGGCTCTTCGACGAGCACTTCCGACAGCTTGGTCCGAAGCTGGTGGACACTGCCTCCGCCCTAGGGCGACTTTTGCCCAATTTGGGCGGGGCCAGTGTTCCCACGAAGCGGCTGTACGCGGGGGTTGTCCGGTCCATGGCGCTGTATGGTGCACCTGTGTGGGTGGCGGCTCTGACCGCCCCGAATAGGGCGCGCCTCTGGCGCCCCCAGAGGATATTGGCGGTCAGAGCCATACGCGGATACCGCACGGTGTCCACCGAGGCGGCTTGCGCCTTGGCCGGAACACCCCCGTGGGATTTGGAGGCGGAAGTACTCGCCGAAGTGTATCGGCGAGTGGCTGACTTCCGGGCGGAGAGCGGATTTCGCCCTCCGCCCGAAGACGTGCGCGAGTGGCACGAAGCCGCTCGCCGAGCCACCATGGTCAGATGGTCGTTCCGGCTGGAGACTCCACGCGCTGGCTTCGCCGCCGTGGAGGCTCTCCAGCCGGTCATCGCCGAGTGGGCAGGGCGGCAGCACGGGACCCTTTCCTTCCGGCTGACGCAGGTGCTTTCCGGGCACGGTTGCTTCGGAAAGTACCTGTACTCGGTCGCTAGGAGGGAATCGAGTCCCGCCTGCCACCACTGCGACTGCAGTGAGGATTCGGCCCAGCACACGCTGGTGGTTTGCCCCGCATGGGCGACGCAGCGCCGGGCCCTCACTGCAGTCATCGGAGCAGATCTCTCGCTGCCGGCCGTAATTCGCTCCATGGCCGGTAGCGACAGTTGTTTTACCGCGGTCGCAACCTTCTGCGAGGAGGTAATCTCGCAGAAGGAGGCGGCGGAGAAGGCCCGGGAGGACGAGCTCCACTCGGACCTGATCCGCCGCCGGCGAACCGGGCGGCGGAGGCGCGCTTACCTGCGCCTCATGCCGCCCTGAGTGAGGCCGCGGGTGGACGGGATGGGTTCTCCCCTCCACCCGCATTAGTTGGCCAGCCGCGAGGGGGCGGCGTCCGCGTGTGCCGGACGTCGCCTAAAGAGAGGGTTAGGTTGAGGATGGGGTGGGGTGCTATGCTAGAAAACCTCCCCGTGGTGCACCCTGGAAACGCTGACGATGGCACTGTTTCCCCCTTGTCCACTTGGAGGAGAGGATTATCGCCAGCGGCTAATATTCTAGCAGAAGAGGAAGCCGTTCATCGGCTCTCGGGCAAGGCCTGGTCCAGCAGGGTGGGCGTGTCTGCCGGTTGCCCTGCTGGCTCTTCGCTCTTCGGAGCATGGAGGAGGAAACCTCGGTAAAAAACCAGAAGGTGGGGCCTGTAGGGGCATCAGTTTCTCCGCTGACAGCGGTGGAGAAAAGGAGGACGGGCTCGGCGTGTACTGACACTACCACCGAGCAGACAGGGGGACGTAGTCTCCCTGTCAACCGTCGGCATATCGTTATCCCGAGAAGAGCGCTGTGGTCAAGTCTCGCGGCTCTGATCGGGGACGAGGGTCTTGGCTTAACCGCCCGGACCGCGAGGAAGAAAACCTCTCTAAAAAATTCCCCGAATCCCGTGTTCTGGTGCGTGGCCAGGGGATGCATGGCTGATGGGTAGTTCATTCGTAAGCGCACTCCCAGCCGGGGCACTTGCGGACCCCTCGGTTGGGCATAAATTTACGCTTGCCCGGGTATTAACAATACTTTAAAAAAAATTCTAAGACATCCTCAGGCTTATTAAATTTAGCCGCTTGCGCTCCGACGCGAACGCCCCTATCGTCAAAATAAACAATCTACTGCTTGCTTCCCAAAGATCTTACATCGGTTCAGTAGGTTGATCTTTGCAAAATAGTAAAGTTCAAAAGATTCTCCCGAGCGTACCCGTCTATTAAGCACGTCCGTCAGTAATTCAGCATAGTTCTCTGTCGCTGGAAATGATTCTCTCAACATTGTTTTCCATTCTAACCAAGTATGCTTAATAGACGGTAAGCCCTGTGGGCGGTGGAGGAAGAATGGCATCAATTGAGCTTAAATAGCTATAAGGCGGTAAGCTTACTTGTATCAGTAGATGGGATAGAACTACCTATGGAGGTGGACACGGGGTCTTTAGTGTCTTGTATAAGTAAAAAGACTTATGATAGTGTTAGTGAGTAACCATGTAGGGTACTTATATATAGTTTACACTACTGATTTAGATAGACTGCTGCGTCAGTCAACGATTATATACGAGCTTGTACGTACCGGTTGTGTCATTTGGCTACCCCCAATTACTGTATATACAACAGTGGCGACGAGGATAAATTGGAAATGGCGAAAATAACGTTGGGCACCTTATCCGCATTCAATCACGAAGTGCAAGAATGGTGTATCTATAAAGAAAAACTCGAACAGTGGTTCTTAGCAAACGATATTACAGTGGACACAGATAAGGCCGGTTGCAAACGTCGGGCTATTTTACTCAGCAATTGTGTTGAATCTACGTATAGATTGATTCGAAATCTAGCTTTACCGCGAGAAGTCGGTACCTTACCAGTATTGAAACGCGACGGCTCCATTCGACTTTGTGCTGATTATTCCGTGACAATAAATAAACAATTACATGTAGACAAATATCCGCTCCCTAGATACGACGAATTATTTTCAAAGCTACACGGTGCTAAATACTTCACTAAGCTCGATCTTTCACAAGCATATAATCAGCTAGGTTTAAATGAGTCATCACAAATGCTCACTTGCATTAATACACATAAGGGGTTATTTAAATTCACAAGACTAGTATTTGGTTTAGCAAGTGCACCCGCGATTTTTCAGAGAACAATGGAATCGGTACTTACGGGATTGGATGGTAATCTCCAATTCCTTGATGACATTTTAATTTGGGGGGTAGACGAAAATCAAATGTTAAGTAGGTTACAAAAAGTTTTTAGTAGACTACAGGATTCTGGTGTTGTATTAAAATCAGACAAGTGTTCATTTTTTCAAGAATCCGTTGTTTATTTGGGAGTGGTGATTGATCGTAATGGTATCCATAAATCGCCGGAAAAAGTCCAAGCAATTTTGCAGTCGCGTGTACCTACAAACGTATCGGAATTAAAATCATTTTTGGGCATGGTGAATTATTACAGAAATTTCATACGGAACGCGTCGTCTATACTAAGCCCTCTTCATAAATTGTTACAGAAAAATGTAAAATGGTTCTGGAGCAAGGAACACGAGAAGGCTGTGTAACACACATAAAACGTGAATTGGTAGCAGATACAACATTAGCTCACTTTAATCCAAATGCCAACTTAATTGTAACGGTGGATGCGTCACCACATGGTCTCGGTGCCATTTTGTCACAAGTCGAAGAGGGTATAGAAAAGCCCATTGCTTTTATGTCTCGATCCCTTAATGCAGCAGAAAAACGTTATAGCCAAATTGAAAAAGAGGCTACTGCTATTATTTTCGGTATAAAAAAATTTCATCCATATTTGTATGGTCCTACTATGCCGAATCTTTTGTCAGAAATATCTGCAAATCGGCTTCAGCGCTATGCGATTTTTCTATCAGCGTATAATTATAAAATTGAATATGTGAGCAGTAGTCATAACAGCGCAGATTACTTAAGTCGAGCTATTCGTCCGGCAGGGAGTAAGTCGCCGCGTAGCGACGATGTTTCGCCACTGGTGTGCGATGACTCATTATTAGATAGATCGACGTACGTGCGGTTTGTTTACGAAGGTGAAAGATTTTTATCATTTTCGGATGTAAGAGAGGGCTATTACGCTGATACAACCCTGTCAACGGTTCTCAAATATGTTTTAAACGGTTGGCCACATAAAGTATTTGATCCTAAGATAAAAAATAATTATAGTCATCGCTCTTAATTATCGGTTGAAAATGGTTGTATATTAAGAGGTCATAAATTGATTATACCTGAAAAGTTGCAAAATAAAGTGTTATGTGAATTACATAAAGGTCATTTAGGTATATCTAAAATGAAAGAAGAAGCGAGAAATTGATTTTGGTGGCCCAGCATAAGTAAACATATTGAGCGTTTCGTTGGGGCGTGCACTGTCTGTACTACGCTGCGTTCCTCACCCCCGCGCGCCCCGCTTACTCCGTGGCCCTATCCCACCCAGCCGTGGTTGCGTGTACACGTTGATTTTTTGGGTCCGATCAGCGGCCGTACATATTTAATAATTGTAGATGCATACTCTAAATGGGTGGAATGTTTTGATGTCTCTTCCGGATTTAGTTCTCGTGTCGTAATAGAAAAACTATGTGAGGTTATGGCTAGATTTGGATTGTTTCATACAATTTGTTCAGATAACGGTACATCCTTTATTTCCCATGAATTCAAACAATTTTGTTTACGTAATAATATACGACATTTAACGTCGCCAATTTATAATCCGGCAAGCAATGGTCAGGTTGAATCTTACGTAAAAATAATTAAAAAAGCGATTAAAGCTTCTTTATTAACGGGAGTGAATTCACGTGATTTAAATATTAGATTACAAGAATTTTTGCTACGCTATAGGAACTCTAACCATTCTACTACTAACAGATCACCTGCTGAGGTATTGTTTGGCCGTAAATTACGATGTAGATTAGACATACTCATGCCTACTTCGTCAACGCCATCTGATTCGGCACTTGATGAAATTGTCAAATCTAAACAGTGCTTGCAGAGTGATACATACCGCGGAAATCGCAAAGTTTATTTTAGTGTGGGAGAGCAAATATTAGTTAGAATGTATGGACAGCAAAAACATAAATGGGTACAGGGATCAATAGTAAAAAAAAATGGTAACTCAATATATATAGTGCAAATAGGTAACACGGAGCATACGGTAAAAAGACATGCCAATCAATTGTTAAAATATAAAGAAGAGAACGAGGTACTTCCCGCATTCGTCTTGCCAGTATCGGCTCCAGCGGAGACGTCAATGGATGGAAGCGGACTGTCTCAAGAACGCGACGAAGATACTAGACCCGCACAATCTCCAGGAGACATCGGCACGGGTACTCCCAGCGATGGAGAAGCTAATGCGGTTGAAGACAAGGAGCTAACTGTACCTGAGATTCTCCCTGGTGAAGGGAGTGGCCGGTCAAGGCGGCAAAGACCTCCCGTAGACTATCGACAGTTTTTTTAAATATAGGTGGAGGAATGTTAGTGAGTAACAATGTAGGGTACTTATATATAGTTTACACTACTGATTTAGATAGACTGCTGCGTCAGTCAACGATTATATACGAGCTTGTACGTACCGGTTGTGTCATTTGGCTACCTCCAATTACTGTATATACAACAGATAGATATTTTTACAGAAATCCTATAGAAAAATCTAATTTAATATTTAAGTTCTACAATGGCAGTAGAATTTTACCCCTCGGTGTTATAAATCCGATTGTTCATTATGAAGGTAACTCAAAAAAATTAGAACTTTTTATAATAGAGGGTGGCATAACTTCATTACTGGGGAGGCAGTGGCTTTCAGAACTGGGGATTCCGATACCTATGTTGCATAAGGTTTCGGAGAGCAAAAATAGTGATGTATATATCAACAACACTAAAGGATTGAAACAATTACTCGACAGGTATCAGGAACTATTCACGCCGGGGCTGGGTCGGGTCAGAGGAGGAGCAGCACGGCTACAGGTGCGCGAGGGCGCGGTGCCGGTGTTTTGCCGCGCGCGGCCCGTGCCTTACGCGTTGCGCGAGCGCGTGGAGGCCGAGCTGGACGCCATGCTGCGGGACGCAGTCATCGAGCCTGTGGACGCCGCAAACTGGGCGACCCCTCTGGTACCCGTACGTAAGACCGATGGTGGACTTCGTATCTGTGCTGACTACAAGGTTACATTAAATCCTGTGCTTAATATTGATCGATATCCACTCCCGCGAATCAATGACCTGTTATTTAAGTTAAACGGTGCCAGATTTTTTACAAAAACCGATTTAAGTCAGGCATACAATCAGGTAGTTTTGGATGACCCGGAAAATTTGGCGGTAATTAACACCCATAAGGGCCTTTTTAAATACAAAAGATTAGTTTTTGGTCTGTCTTCGAGCCCAGGCATTTTTCAACAAATTATGTCAAACCTTCTCAATGATATTCCACATGTGGAGGTATTTCTCGACGACATTATATTAGGGACCCCTAATATCAAGATTCACTTACAGATATTAGTGAAAGTACTTCAACGACTGCATGATAACGGAATGAAACTAAAACTAAATAAATGTAATTTTATGACGAACCAGGTTAAATATTTAGGATATATAATTTCAGCGGACGGAATTAAAGAAGATCCGGAAAAAGTTGAGGGTATATTAAACATACCACGGCCAGTCAATATCAAAGACTTAAGGGCATTTTTGGGTACCATTAACTTTTATGCTAAATTTATACAAAACTTAAGCACCATCTTAGCACCACTTTACACTTTATTAAAAAAGGGAATAGTTTGGAATTGGAGTAGGGACTGTGAATTGGCATTTACTAAAATAAAGTCAATATTACTAAGAGCTGATGTTTTGGCCCATTACGATTCGAATAAACCTTTGTTTTTAACATGTGACGCAAGCGCGCGCGGTATAGGCGGGGTTCTGAGCCAGAAATGGGCGTGTGAGCGAGACGGTGTGAATGGAGGTTTTCGCGAGTGCGAGAGGCCAGTGGTGTATGTATCCCGAGCGCTTACTTCGGCAGAAAAACATTATTCACAGATCGAACAAACAGATCGAAAAACATTATTCAGAGATCACAGATTATCAATGGCAGCGAGTAGATTACAAAGGTGGGCTATTAAATTATCCGCTTATACTTACAACATTGAGTATGTAACATCCAAACAAAACGGGGCCGACGGCCTATCTCGTTTACCAGCGGGCCAGTCTGTCAAGCGGGATATGGTACCCGAACAGACTTATTTACATTTTGCCCATAACGCGATGCTATTAAACTATGAGGATGTCAAACGGCAAACTAGTCGTGGCCCGTTATTAAGTCGAATTCTTAGTTATATACGCACTGAGTGCCCTATGGAGAACGAAATTAAAACCCTCCAGCCTTTCTTTAATCGCAAAAATGAATTATATGAAGAATTGGGCTGTGTTTTATGGGGCCACAGGATAGTAGTACCCGAGGGATGTAGAACAAAAATTTTAGCAGAACTCCATGAGAGTCATATGGGCATAGTTAAAACAAACTCATTCGCTAGAAGTTATGTGTGGTGGCCTGGTGTGGACGAAGCCATCGAGGCAATGTGTCGCAGCTGTCGCGTATGTGCAGCGGAGAGTGACTCACCACCGCGGCACGCGCCCTGCCCGTGGTCTTGGCTAGACAAACCATGGTCCAGGGTACATGTAGATTTCTTGGGCCCCGTAGACGCAAGAACAAAATGGTTAGAGGTGACTCAAGTCGCTAGTACTGCAGCTAGTCATACCATTACGTTTTTGAGTGACCTTTTTGCCCGTTTTGGTTTACCAAAACAATTAGTTTCGGATAATGGCAACGATTTTTCACGATTTTTAAAATCAGTAGGGGTCGAACACTTATTTTCAGCACCATACCACCCGGCATCTAACGGCGCTGCTGAAAATGCGGTGAAAACAGTTAAAAATTTTATTAAGAAAGCTATGAGAGAAAACGTAGATATAACTGCATCTTTAAATACGTTCTTGCTGAATTACCGAAATACTGAACACTGTACAACGGGAGAAACACCAGCGCTGTTAATGTTTGGTCGTAGGTTGCGAACTAAACTCGATGCGTTAAGACCCGATAGGGGTGCTAGGGTGGCCAAAGCTCAAAAACGACAACAGGAAGGGGGTGCTAAAGGAAACCGTACTCTTAACCCAGGAGACGAGGTCTGGCTGCGCCATTATAATGGCAAGATAAATGGAGGTCAGGGAAAGTCACAGAAAAGATAGGAACTTCCGACTATAGGGTAATCATAAAACATAAACATAAAAAGTTTATTCTTTGTAACTAAAAGTAACAAATTGCACAGTAGAATATGGTTGATAATGACTGCTATAGTTCATAACTGTGTTGCAGCCATTAACGCCCACCTCCGGAAGATAAGTTACAGGTTACAAGTTTCATCATGCTTGCTGAATATAAACCAAATCAAAGTTATAAATTAATTTAACAATGTTATAAGAAGTGTGGGTCAGAATACGTAGAATTGTTAGTGTGTGTGTGTGTTTGTGCGCGCGCGTGTGTGTGTGTGTGTATGTGTGTGTGTGCATATGTGAGTGTTATGTGTGTGCATATGTGTGTGTGTGTGTTCGTCTGTGCATGTGTGTGGTGTTTGAAAGAGCATATGTATGTGTACATGTGTGTGTCTTTAGGCCGGTGTTTCCAAAACTCATCAATTTAAGATTGCTCGAATTTCTCATTGAGGTCGTGTCAGGAGACGTTCGGTATCATCATAATTTAGGGCAAGCAACCACTGCGTTACTTTATGTTTACATTCACGAAATATACAAGGGTAGATACGCAACACCTTATTCACCTTGTTATATAATACGGGAGCCAAATAATAATAGTGCCTTTTCGACAGCTCCAGTCTACAGAATTCCACATCACATACTTTGTCATTCCTTCTTTTATTAGGATTCAACTTATATTGTAATTCCCTGTGTTTGCGTAAGATCATATTTAATAAGTACAATTTTCTTACCGTAAGTATATTCAATTCACTATATAACTCGACGGTAGAATAGCGAATAGGTTTAAATGTCATAACCTTTAGTACTCCTCTCTGAGCTCTTTCCAGAGCAAGGAGCTTATTTTTACCCGTACCGAATCGTAACCGTAATCGATGAGTTGGGTAGGCAGTCGCACAAGCATATTGATCAGCTTAAGCAACGGATACGTAGTTCACTAATCTGTCCTTCCAGTCCCCTGGAGCCGGGTACCGATACCGATGATATTGCGCGGCACCGGATATCTTTTAGTCCGAATAGAGAGATATCGCCCGCAATTAGAAACGATGAAACGGCGGACCAGTTCCAGGATTGCATGGAGGGAGAAGTAGACGCAGCACTGGCACCGCTCCCTCGCTCGACCCTCCCTGTTTCGTCCGAGCCTCGTCCGGTGCGACAATGTCGAATAAATAATCCACCCCGTTACAAAGTCTAATATGTTTGCTGGCATCTATTATTTATAATTGTAGTTAAATGTCGAACAAAGATTTTGTACATCTTATGTTTGTAAAAAGAAAAATTGTATATAGATAGGGTTATTATGTAAAGTTAAGTATATTTGTTAAGTTTATTATTGTATAGATTATTTCAGGTATTCTATTTCCAATAAAAAGTGCCTGAGTAATTAAGGGTAGAGGTATGTGATGTATTATACTCGTATATATATATACTTATGTACGGGCGTCGATCGCCTAGCCGCCACCGCACTCGCCACTCCCGAATAAACGGTCGTACTGTCAACCCGCGTTTTTATTTTAACACACCTCAAATATCTAAATGTAATTTAGAATCTAGATGAACACCAAGATCTCGAGTACATTCGTTTTTTCCTAAGATTTGTGTCATTCAGTGTATATGGAAAGTTATTAGGACTTTTGTTCTTTGTGAAGGATATAAAGTGACATTTTGGTAAACTAAGGTGCAGTTTATTAACAACACAGTACTGTAAGAGCCTATAAAGACCTTCTTGCAATAGTATGCAATCCTGAGTATTAGTGCAGGTCTTATAGATTTTCATATCGTCAGCATACATTAGGAATTTAGAGTTAACTATACAGGTACTAATATCGTTTATAAACAAAATAAAAAGCAAAGGGCCTAGTACTGAGCCCTGGGGCACTCCCGACTCGACGACCATAAAATCGGACTCATAACCATTGATAACGACCTTTTGAGTTCTACGGAATATGTATGATATGAACCATCTAAGTAAATTACCTCTGATGCCGTTGAAGGCAATTTTGTCCAAAAGCAACTTGTGGTCCACCTTATCAAAAGCCTTTTGAAAGTCAGTGTATACAGCATCAACCTGAATGCCCTTATCCAAGTTCTCAAATAAAAATTGGGTAAAGATCATTAAATTTGTAGTAGTAGAACGGGATTTAGCAAATCCATGTTGTTCGGGAATAATAAGATGACTCAGTTGAGGAAATAATTGACCGTGTACTAGACTTTCAAAAAGCTTAGATAAGGTGGTCAGTATGGATATGGGCCTGTAGTTTTCTATATTACCTTTGTCTCCACTTTTATGAACTGGTATAATGAAAGCTCTTTTCCAAATGCACGGAAATACCCCTTCCTTGAGACATTTGTTAAAAAGTATATACAACGGAATGTGGATGCATTGCGCTGTGTGCTTAAAGAGCATAGGTGGGAGACCATCCGGACCTGGCCCCTTAGTTAGATCTAATGACAACAGCGACTTTAATATGACATTCTTATCGAGATAGATGTCAGAGATGCAAGAAGATATCTCAGCAAGTTCATTGGGAGGTGACCAATTCTGAGCGTCAAAGGTAGATGACACATAAACCGAGCTAAAGAATGTGGAAAATAATGAGCAGATTTCTTTGGGATTGTTAGAAAATATATTTTTATAACACATGCTAGCTGGAAGTCCGCTGTCCTTCCTGCGTCTAGAAATGTACGACCAAAAGTGCTTAACATTGAGAGGTATGCTATCTTCAATAGATGATATATACTTATTGAAACATTGTTCAGATAGTTGTTTGAAATGTTTTCGGTAGATGGAGAATTTTTCATAATCTGATAGTTTTCGAAGTTTTTTCCACCTTACCCAAGCACGTTCCTTCTGTTTGAAAATTTTAATGAGAGGAGCACTAAACCACACAGGAAATGCAGTTGATCTACGTCACGTGAGTGGAACATGTAATCGAATAATACCGTATAAATATTGTCTACGCGCACCCACAGCCGGGTCTGTCCGGGGCAGGATGCGACGTGCGGGGCGCAGCGAGGGACATCGCGAATGAGGATCGCCGCCGGCACTCGGCTTCCAACCAGCTGCGACTGCGCATACAGTTATTATTTAAAAATAATAATAATAAAATAAACTTTATTCTGTACGAGAACGCAGCATACAACTTAATATAAATTAATAACTTAGTACAACTTACAATAACATTACATTTTTAAGGTTTTTTTTTACGTGCAACACTATACTACGCTATCTGTGGTCATGAGTTGTCTGTGAGACTGTGATCATATTTGACGTGGCGCTGACGTGGTGATCACTATTATTTTAGGTTACTATGTTTTGCATGTAACCAAGCATGCCTCTCAATCTTAACCACATAGATAGATAGCTTGTGTGGATGAGAGTTGTACGCTGTGTCCCACAGAATAGGTGGACCCTCAGCATTTACTGTGATGGACATGGTCCGTCCCAGTACTGATTTTCAGTGCCCACCAGAGTTATTGATTTGACGCCGACAGCCGCAATTACCACTGGATATCTCTTATGTGCTGCTTGTCATGTCATGTATGACACAAGAACTGTATTTGGTAAGTAGGCTATATTGTAATAACAAATAACAAACTTATAAAACTACAGTTGATTATCACATGTTAACTACAACTAAGACTTATTCCTTACTGTATGGTTATTATTATTATACCTATTTACTTACTAACTATCATCTATTCTATCTATTTACGGTCTATTACATTAAATTACGTGTCGAGTATTTTATAAACGAAGTTTTTATTTGACCGTAGCCTAGCTAAGACACGAACTTAACATATGGTCCTTCGTCGTTTTTGAAGCAGCGATCAACAAGAAAAAGAAATACAGTCCACGCTCGCCACGACCGCTTGGTTACAGTGAACTTTGAACCGCTAGCCTATTTATTCGATGTGTGATGCCACGCAGTCTACGGATTAAAGAAGTCGTCGATTGAAATTGTGGATAAGGATATCGATAAACGTGAGCTCGTTCCAATTTATCCTTTTACTGCAATCCCTCAAACCCTAGACAATTTGAGTTATTTTGTATACCTACCAAAGTGAATAAATAAGTATTAACTTTTTTTCACTAAGCTTTTTTGCCTTTTTTATTACGTTGTAGTTTCTAGGTAACCTTACAAAGACAGGACCTTACAAATACAACTTAGTAAATCTTACCTTTGCTTTATTATTGCGTACCAAGTTTGCCTATTTTTTTTTTCTTCAAACCTAATTTGTTAATTTATTTCTGTCAAAATGGCTGAAAAGCTTTTTAATAAGCGTAGTTCAATGAAAGCTGAGCTTACAAACTTTGGCAACTATTTAGATATTTTAAATAGTTGTTCCAAATTGTCTCAACTGCAACGCTTGGAACTAGAAAGTCGGTTTAGTAAATTTGAAAATCTATATGATCAATTTGACGGTTTACAGACTGAAATTGAATCGTTGTCGGATAAACCGGAGGAGGCATATCAAGCACGGAGTCAGTTCGAAGACCGGTATCACGCGTTGACTGCTGCAGCGCGTGAGCTGCTCGCTAGCAACAACCCGCGTCAAACTGCAGGCTCCGTGATAGACTCTGAGAGCTCAGCATCAGGTGGGCACAGACAAAATTTTATACGTTTACCAAAAATTAATCTACCCCACTTTGACGGCGGTTATCAATTTTGACTCGAATTTAGAGACACCTTCCAATCTTTAATACATTCCAACGATAATATTGATCCTATTTGTAAGTTTCACTATTTAAGGGCTAGTTTAAAAGGCACAGCTGCAGAAATTATTAAAAACATAATTTTTAAAAGCGATAATTATGAGTTGGCTTGGAACTTACTTTGCGAAAGATACAACAATAATCGTTTATTAATAAATAATCATGTGCAGGCCTTGTTCAACGTCGATTCCATACAAATGGAGTCTAGTACTTCGTTGCGTCGTCTCGTGGACATAACAAATAAGAACCTCCGGGCCTTAAAGATGTTAAACGAACCCACTGAACATTGGGACACTTTAATAATTTACATGATATGTACCAAATTAGACCCCTTTACTTCCAGGAATTGGGAAGAACATCGCAACTCCATCAGCGGTACCCCAACACTTATTCACTTTTGTAAATTTTTAGGGGATAAGGCAGACCTGTTAGAAACTTTAGAGGAACATAAGAAAATAATCAAATCAGAAAATAGTAACAAATCAAAAAGCTTTATTGTAACAGATAGTGGTAGTAATCAAAGTAAAAGTAAACATTTAAATAAATTTAGTACACTGAAATGCCCTTTATGCCCTTTATGCCCTTTATATATACAAATAATCATTATCTTTATACATGTGATGTATTTAAAGGTTTATCAATTGAATCACGTATTCGCACGGTTTATGACCTTAATGTTTGTATTAACTGTTTACGTCCTGGTCACAGTCAGAAACGTTGTAAATTGTTGGCTCATTGTAAATATTGTAAAGTAAAGCATAATACTCTTTTACATTTGGATAAAAATGAGACTCGTATTGTAAATCCTATGCCAGACCCTGCTGAAATCAGCTAACGCTTGTGTCGAACAGACTACTTCGCAAGCCTTTATTTTGCTATCCACAGCGCTGGTGACAGTGGTGAGCTCCAGCGGGAAGAAACAAGAGGTGCGCATGCTACTCGACAAAGGCAGTACGGCCAATTTTCTTACTGCGGGTCTATGCGAGGATCTGGGGTTGTCTAGGCATAGCACGCGCTCCAAGGTAACAGGTATAAACAACCAACAAAGTATTAGTACACAGTCTTGCTTTCTTACGTTTGAGTCGCTAAATGGTGGTTATTCTAGACAAATAGAATGTATTATTTTACCGGAAATTACACAACGGTTGCCACCGGTATCTATAAACAATATACCAATCCCTACTGGTTTACGTTTGGCCGACCCAGCTTTCGATGTTCCGTCTGTCATAGACTTGTTGGTAGGGGCGGAAGTCTTTTGGGAAGTTGTAGGTTGCAATAGAATAGACCTTGGGAAAAAACAGCCTACATTATATGAAACAAAGTTAGGTTGGATAGTGTCAGGCTCCGTTTTTGTTTAGCCACACTCGACAAATTCCCATTTTTGCAATTATTCATCCATAGATGTAGGTTTTGATTTAACTAGGTTTTGGGAGTTGGACACAATCTCTTCTAAACATACGCTATCGCTCGAAGAACGTTCTTGTGAGGAAGATTTTTATAAAAATACATTTCGCGACAGTTCTGGCCGTTTTGTCGTTACAATGCCTCTTAAGATGAATCCTGATAGGTTGGGTGATTCATACGAGATGGCAAGGCGTCGATTTCTTTCTCTAGAAAAACGGTTTCAAAAGGACCCTAGTTTCAAAAAACTATACGTAGACTTCATGAGTGAGTATGAAAGTTCAGGCCATATGTCACGAGACACACACGAATCCATATCTAATGGTAAAATTAATTATTTTTTACCCCACCACGGTGTTGTGCGTGAGTCCAGTACGACCACTAAATTACGTACAGTTTTTGATGCGTCCGCTAAAACCACTACAGGTCTATCGCTCAATGATCTCCAAATGGTAGGGCCAACCGTCCAAGATGATCTCCTGTCTATTATACTCACACAGATACGTAGTCTCAGGAGATATCGAGAAGATGTACCGCGCTATTTTACTTAATGCTGACCAGCGTTCCTTGCAACGTATTATCTTTCGTGCCAATCCGTCAGAGCCCCTTAAAACGTACACTTTAAATACGGCAACGTACGGTACTGCTTCTGCGCCATATTTAGCCACGAAATGTTTGGTTAGCCTAGCGGATCAAGCTACAAATATCGATGCACAAACTGCTATAAAACGTGATTTCTACGTTGATGATTTTCTCCGTGGATCTCACTCTATATCTTCTACTGTTGAAATATGTAAGGAAGTCATATCGATTCTCGCTCAAGCCAAGTTTAACTTGCGTAAATGGCAGTCGAATAGTAAGGAAATATTAGTACAACTTACCGATAGCAACAATGCAGTAAACGACACTACATTCGATTTTTTCTAAAAAACAAACAAATTTCACTTCCAAAACTCTAGGCTTGAATTGGTTGTGTGAATCCGACACATTAACATTTTCATTAAGTACGAACAGCCGGTGAGAACAACAAAGCGACATATTCTTTCAGTAGTTAGTCAAATTTTCGACCCCTTAGGT
Source organism: Arctia plantaginis (assembly GCA_902825455.1). Taxonomy (NCBI): domain Eukaryota; kingdom Metazoa; phylum Arthropoda; class Insecta; order Lepidoptera; family Erebidae; genus Arctia; species Arctia plantaginis. The sequence goes on from CADEBD010000412.1 coordinate 80,089, forward strand.
TTAGTTAGTCCTTGCGTCATAGAAGCAAAAATAATGATGCAACAATTATGGATTAATAAATGTGAATGGGACGATGACGTGCCTGCATTTATTCAGGAATCTTGTGTATTCAGTGTTATATCAAAATACCAGTAATGCCATCTATTATGTTACTAGGTAGTTACTATTATACGATTGTATGACATGAATGTTCTGGAATGAAATCACTCTTGCCATTAGTCTCACCGAGAAACGTTGTTTAATTTATAGGTTATGGGCCCAGCCCAGTCTGCCCAGTCTGTCCAGTGTATTTAGCTTATATTAATTATTAGTAATTTATTCTCAAGTAAAAGTAGTGAAACATAGCAAAGTGTTGTGTGATTCTATATATCTTGCAATAAAAGTTTACAAGAATGACAACGAACTACCTAGTAAATGTTCCTAAGCTAAAAGGACGGGAGAACTACAATGAGTGGATCTTCGCGGCGGAGAATTTTCTGATCCTTGAGGATAAATTGCAGTGCATCAAGCCAGAAGCCGGGAAAATAACAGAAGCCGCAGATGACGCGAGAACCAAGGCAAAATTAATAATGACTATAGAGAGTGCGTTGTATGTACACATCAAAGACGTGAAGACTTCGTTGGAGCTATGGAACAAATTAAAGGCATTATTTGATGATTCAGGATTTACTCGAAGAATATCTCTTTTACGTAATTTGATATCGATTCGCCTAGAAAATTGTGTATCCATGCAGTCGTACGTAACGTAAATAGTCGAAACAGGACAAAAATTAAGTGGGACTGGATTTAACATCAGCGATGAGTGGATCGGTTGCTTATTGTTAGCGGGACTTTCTGAAAAATACATGCCTATGATAATGGCGATTGAGCATTCGGGCATACAAATCACAACGGACGCCATTAGAACGAAGCTCATGGATATGGTGGAAACGGAAGTGAGCGGTCAATCCTATGAAGTTAGTAGTGCATTCGCAAGCGGTACGCAGAAATGGCAACATAAGAAAAATAATAAATTATCTATGGTCAACGCGCAGGGATACCAACCGAACGTACGGAACGCAACAAAATCAAACTTTTATGGCGGCGCTAGCGCTAAAAGTTATGTCAAATGCTACCGGTGTAAACAGCCAGGTCATTACAAGAATCAGTGTCCAAATAGTGATAATATTAGTACGAATATAAAAGAAATACAACGAAAACAAAGTAATGCGTTCAGTGCAGTTTTTCTGAGTGGCAAATTCAATAAGTATGACTGGTACGTTGATTCAGGTGCGAGCATGCATCTAACTGCTAATGAACAGTGGATTGAGAATGCTATATAATATATCACAAAATGAGGGATATATGTGTTGCTAACAACGAGAGGTTGCAAGTGATATGTTCCGGAGATGTAACCATTGTAACAAAAACCGATAAATGTGAATTTGAAATACCAGTCAAGGATGTATTATGCGCTCCAGGGTTGACTACCAATCTATTGTCAGTGAGCCAGTTAATAAAATCCGGTAATACAGTTAAGTTTATGACAAATGGCTGTGAAATATATAATAGAAACAGTGAATTGGTGGCCACAGCTGTGTTGAATAACGGAGTGTACAAGTTGATAGTACCTGATAGTGTAATGGCTAATTTATCTGTATCAGAGATCACTTGGCATCGCCATTTGGGCCATTGGGCCATGTTAATAGTAAATACCTAAATAAAATGACAAGTGCTGTAGAAGGAATGAACCTCCAAGAAAAAATTGATATTGACAAGACGTCATGCACAATTTGCTGTAAGGGTAAACAGTGTCGTTTGCCATTCTCAAATGAAGGTTCGAGAAGCAAAGAATTACTGCATTTAGTTCACACTGACATATGTGGACCTATGGAGTGTGAATCACTAGCAGGTTCCAGGTACTTCATATTATTTATAGATGACTTCAGTCGAATGATGCATGTGTATTTTATTAAATATAAAAGTGAAGCACTCCAATGTTTTTCAGAGTTCAAAGCAAAAGTTGAGAAACAAACTAATAAGCAAATAAAGATATTGAGAAGTGATAATGGGTGTGAATATTGTAACAAAGAATTTGACTCATTTCTTAAGAAAGAAGGTATAATTCACCAAAGGAGTAACCCGTACACCCCTGAACAAAATGGCTTGTCAGAACGGAATAATAGGACAATTGTAGAGAAAGCCAGATGCTTATTATTTGATGCAAACATAGGAAAACAGTTCTGGGCAGAAGCTACCAACACTGCTGTTTATTTACAAAATCGTACTGCTCTTCCTGCATTGAATGACAAAACTCCTTATGAAGTCTGGACTGGACTCAAACCAGACATAAGTCACTTGCGAATATTTGGAAGTAAGGTCATGGTTCATGTGGCTAAAGAGAAGCGCCAGAAATGGGACAGAAAGTCAGAGGAGCACACACTGGTGGGTTACCCGGATGATATTAAAGGATACCGAATATATAACCCTAGAACAAAATGTGTGACAACAAGCAGAAATGTTGTAGTCATGGAAGATGAGAAAAATCTTGCCAGTATACCAATTATTGAAAGCTCATGTTCAGAGGGGGACATAATCGTCAAGGATAGGCCAAGTTCAAATGAAATAACTATGGATGAGGATACACTGCTTGAAACATCAGATAACTCAGATGATACCTACGTTCCTAGTGAATATGAAGATGTTTATGCCTCACCGGAGGCGCATGTCAGACCCAGCAGAATCAGAAGGAAACCAGAAAGATATGGAATGTCAAATATGTGTATAACAAAGGAAGTGTTTGATGATGCTAATGGACTATGTCTAGAAGAAGCGCTACAAGGAGTAGAAAAGGAACAGTGGTTGCAGGCAGTGAAAGAAGAAATTAAATGTTTTGAGGACAATCATGCGTGGGAGCTAGTAGATATGCCAAATAATAATGAAACTGTAGTGAAGTGTAAGTGGGTGTTACGTAAAAAGATGAACAATGATAATAGTGTTCGCTACCGTGCCCGTTTAGTAGCCAAGGGATATATGCAGAAGGAAAATGTGGACTATTCAGAGATTTTTTCGCCTGTAGTAAGGCATTCAACTTTGAGATTACTGTTTGCATTATCTGTAAAACTTGGTTTAAATGTTACACATCTTGATGTCACTACAGCATTCTTGAATGGGGACCTTGAGGAGACAATTTATATGGAAATACCAGAATGCTTATCAGATTCTCAAAATAACTATAATAACAAAGTACTTAAACTGAATAACCGCTCGTATGCCCCTGTCATGGCGCCCGCGGCGTCCAGAGTGCCCGCGACTCGCGAGCGAGACCGTCTAGATTGCCCCGGCACAAATACCGACCACCCGTAAAGTGCCCCACTGTTTTTTGCGTTATCGACGCGCGCGCCGTGTTCCACTTAATCGGTTCTTGTGACTAAAGTTTGTATTGAAAGGGTGTCAAGTGTTATATTTATTTAGTTGCCTATGAAATTAGCTAAACAATGTTTTCTTTCTATTTACAGATTACGGCTCTGGTGTTGAGTTACACTGTGTTGAAATTGAGATAACGTCTTTTTAAGCTCGTGTTGCACTTCGAAGCTCATAGTTCAAAAATGAAAGCGATGACCTATGGTTTTTAATGTTTAATTATGTTGTTTAGATAGTAGTTAATATGTTATGAAATAAAACCATATACTCTCCCATACATATTTATTTATTTACAGGCCTCTAAATCCTTACCATTATCGGCCGCCACGCGGCATAATTTATGTAAGACTTAACAAGGCATATCGTACACAAATATCATTGTTAGGAATATAAATAAGGTATAACTATATAAGTAGTCTTATATTCTTTTATTACAATCAAAAACAATAGGGATAACATACACCACTTTTGAATAATATGAACATTTCTGAAACAGTTCCCATGCTCTCAGTAACATAACTTAGTTTTCCAGATGTTTTTTGTTCTACATACTAAACAAAACAAAAATAACATTAACATTGCCTTATAATACATTTAATATCCTTTTCATTTAAATTTCACCAACACACAAAATAATATCACAAAGAAATTCCAACACAGTCACTGCACGGAACGATTCGAAGACTGATGAAATGACAGAAGTTTTATGACGTATAATTCTTTTTTTTACTAGTGTTTGCATGCTCGACTGAGATTAATACCATAGATAATATATCAGACTATAGAAAAAATATTACTAAAGAGCATTATGTCAATACAATTACTGTCAAATACTAATTAATCTGTGGCAGGAGCCATGTAGACTACCGGTCTACACGGGCACTTTACGGTTTTATTTTTGTAGACTACTAGTCTACACGGGCACTTTCCGTTTTTATTTTTGTAGACTGCTAGTCTACACGGGCACTTTAGGATTTCGTTTTTGTAGACCACTAGTCTACATGGGCATACTAGCGGATAAAGCTATTTATGGTCTAAAGCAATCCTCAAGGGCCTGGTACAGGAAAGTTGATGAATGTCTTGTTGGCAATGGATATAAGCGCTCCAAACTAGAACCATGTTTGTACACTAAAATTAAGGATAAAAAAAGAACAATAATAACATTGTATGTCGATGATTTCTTTGTGTTCACAAATGATGATATTGAATGTAATAATTTAAAACAGATATTGTCTTCAAAGTTTAAATTAAAAGATCTAGGACAAGTTAAAAATTGTTTAGGAATGACTGTTAATATTGATAAAATTAGTGGCACTGTTACATTGAGCCAAGAAAATTATATTAATCAGTTACTGAATAGATTCAACATGGAAAATTGTAAGCTAGCTGATACACCTTTAGAGTCTAAATTAAATATTAATTTAGAAAATAAAATTGTGATAGTCAAATACCTTATCAGAAACTAATAGGTGGGCTCATGTATTTGGCAGTGTTAACCAGGCCTGATATAGCATATTCAGTAAGTTTCCTTAGTCAATTTAACAATTGTTATGATAATGTAACTTGGGCTTATGCAAAAAGAATTTTAAAATATTTAAAAAAGACTACATATTATGGGTTAAAATAAACTAGATGTGGTAATGATAAATTAGAAGGGTATGTTGATGCAGATTGGGGGAACAATATTGTTGACAGGCGGTCTTACACAGGTATGTGTTTCAAATTAGCTGGTAGTATTGTGTCATGGGAGGCTAAGAAACAGAAAACAGTTGCTCTCTCAATGATAACCCCATAGCCATATTTAATGATAACCAGGGTGCACTTAGGCTGTCTTCAGGTAGTAGTTTTAATAAGAGAACCAAACATATTGATATTCGCTACCATTTTTGTAAAGACTGTATTGCTGATAAAATTATTGAACTAAGATATTTTGAAACAGCTGGAATGCCAGCAGACCTGTTCACTAAAGGTTTGGGTAATACCAAGCATTATTATTTTTTGCAGTTATTGGGAATACAGGATGTAAAAGCAATATAATTGTTTTGTTTAATTTAAAGTTTTTGGGTAGAATATTGTAGGCATCTGTGTTATTTTGATAAGTGGGGGTGTTAGTGTTATATCAAAATACCAGTAATGCCATCTATTATGTTACTAGGTAGTTACTATTATACGATTGTATGACATGAATGTTCTGGAATGAAATCACTCTTGCCATTAGTCTCACAGAGAAACGTTGTTTAATTTATAATATTTATCAAATCTTTACCATATTTAAATAATTTAAAAATACCTCGTTGGGTTTCTTGTTGTACTTCAATGGTCAAGGAACTTCATATATTTTCAGACGCATCGGAGAAAGCTTACGGTGCATGCTTATACGTACGCTCGATCACTAGCGATGAGGTCACGGTTCGTTTGCTTACGTCTAAAAGTCGCGTAGCACCTATCAAACCAACAACAACTCCACGACTCGAGCTTTGCGGAGCTTTACTAGAATCAAGACTGCGTACCAAGGTCAAGGAATCGATTACTCTACCGATTGATACGTGTTTTTTTTGGTGCGATTCTACAATAGTGCTTGGTTGGTTGTCTATGCCCGTAGCCCAATTAAAAAAGTTTGTTGCTAATCGTATAAATGAAATAAAAGAAAGTACATCAGATTGTACATGGAGCTACGTACCGTCTAAAGACAATCCGGCGGATCTTGTTTCTCGGGGGTTAAACGCTGACCAAATCAACGATAACGAGTTGTGGTGGAACGGACCATCATTTTTAAAACAAGATCAATCCATGTGGCCTAAATCACCTCACGTGAAACAAGATTTACCAGAAGTAGTTAGAAACGTTTCATTAGTTCATATTACATCAATTCATAAAGTCAATTCTAACTCAATCATATTGCAATTAATTCATAAAAATTCCAACTTTAATCATTTACAAAGAGTAGTTGCTTGTATACTTAGATTTATTAACAATTTAAAAAATAAAACAAATAGAATTAAAGGTTCTATTACGTGCCATGAGCTACAAATATCACTAAATTTGATTTTGCATGCCGCACAGTCGGAAATGTTTCAAAAGGAGTATCTAATTCTTAAAGGTGGAAATCCTTTGCCTAAGAGAAACAGACTACTGTCTCTGACACCCTTTTTAGATTCTAACGATCTCATTCGTGTAGGCGGCAGACTCGAAAATTCTCATTACGACTACAATACAAAACATGCAATTTTACTATGTAGTAAACACCATTTTACTAAAATTTTGTTTCAAATGTTACATAAAAGGCTTTTCCACGCTGGACCTCAGCTGCTATTAGCCTCTATTCGACCCCTCTGGTACCCGTACGTAAGACCGATGGTGGACTTCGTATCTGTGCTGACTACAAGGTTACATTAAATCCTGTGCTTAAGATTGATCGATATCCACTCCCGCGAATCAATGACCTGTTAGTTAAGTTAAACGGTGCCAGATTTTTTACAAAAATCGATTTGAGTCAGGCATACAATCAGGTAGTTTTGGATGACCCGGAAAATTTGACGGTAATTAACACCCATAAGGGCCTTTTTAAATACAAAAGATTAGTTTTTGGTCTGTCTTCGAGCCCAGGCATTTTTCAACGAATTATGTCAAACCTTCTCAATGATATTCCACATGTGGAGGTATTTCTCGACGACATTATATTAGGGACCCCTAATATCAAGATTCACTTACAGATATTGGAGAAAGTACTTCAACGACTCCATGATAACGGAATGAAACTAAAACTAAATAAATGTACTTTTATGACGAACCAGGTTAAATATTTAGGATATATAATTTCAGCGGACGGAATTAAAGTAGATCCGGAAAAAGTTGAGGGTATATTAAACATACCACGGCCAGTCAATATCAAAGACTTAAGGGCATTTTTGGGTACCATTAAGTTTTATGCTAAATTTATACAAAACTTAAGCACCATCTTAGCACCACTTTATTTATTTATTTATTTATTTATTGAGTCTTCCTGCAAACATATTGCATAAGGCGGACTTAATGCCTCAGGCATTTTCTTCCAGTCAAACCTTTGGGTGTTGCAAAGCTGTGTGTGGCAGGTGTATATTTGGGACAGGTAAAGATGAGTCTCATCTGGCAATGAAGCCATGTTACAATGGCAGAAAAGAACAAATCCTACAGATATATAAGTACTAGATATACATACATATAGTTTATACATATAAATATCATAATAAATGACAAAAAATATATACGAGTAATATATTATAATATATATGATAATAAATATACTCTTAGGGTGTTATTCTGATGACTCCGTCAACAAGTCTCTATAGAGCTTCCGTAATTTAAGCTTAAAAGTGTATCGGTTAGTGGACATCCTGATTTCTAGTGGGAGTGTGTTCCAAAGAGTTACAGCTTGAACAGGGAAGGAAGAATGGACCATACTGGAATTATGTGAAGGACAAAGAAGGAGAAGATTGTTGGAAGAGCGAAGAGTTCTGTCATGATTAGAGCAGAGATATTGAAAGTGGGATTTCAAGTAGGTAGGTGAGTTAGATGAGTGGAGAAGAGAGTGTAACACAGTCAGAGCTCTCGAACTGCGGCGCTGTCTTATAGGTAACCATGACAGTTGCGTACGGCAAGCGGATATGTGATCGTATTTTCGCAGGTTGAAAATGAATCGAATGCAATTGTTGAGAAGTCGGTCTAATTTATTGAGCAGATCTGCATTCAAGTCGAGATAACACACATCACCATAGTCGCTAAGTGGAAAAATTAAACTCTGCACAAGCATCGTCTTTGTTTTTATTGGGAGAAAATTTTTAAGGCGATAGAATCCTCGTAAAATATTCGTAACCCTCTGACTGACACTAGTTACCTGAGTTTGCCAGTTCAGAGTCGCATCGATATGCAGACCGAGATCCTTGACCGATGTACTAACAGGCAAAACGGTGTCATTAAAGATGATGCCAGTAATATTATCAAGATCAATTCTGCTTGTCATTCTCGGACTTCCTATGATGATCGCTTGGCATTTTGATGGGTTCACCGTTAAACCGAACCTGCAGGACCAGTTTTTTATGGTCTCTAAGTCTTGATTAATACTATTTACAGCTTCGTCCAAATTTTCTACTCTTGCATGTGAATAGATCTGCAGGTCGTCTGCATACGAGTGATACGAACACCGAAGTTCATGGGTTATGAGATCGATAAATAAAGAAAACAGAAGAGGAGAAAGAATACCGCCTTGTGGAACACCAGATCGATGAAGATTGGCCCATATCGATGAAGATTCATCGGTTCGGACGGACTGCTGGCGTCCTCGAAGATAGGACGAGAACCATTCCAGTGCATCATCGGAAATCATGAAGTGGGTTAGTATTGCTAGTAGGATATCGTGACTCACAGTATTGAAGGCGTTCGAGAAGTCGATAAGGGCTAGTACAGTTATTTTGCCTTCCTCCACCGCCGCTTTGATATCGAGAGTCACTTTGAGCAACGCTGTCTCTGTACTGTGTCCCGGTCGAAATCCTGACTGATATAGGTTGAGCAAATTATTCCCGTAAATGAAGTTTAAAAGTTGCTTATGTACGCAGGCTTCTCGGACTTTGGAGAGAAATGGAAGTATGGATATTGGACGAAAGTGGGTAGGAAGAGAAGGGTTAGGTACTTTGGCTAATGGACGTACGTAAGCTTTGCGCCATAAGGATGGAAAGATATTGGAATCAAGGGAATAATTGATCACATAAGTAATGGCTGGTAAAAGCTGTTCCAGGATAGCGGTTACGATAAAACGGCTTATTTCATCACAACCAGTGGCGTTGGATTTGATGGACAGGATAAATTGTTTGACCTCTTCTGGTGCAGCTGGAGAAAAATCAAAGGAGTTTACATTATGCCTAGGCAGACGGACCACATAAGCCATGGTTTGAACTTTGCTTTGATGATCCAATGTAGTGGATGTGATGAAATGGAGATTGATATCATCCAAAGCAATGCTCGTTGGAATGTCTGCATAGCGTTCTCTACCAATGCCAAGAGTTCTTAGGAACTTCCAGATATCAGCAGAAGAAGATGAAGAGATACTATCGCGAATATGACGGCGTTTAGCGTTACGTATCACTTGATTACATTTATTTCTAGCAGTCTTATAGGCGAGCCAGCTATCATCACATCGAGTATTCTTAAAACGCCGAAAAGCACGATCCCTATTCCGCATAACGTTGCGAACGCTATCCGTAAGCCAAGGCGCAGGAGGATGCTTTAATTTGATTTTCTTCGCTGGCGCATGAATATTATAGAGGTGCAGGATGTTATTGTTCAAAATTTCGACCTTTTCGTCGATGGTGCCTGCTGCCGCTAAGGGTTCCCAGTTGATATGAGAAGCATCCTCCCGAAGTCTCTCCAAATCGATGCGTCCGAAACAGCGCCTATACATTATTTTTGTTTTAGGCTTTGGCGGCTTAATTTTGTACGTTATGAAAATCAGGTCATGATGTGAGAAACCGGATGCCAAGTATTGTCCATGAGAAGTAACCTTGGCAAGAGACGAAGTGATAATAAGGTCTAGCGGGGTATCTTCTCCGTTTAGGTTGTGGTGAGTGGCTTGAAGCGGTAGGATATGTAAACAAGTGGATTCTAATATATTTAATAGTTTACGAGAGCGAGAGGAGTTTTGAGACAATATATCAGTGTTGAAGTCGCCCATGATGATGTGATGCTCATACTCGGACCCTAACGATTCTAAAACCGATTCGAATTCGGTGAAGTAATCAATGGCTGGAGGACAATATACGACACCTAGGACAAGTTTAACTCCTTTGACACAAACCTCAAGGAAAAGATACTCAGCGGTCGAATCAGGTGGTGATTCTGAAAGAAGATGGTGAGAAAATTCTGAACGTAAGTAAATTGCAACACCACCGCCTCTTTTATTTACTCTATCGTTCCGGATGAGAACAAAACCTGGAAGAGGGTACGAAGTAGAAGGAAGTTGAGGTGTGAGCCATGTCTCAGAGACCAGGATAGCGTGAACGTTTGAACCATTGAAGGCTTCCCACAGGTTACTGTAGTGACTGGGTATGCTTTGAGCATTTATATGACAAACGTTTAATTCTCTTCAATTTATTAAAAAAGGGAATAGTTTGGAATTGGAGTAGGGACTGTGAATTGGCATTTACTAAAATAAAGTCAATATTACTAAGCGCTGATGTTTTGGCCCATTACGATTCGAATAAACCTTTGTTTTTAACATGTGACGGAAGCGCGCGCGGTATAGGCGGGGTTCTGAGCCAGAAATGGGCGTGTGAGCGAGACGGTGTGAATGGAGGTTTTCGCGAGTGCGAGAGGCCAGTGGTGTATGTATCCCGAGCGCTTACTTCGGCAGAAAAACATTATTCACAGATCGAACGCGAGGCATTAGCCATAGTTTTTTGTTTAGAAAAACTACACCAATATTTATACGGAAGGTTTTTCACATTACGTACCGATCACAAGCCTCTGGTAACCATTTTCGGACCAAAACAAGGAACACCATCAATGGATTACAAAGGTGGGTTATTAAATTATCCGCTTACACTTACAACATTGAGTATGTAACATCCAAACAAAACGGGGCCGACGGCCTATCTCGTTTACCAGCGGTCCAGTCTGTCAAGCGGGATATGGTACCCGAACAGCCTGAAAGAAACCGGCTGGAGCCTGGTAAGGACAAAGAAGAGAGCGTCGAAAAAACAAAACCCGTCCAAGAAGACCCGTAACGCCAACAGGGCGAAAGCCCGAGTGGAAAGGCAAGCACGGTGTCTGACCTCGGGTGGAAGTAAGCGGCTTGAAGTCGCTGAAGGGCCCGAAGGGGCCCACGTTGCCCCCGCTAGTGACGTGCTGCCCCGAGGCGAAGACGAAAGTCCAGCCACGGGGAAGTGTAATCCTGTGGGGGCGCCACCTGCCAAGACGCCTGTAGCGGCCAAAGTACCCTCTAGGCAGGGTCAACCTGGACAGGGTAAACGGGCGAGACGAGCGACACGTGGAGGGAAACCTTCAAGTGAAATAAAGCCCGTCAAAAGAACTCGCCCGGACGAGTCTCGCACTCCCCAGGGCAGTGGCAAGCGATTCAAACCGCTGCCAAAGACCGGCTCCACGAGCTACTCCGACGCACTAAAGGCGAATGACCTTTGCGTCGCGGTCATGCTGGAGCCTTACCACGACCTCACCAAGGCACAGGCAGAGGACATCGAGGGCCAGCTGCAGGGCGTGCTAGATGAGGAGATTTTCTCGCCCGGCACGTCAAGCGCACCCGTCGCTGCGCCACAGTTTAGGGGCAAGGCCTTCTACAGTGAGGGCGCCCTTAAGATGTGGTGCAACGACGAATATGCCCTACAGTGGCTTCGCCGATCCCTGGTAAGGATCCCATCACCACGTGAAGGCACCAAACTGGTCGTCAGGAGGCAGTCTGAGATCCCGAAAAGGATCAAGGCTGGACTCCTGGTACCACAAATCGGACCAGATGATACACTGGTCCGTATACAAACAAGGCTAAAGTACCAGAATAGCCAGTACAATGTGGCCAACTGGGCCCTCTACCATGCCGAGGCGCAGGAGGAAAAGAAATGTCTCTTCCTAGTGCTCGGCATCCCAGAAGAGGACGTCGTGAAGCTCAAGGCTAGCGAGCGTAGAGTATACTACAAACTAGGTAACCTCTACGTTCGCTTCCTTGATGAACGTCCCGCCCCACCAACTAACCCAGACGAGGAGCCAGAATCGGCCCCACAACACCCTAAGGACGGCAATGGAGGGGATCCTCTGATACCCGTTGAGGAGACAGCCTGCCGGGGTCCACCTCCTGAGGAGTTGGAGGACCTACCGGTGGGCGAGAGTGACCTCGACGACATAGAGGATATGCTGAACAGCGATGATGGCGCTGTCTGCACCCCCCCATAACACCCTTATAGCCATCCAAACCAACCTCCAGCACAGCCATACAGCAAAGGGCTAACCTACGCAGAGAGCTGGAGGTAAAAACTAACACCGTAGCCCTAATCCAGGAGCCGTGGATTAGGAAGGGCAGGATCTGCGGTCTAAACAATATTGGAGGTAAGATACTTCTCAACACTACCATTGATAACCCGCGCACTTGTATTTATACACCAAAACATGCGTGTACTTTTTTTTTTTTTTTTTACGTGTGGAAATCCCCTCGGACCGTCACCCCGCCGGGGCTCTTGTTCGGCGGGGCGGTGTGTCGGACTCGAACCGACTAAAACCACACGGTGTGCCCTCTTTGCGCTTCCAGTTTAGGAGGGGTCCAGGTAGTTATTGCCTTCTGGACCCCTCCCAGCGCCGGCCCGCTCCTGTTGCGGGCCCCGTCTCTGATCTTTCCTCTCTTTAGGCGACGTCCGGCACACGCGGACGCCGCCCCCTCGCGGCTGGCCAACTAATGCGGGTGGAGGGGAGAACCCATCCCGTCCACCCGCGGCCACACTCAGGGCGGCATGAGGCGCAGGTAAGCGCGCCTCCGCCGCCCGGTTCGCCGGCGGCGGATCAGGTCCGAGTGGAGGTCGTCCTCCCGGGCCTTCTCCGCCGCCTTCTTCTGCGAGATTACCTCCTCGCAGAAGGTTGCGACCGCGGTAAAACAACTGTCGCTACCGGCCATGGAGCGAATTACGGCCGGTAGCGAGAGATCTGCTCCGATGACTGCAGTGAGGGCCCGGCGCTGCGTCGCCCATGCGGGGCAAACCGCCAGCGTGTGCTGGGCCGAATCCTCACTGCAGTCGCAGTGGTGGCAGGCGGGACTCGATTCCCTCCTAGCGACCGAGTACAGGTACTTTCCGAAGCAACCGTGCCCGGAAAGCACCTGCGTCAGCCGGAAGGAAAGGGTCCCGTGCTGCCGCCCTGCCCACTCGGCGATGACCGGCTGGAGAGCCTCCACGGCGGCGAAGCCAGCGCGTGGAGTCTCCAGCCGGAACGACCATCTCATCATGGTGGCTCGGCGAGCGGCTTCGCGCCACTCGCGCACGTCTTCGGGCGGAGGGCGAAATCCGCTCTCCGCCCGGAAGTCAGCCACTCGCCGATAAACTTCGGCGAGCACTTCCGCCTCCAAATCCCACGGGGGTGTTCCGGCCAAGGCGCAAGCCGCCTCGGTGGACACCGTGCGGTATCCGCGTATGGCTCTGACCGCCAATATCCTCTGGAGCGCCAGAGGCGCGCCCTATTCGGGACGGTCAGAGCCGCCACCCACACCGGTGCACCATAAAGCGCCATAGACCGGACAACCCCCACGTACAGCCGCCTCGTGGGAACACTGGCCCCGCCCAAATTGGGCAAAATTCGCCCTAGGGCGGAGGCAGTGTCCACGAGCTTCGGACCAAGCTGTCGGAAGTGCTCGTCGAAGAGCCACCTACCGTCTAGGACCAGACCCAGGTACCTCATCTGGGCCCGGACCGGTACGAGGACCGAGCCGACCTCGATTGAGGCGCCGGCGGGTGGACCACGACGGGGCCCATGAAATAATAGGGCCTCCGTCTTATCCAGGGCCACCCGCAAACCCAACGCCTCAATGCGCCCAACCACCAGGGAAACTCCCGTGGCGGCCAGGCGCGCCGCCTCCTGGAAGTTAGCCCCCCGGGCCGTGACTAAAGTGTCATCTGCGTAGCAGAGTACACCCAGCCCGGGGGGGAGACGCCCTCGTAGGGCCCAGTCGTATCCAATGTTCCACAGGAGTGGTCCTAGGACAGACCTCTGCGGAACACCGCACGACATGGCCCTGCGTCTCAAGACGCCATCTCGGTCCTCGTACATGACGGTTCGCTCCTCAAGATAGTCTGCCACCAGCCGCCTCAGGTACTCCGGCACTCCGTGGTAGTGGAGCGCTTCCCTGATGCAGCTGAATGGCAGACTATTGAAGGCGTTGGCGATGTCCAAAGACACCGCCAACACCACTCCGCCGCAGCTCACGGCCTCCTCGGTCACGGCCCTAAGGCGCATCACGGCATCGATCGTCGAACGCCCCTCTCGGAAACCGAATTGGGCGTCCGACAGATCGGGGCCAACCTCGCAGAGGTGCCGGACGATGCGGGCAGAGAGCACCCTCTCGAAAAGTTTACCCGCCTCGTCCAGCAACACGATAGGCCTATAGGCCGCGACCGAATCGGCAGGCCATCCCGGCTTCTGCAGCAGGACCAGCTTCCCGCATTTTCCAGCGCTCAGGGAAGCGTCCGGACGCCAGGCTAGCGTACAACACCCCCCTGAGGTGGTCCGACATGTAGTCGAGGGCTCGGGCCATCACTCGGGCTGGAACCCCGTCCGGCCCGGGGGCGGTGTTCTTGGATCGAATCCGTAGAACAGCCGCCCCCAACTCCGATTCCCTGACGGGCGGAACATCACCTTCGCTGCCTCCGTCGTCCTCCGGCTGATGCAGCCATCGACGGGGGCGTGTGCTCCGCCCGCTGCGGGAATAGGCCCTCGACCACTTCCTGCAGGAAGCTGGGCTGGAGAGTCTCCGTAAGGGGGGGCCCGACGTGCGGAGCTTTTGACGCACCGCACGATAAGGGCGACCCCAGGGGTCACGCTCGAGACTCTCCAGCATCTCTCTATGCGTGTACTACCTTAATGACCGAGTTCTGTTCCAGAGCCGCGCAATCACCAGCTTTGCCAGAGGGTACTGAGAAACTTGAGTCTGAACCAGAAGGTCTCAAAAGAGCAAACACGCCGTCTGAGACTGACCGTCTTGACCCCGAAATCTGGGACCCTACGAATGGATTAGCACTCATATAATTAATCAGGTTCCAGAAACAAATAGGTTTAAGAAGAATTTAGACAATACTTACCACTTTAGTGGGTAGATTCAAAACAGACTACATATTACGAAATTCAAATTACACGACAATCAAAACACTATTTAAGGTTGGAAGACACGAGATAGCAGAGTGTCTCTCGTGGTAGAAAGCCGGACTTATATATCCTCGGTTCAGGAATCTTCCAGAAATTAACCCCTCTTCATCATTTCACTTTGACATTTAAATTGAGAAAGAAAACAACGCTAACAAAATCAAAAGTAACTTGCTTTCCACCATAGCTGAACACTCTCAACACCTATACAATTTGACATGACAGAATAACAAAACAGATTAAAAAAGGAAGTCTTTTTATCAATCTATTATGTCTCAAACCAACGCCATCTAGTGGTCCGAAAGTGAACAAAGGAGATCAATACCGTAGCTACAAACTACTTTAGATAAATCAACAACAAAGCGATGCGGCCAACAGGTGTCGCTTTTATCGCATTACTAATGTACCAAAAAAAATAACTGTTACAACCTCTATTAGGTTAAAGGAACCCTCATCAAACCTGCCTGACGTGGTGATAGCATGCTGACATCCCCACTCCGGAGCTGGCTGCGCTGGCACACCACTGCGAGCGCGAGGGTCTGGAGCTGATCATCTCTGCCGACACCAACGCGCACCATGCGCTGTGGGGCAGCAGGAGCAACAACCAGAGAGGTGAGGAATTTGTATCGTTCCTATTATCAACTAACCTTAACATTATCAACGTGGGCTCGGAGCCGACATTTGTCACATCCAGGGCCCAAACTATAATTGATCTTACATTAGCAAGTGAGCACGCATCGCAACACATATCTAATTGGCATGTTTCGAACGAAGCATCGTGCTCAGACCATCGCTGGATCAAATTTAACTTTGAAATGAAACTTAAACTACCCGATCCCCGACGGAATCCCCGCACGATGGACCGGAAACGGTATGAACATCTTACTGCGGAGAATCTGCGAAGCATCAACCCAACATACGCTACGGGGACTGTTAAGGACATTGACAGTCATGTCGTCAACCTTACACAGACACTGATCGATTGCTTTTTACA
>CADEBD010000412.1:96461-161903 GCA_902825455.1 Arctia plantaginis
ACCCAAAAACCCGCCCAACAGGGCGAAAGCCCGAGTGGAAAGGCAAGCACGGTGTCTGACCTCGGGTGGAAGTAAGCGGCTTGAAGTCGCTGAAGGGCCCGAAGGGGCCCACGTTGCCCCCGCTAGTGACGTGCTGCCCCGAGGCGAAGACGAAAGTCCAGCCACGGGGAAGTGTAATCCTGTGGGGGCGCCACCTGCCAAGACGCCTGTAGCGGCCAAAGTACCCTCTAGGCAGGGTCAACCTGGACAGGGTAAACGGGCGAGACGAGCGACACGTGGAGGGAAACCTTCAAGTGAAATAAAGCCCGTCAAAAGAACTCGCCCGGACGAGTCCTCGCACTCCCCAGGGCAGTGGCAAGCGATTCAAACCGCTGCCAAAGACCGGCTCCACGAGCTACTCCGACGCACTAAAGGCGAATGACCTTTGCGTCGCGGTCATGCTGGAGCCTTACCACGACCTCACCAAGGCACAGGCAGAGGACATCGAGGGCCAGCTGCAGGGCGTGCTAGATGAGGAGATTTTCTCGCCCGGCACGTCAAGCGCACCCGTCGCTGCGCCACAGTTTAGGGGCAAGGCCTTCTACAGTGAGGGCGCCCTTAAGATGTGGTGCAACGACGAATATGCCCTACAGTGGCTTCGCCGATCCCTGGTAAGGATCCCATCACCACGTGAAGGCACCAAACTGGTCGTCAGGAGGCAGTCTGAGATCCCGAAAAGGATCAAGGCTGGACTCCTGGTACCACAAATCGGACCAGATGATACACTGGTCCGTATACAAACAAGGCTAAAGTACCAGAATAGCCAGTACAATGTGGCCAACTGGGCCCTCTACCATGCCGAGGCGCAGGAGGAAAAGAAATGTCTCTTCCTAGTGCTCGGCATCCCAGAAGAGGACGTCGTGAAGCTCAAGGCTAGCGAGCGTAGAGTATACTACAAACTAGGTAACCTCTACGTTCGCTTCCTTGATGAACGTCCCGCCCCACCAACTAACCCAGACGAGGAGCCAGAATCGGCCCCACAACACCCTAAGGACGGCAATGGAGGGGATCCTCTGATACCCGTTGAGGAGACAGCCTGCCGGGATCCACCTCCTGAGGAGTTGGAGGACCTACCGGTGGGCGAGAGTGACCTCGACGACATAGAGGATATGCTGAACAGCGATGATGGCGCTGTCTGCACCCCCCCATAACACCCTTATAGCCATCCAAACCAACCTCCAGCACAGCCATACAGCAAAGGGCTAACCTACGCAGAGAGCTGGAGGTAAAAACTAACACCGTAGCCCTAATCCAGGAGCCGTGGATTAGGAAGGGCAGGATCTGCGGTCTAAACAATATTGGAGGTAAGATACTTCTCAACACTACCATTGATAACCCGCGCACTTGTATTTATACACCAAAACATGCGTGTACTTTTTTTTTTTTTTTTTACGTGTGGAAATCCCCTCGGACCGTCACCCCGCCGGGCTCTTGTTCGGCGGGGCGGTGTGTCGGACTCGAACCGACTAAAACCACACGGTGTGCCCTCTTTGCGCTTCCAGTTTTAGGAGGGGTCCAGGTAGTTATTGCCTTCTGGACCCCTCCCAGCGCCGGCCCGCTCCTGTTGCGGGCCCCGTCTCTGATCTTTCCTCTCTTTAGGCGACGTCCGGCACACGCGGACGCCGCCCCCTCGCGGCTGGCCAACTAATGCGGGTGGAGGGGAGAACCCATCCCGTCCACCCGCGGCCACACTCAGGGCGGCATGAGGCGCAGGTAAGCGCGCCTCCGCCGCCCGGTTCGCCGGCGGCGGATCAGGTCCGAGTGGAGGTCGTCCTCCCGGGCCTTCTCCGCCGCCTTCTTCTGCGAGATTACCTCCTCGCAGAAGGTTGCGACCGCGGTAAAACAACTGTCGCTACCGGCCATGGAGCGAATTACGGCCGGTAGCGAGAGATCTGCTCCGATGACTGCAGTGAGGGCCCGGCGCTGCGTCGCCCATGCGGGGCAAACCGCCAGCGTGTGCTGGGCCGAATCCTCACTGCAGTCGCAGTGGTGGCAGGCGGGACTCGATTCCCTCCTAGCGACCGAGTACAGGTACTTTCCGAAGCAACCGTGCCCGGAAAGCACCTGCGTCAGCCGGAAGGAAAGGGTCCCGTGCTGCCGCCCTGCCCACTCGGCGATGACCGGCTGGAGAGCCTCCACGGCGGCGAAGCCAGCGCGTGGAGTCTCCAGCCGGAACGACCATCTCATCATGGTGGCTCGGCGAGCGGCTTCGCGCCACTCGCGCACGTCTTCGGGCGGAGGGCGAAATCCGCTCTCCGCCCGGAAGTCAGCCACTCGCCGATAAACTTCGGCGAGCACTTCCGCCTCCAAATCCCACGGGGGTGTTCCGGCCAAGGCGCAAGCCGCCTCGGTGGACACCGTGCGGTATCCGCGTATGGCTCTGACCGCCAATATCCTCTGGAGCGCCAGAGGCGCGCCCTATTCGGGACGGTCAGAGCCGCCACCCACACCGGTGCACCATAAAGCGCCATAGACCGGACAACCCCCACGTACAGCCGCCTCGTGGGAACACTGGCCCCGCCCAAATTGGGCAAATTCGCCCTAGGGCGGAGGCAGTGTCCACGAGCTTCGGACCAAGCTGTCGGAAGTGCTCGTCGAAGAGCCACCTACCGTCTAGGACCAGACCCAGGTACCTCATCTGGGCCCGGACCGGTACGAGGACCGAGCCGACCTCGATTGAGGCGCCGGCGGGTGGACCACGACGGGGCCCATGAAATAATAGGGCCTCCGTCTTATCCAGGGCCACCCGCAAACCCAACGCCTCAATGCGCCCAACCACCAGGGAAACTCCCGTGGCGGCCAGGCGCGCCGCCTCCTGGAAGTTAGCCCCCCGGGCCGTGACTAAAGTGTCATCTGCGTAGCAGAGTACACCCAGCCCGGGGGGGAGACGCCCTCGTAGGGCCCAGTCGTATCCAATGTTCCACAGGAGTGGTCCTAGGACAGACCTCTGCGGAACACCGCACGACATGGCCCTGCGTCTCAAGACGCCATCTCGGTCCTCGTACATGACGGTTCGCTCCTCAAGATAGTCTGCCACCAGCCGCCTCAGGTACTCCGGCACTCCGTGGTAGTGGAGCGCTTCCCTGATGCAGCTGAATGGCAGACTATTGAAGGCGTTGGCGATGTCCAAAGACACCGCCAACACCACTCCGCCGCAGCTCACGGCCTCCTCGGTCACGGCCCTAAGGCGCATCACGGCATCGATCGTCGAACGCCCCTCTCGGAAACCGAATTGGGCGTCCGACAGATCGGGGCCAACCTCGCAGAGGTGCCGGACGATGCGGGCAGAGAGCACCCTCTCGAAAAGTTTACCCGCCTCGTCCAGCAACACGATAGGCCTATAGGCCGCGACCGAATCGGCAGGCCATCCCGGCTTCTGCAGCAGGACCAGCTTCCCGCATTTCCAGCGCTCAGGGAAGCGTCCGGACGCCAGGCTAGCGTACAACACCCCCCTGAGGTGGTCCGACATGTAGTCGAGGGCTCGGGCCATCACTCGGGCTGGAACCCCGTCCGGCCCGGGGGCGGTGTTCTTGGATCGAATCCGTAGAACAGCCGCCCCCAACTCCGATTCCCTGACGGGCGGAACATCACCTTCGCTGCCTCCGTCGTCTCCGGCTGATGCAGCCATCGACGGGGGCGTGTGCTCCGCCCGCTGCGGGAATAGGCCCTCGACCACTTCCTGCAGGAAGCTGGGCTGGAGAGTCTCCGTAAGGGGGGGGCCCGACGTGCGGAGCTTTTGACGCACCGCACGATAAGGGCGACCCCAGGGGTCACGCTCGAGACTCTCCAGCATCTCTCTATGCGTGTACTACCTTAATGACCGAGTTCTGTTCCAGAGCCGCGCAATCACCAGCTTTGCCAGAGGGTACTGAGAAACTTGAGTCTGAACCAGAAGGTCTCAAAAGAGCAAACACGCCGTCTGAGACTGACCGTCTTGACCCCGAAATCTGGGACCCTACGAATGGATTAGCACTCATATAATTAATCAGGTTCCAGAAACAAATAGGTTTAAGAAGAATTTAGACAATACTTACCACTTTAGTGGGTAGATTCAAAACAGACTACATATTACGAAATTCAAATTACACGACAATCAAAACACTATTTAAGGTTGGAAGACACGAGATAGCAGAGTGTCTCTCGTGGTAGAAAGCCGGACTTATATATCCTCGGTTCAGGAATCTTCCAGAAATTAACCCCTCTTCATCATTTCACTTTGACATTTAAATTGAGAAAGAAAACAACGCTAACAAAATCAAAAGTAACTTGCTTTCCACCATAGCTGAACACTCTCAACACCTATACAATTTGACATGACAGAATAACAAAACAGATTAAAAAAGGAAGTCTTTTTATCAATCTATTATGTCTCAAACCAACGCCATCTAGTGGTCCGAAAGTGAACAAAGGAGATCAATACCGTAGCTACAAACTACTTTAGATAAATCAACAACAAAGCGATGCGGCCAACAGGTGTCGCTTTTATCGCATTACTAATGTACCAAAAAAAATAACTGTTACAACCTCTATTAGGTTAAAGGAACCCTCATCAAACCTGCCTGACGTGGTGATAGCATGCTGACATCCCCACTCCGGAGCTGGCTGCGCTGGCACACCACTGCGAGCGCGAGGGTCTGGAGCTGATCATCTCTGCCGACACCAACGCGCACCATGCGCTGTGGGGCAGCAGGAGCAACAACCAGAGAGGTGAGGAATTTGTATCGTTCCTATTATCAACTAACCTTAACATTATCAACGTGGGCTCGGAGCCGACATTTGTCACATCCAGGGCCCAAACTATAATTGATCTTACATTAGCAAGTGAGCACGCATCGCAACACATATCTAATTGGCATGTTTCGAACGAAGCATCGTGCTCAGACCATCGCTGGATCAAATTTAACTTTGAAATGAAACTTAAACTACCCGATCCCCGACGGAATCCCCGCACGATGGACCGGAAACGGTATGAACATCTTACTGCGGAGAATCTGCGAAGCATCAACCCAACATACGCTACGGGGACTGTTAAGGACATTGACAGTCATGTCGTCAACCTTACACAGACACTGATCGATTGCTTTGAACAAACATGCCCACTTTCCACACCCAGAACTGGACCACAGAACAAACACCAATGGTGGGGTCCGGAACTGGAAAGACTACGTCGTAGAGTGAGAAAGCTGTTCAATAAAGCAAAAAACTCGCGATTAGACCAACATTGGGATGCCTACACGCAGGCCCGACAACAATATAAGAAGAGAATCAGAACCAGGAAAACTGAGTGCTGGAGAAACTTCTGTACTAACATAGAGAACAACAACCAGGCTAATAGAGTCAAAAGCATACTGTGTAGTAGAGGCGAACACAATCTTGGCTCCCTGAAGAAGCCTGATGGTGAGTATACCAAAACAGATTCGGAAGCTTCAGAGCTGCTATTAAAAACACACTTCCCTGGATGTCGCATATCAGATGCGATGGAAAAATGGGAAGACAGATGGGAAAAACCACCAGATGATACAGACTGGGATACGGCCCGCAAAATTGTCAACCATGACAAACTAAGATGGCCAATTGACAGCTTCCTACCATTCAAGGCGCCAGGACTAGATGGTGTCTTCCCAGGCCTACTAAGATGGTGTGATATGACACTACTGGACCATCTTGTAAAAATCTATAGGGGCTGCCTGGCGCATCAGTACATTCCCTTGAAATGGAGAGAACTTAAAGTAGTCTTCATCCCCAAACCTGGTAAAGGCGACTACACACAACCCAAATCACACCGACCTATTAGTCTCACATCTTTCCTACTAAAGGTTCTCGAGAGGCTAATAGATAGGGAAATCAGGGAAACTGCGTTAGTCAGTCACCCTCTACACCTCAATCAACACGCATACTCGATGGGTAAATCAACAGAATCTGCCCTACATCGAGTTGTTTCATATATAGAAGACAATCTAAATCACAAAAGGTCAACACTGGCCACCTTTATCGATATCGAGGGAGCCTTTGACAAGACCAACTTCACCAGCATTAGCCAAGCTCTGTCTAGGCATGGTGTTGATTCCACAATCTCAGGGTGGATCGACAGCATGCTAAGATATAGAGCTATACAATTCACTGTGAGCGAAGTGACTAGAGGAGTGGTGGCTAGAGGCTGCCCCCAGGGCGGTGTACTCTCCCCCCTTCTATGGAACATTGTTGTGGATGAGCTCATCACACAACTTAATGACCAAAGATTCCTCACAATAGGCTATGCAGACGATCTTACTATTCTCATCAGCGGTCCTTTTGAGAGCATTACATGCGATCAAATGAGACTTGCACTGAAGATCGTGGAACAATGGTGCGTAGCACACAACCTGACAGTGAACCCATCCAAAACAGAGATGATCATGTTCACAAACAAACGCAGCCTAGGAAATCTCAGACTTCCCAAGCTATTTGGAACACAACTTACTCTTACCAAAGAGGTCAAATACCTAGGAGTAATACTGGACAGTAAACTCCTGTGGAACAAGCACCTCGATGAAAAACTGAATAAAGCCTGCATTATTTTCTGCCAATGCAAGCGGCTACTCGGCAAAAGCTGGGGACTATCACCCAAAATTACTTTATGGCTATACAGAACAGTCATAAGACCAATAATCACTTACGGTGCTGTTGTCTGGTGGCAGAGAACAGAGCTAAGCACCGTCATAAACAAACTGCAGCAATTCCAGCGACTCCCATGCTCCGCGGTCACTGGCTGTATGCGCACAACGCCTACTGCCGCACTGGAGGTGGCTCTTGGTCTTCCACCCCTGGATCTATTCATACAGCAGGAGGCCGCCATGGCGATCATTAGACTCAAACACCTGGGTCTATGGCACAAACGTGGGGGATCGCACTCTAAATTATGGGATCAATTGGTGGAATACGAACCACTGATAGCAGCGCCATGCGATAGAATCCCAAAATACCATATCTTCACAAGAAGATACTACATCCAGATACATGGAAATGACCGAGATCAATCCGGCATTAACGAAGTCCGAATTTACACGGACGGTTCCAAGACTAGGTCAGGAACTGGAGCCGGAGTTTTCTCGCAAGACCTAAACATAAACATATCACTAGCGTTAGGCCAACACAGTTCCATATTTCAATGTGAATGTGTGGCAATAACTTACGCTGCCACAACGGCCATGTCAAGGGGTATTAAGGACTACAACATCCGAATAATATCCTACAGCATGGCCGTCTTAAAGGCATTGGAGGGCAACACAATGACCTCTGGTATTGTCTTCGAATGCCACCAAGCACTGGAACAGCTCGCTATATTCAATGGGGTAATCCTCCAACGGATTAAAGGGCACAGTAACTCACACGGGAACGATGCCGCAGATGAGTTGGCAAGGAGGGGCTCGGCAACCCCAACCTCTGGCCCAACCCCACTCCTGCCCATATCGTTTAACCAAATACGATGCTGGGTCAGGCAACGGACCTGTGGGGTGCTATGCTAGAAAACCTCCCCGTGGTGCACCCTGGAAACGTTGGCGATGGCACTGTTTCCTCCTTGTCCACTTGGAGGAGAGGATTATCGCCAGCGGCTAATATTCTAGCAGAAGAGGTAGCCGTTCATCGGCTCTCGGGCAAGGCCTGGTCCAGCAGGGTGGGCGTGTCTGCCGGTTGCCCTGCTGGCTCTTCGCTCTTCGGAGCATGGAGGAGGAAACCTCGGTAAAAAACCAGAAGGTGGGGCCCTATAGGGGCCAGTTTCTCCGCTGTTAGCGGTGGAGAAAGGAGGACGGGCTCGGCGTGTACTGACACTACCACCGAGCAGGCAGGGGGACGTAGTCTCCCTGTCACCGTCGGCATATCGTAATCCCGAGAAGAGCGCTGTGGTCAAGTCTCGCGGCTCTGATCGGGGGCGAGGGTCTTGGCTTAACCGCCCGGACCGCGAGGATGCAAACCTCTCTAAAAAATGCCCCGAATCCAGTGTTCTGGTGCGTGGCCAGGGGATGCATGGCTGATGGGTAGTTCAGTCGTAAGCGCACTCCCAGCCGGGGCACTTGCGGACCCCTCGGTTGGGCATAAATTTACGCTTACCCGGGTATTGGGGGATCTCTGCCCGGGTGGACCTTTAGTTCTCCCCCACTCGTGGGTTCAATTATGGGAAATGATGAAACTTATACAAACAAATCGATCGGATCAAAAAAAACAACGACAAAGGCGAGCAAAACGGAAACGGTAAGCAACAAGGAGAAGGAAGAGTTGAAGAGGAGGAGTGGTGGAGTGAATCTGGCGTCCACCGAGGGTGAGGCGATGTTGGGAACGCCTATCTCGGTGGGGCTCCCGGTAGTAGTCTGTACCAGACTGCCTGCTGGGAGCCGAAGATCGGAGCGCTTGCGCTCCAAATCTGCCACCACTGGCGCCGGTGAAGGCCCCATTGAGAGGATGGACAGCTCGGAGCGCATGGAAGTGGAAGCGGGACCGAGCGAGAGCCGCAAGAGGGAACTCTCGAGGGATGGGGAAGACAACCCATCCGTGGAGTCTGGGCCTCCTAAGGGCGGCCGCATAGGGAGGTCGCGTACCCCTGTCCCCGTCCCGTCAGGCTCCGCCTTCTCCAAGGCGGATTCCTATAGACGAGTACGAGCGGACGGCGAGGCCGCAGCGGAGGAGGAGATCGCGGGTCTCCTGCTCAAAATTCGGGAGCCGGCGGAGGGAGATGCCCCCCGGGCTCCCGTGTCTGTGCAGGAGAGGGCGAGAGCGGCGGTGGCTATCATACAGAAGGTAGCCACCAAGTCGGTTAACCTAAAGGGCTCTTTTGTGAGGGCCCTTAAGGACTCCTCCTCCGCCATGTCGGAGGTCGTGGAGGGCCTAGTAGGCGACGTGTCTCGCCTACAGATGGCCAATGACAGGCTGACGGAACAGGTGAACGGGCTGAGCGCTCAGTTCGCCCGCTTCCGGGCGAACCTCCCCGAGCGGGGGGCCCCGTCCACGCCCCAGCCTGTCCCTACCGCGTCCTCAGGGGTGCCTGACGCCCAACTGCGGTCAATTCTCGACGCAGTTGGGCGTATGCTGGACGGCCGTCTGGCCGGTCTGGAGGCGAGACTGCCTCCTGCGCCGGTCGTGCGCCCCCCGCTCGCGTCGTCGCAGCGGCCTGGGGCCGCGGCTCCGACTGTGCTCCCCGTAGTGGGAGGCCGCGTGCCCTACGCGGCGGCGGCGGCGTCGGCCCCGACTCCACCGGCTCCCCAGGGGCCGAGGAAGGGGGCCAAGGCACCGGCCCGGGCGTCAGCCAAGGCGCCGGCCCAGGCACCGGCCAAGGCGCCGGCCCAGGCACCGGCCAAGGCGCCGGCCCAGGCACCGGCCCAGACTAAAGCGGCGAAGAGGAGCGGAGTGGCTTTCCCTCCGCTCCCCGCTCCGACATCCCTGCCGGGCCCCTCCGCACCTGCCCCCTCCAACGAGGGATGGCAGGAGGCGAGGGGCTCAAAGAAGTCCCGAAGGCGGGCTAGAAGGGCTGCTCAGAAAGCAGCCCAAGCCCAGCCTTCGCCACCGGTGGCAACGGCCTCATAAAAGAGGCCGCGGAAGCTGCAGCCGCCCAAAACCGCGACTGTAGTCGTGACGCTGTCGCCGGAGGCGGCCAGTGGCGGGCTCACGTATGCGGCCCTCTTCAAGGGGGCCCGGCCCGGTCTCGCCACTGAGTTCGGGGAGGCGGGGATGAGGCTGCGCCGCGCCCAGACGGGAGCTCGGGTCTTCGAGTTCCCTGGGGCTGAAGGCGCGGCGACGGCCGACAAATTCGCCGAGAAGTTGCGGGGAATTTTCGCCGCCACGGACGGTGTTAAGATCGCCAGGCCCACCAAATGCGCAGAACTGCGCATCTCGGGCCTGGACGACTCCATCACGTCGGAGGATGTCCGCGATGCAGTCATGGAGAAGACTGGGTGCACCGCGGACACCATCAGAGTCGGCACCGTCCGTCCGGGCCCGGGAGGCCTCGGTGCGGTGTGGGTGAGCTGTCCCGTGGCGTCGGCCAAAGCACTGGGCGACGCCGGAAGCATTCTCGTCGGCTTCGTAAATGCCAGAATCACGGTTCTGGCCGCGAGGCCGATGAGGTGCTTCAAGTGCCTAGCCGCGGGACACACTCGCACCAAGTGCGAGAGTTGCGTTGACTGCAGCGGTTTATGCTTCCGCTGCGGTCAACCCGGGCACAAGGCGGCAGAGTGCTCTGCCGCCCCCCACTGCCCGGTGTGTGAGGCGGGTAAAAAGCCCGCCAATCACCAGATGGGGCAGGGGGGCTGCAAGCCTCCCCGCGCTTCTCGGCAAACGCCGGGGTCTAGCCTGCCGACCCAGGCTACCCCCGACGTCAATATTGCGTCGACGCCGACGCCCATGGAGGAGGTTGTAGAGACGATCCAGTAATGGATCAAGTCTCCAACCTCCTGGTCCAGACGAATCTGAACCACTGTGCTGCGGCGCAGGATCTTTTCCTGCAAACCATGGCACAGTGGTCGATAGGTGTTGCCGTAGTCGCGGAGCCCTATTTTGTCCCTCCCCGTCCAAACTGGATGGGTGACCGGGACGGCTCCGTGGCAGTCGTCGGCTCCACGGCGGCTCATTCCCCGCCCTTGTCGCTAAGAGACAAGGGTACTGGATATGTTGCCGCCGATTGGGGGGGAATCACCATTTATGGTGTATATTTCTCCCCCAACCGGAGCTTGAACGACTTCGAGGTCTTCCTTAACAACTTGGAGGCCTCGATGCGGCGACTAGTGTCTGGGCACGTCCTCGTGCTGGGGGACTTCAACGCAAAGTCCATTGCGTGGGGTTCCCCTGCGACGGACGCCAGGGGCGAAGCCGTCGAGGAGTGGGCGGCGTCGGTGGGCCTCTGTTTGCTGAACAGGGGCTCCACCAACACGTGCGTGCGACAGCAGGGGGGGTCGATAGTGGACCTTTCGTTCGCTACCCCTGCAGTCGCCGCACGAGTAAGGAACTGGTGTGTCCTGGAAGAGGTCGAGACGCTCTCGGATCATTTGTACATCCGATTCGAGCTCTCCCGGTCCCAGGACCCCATTAGGGGTCACGCGGCGCGGCGCCCTTCCCGCTTCCCGCGGTGGGCTATCGCCAAGCTCGACAGGGACCTACTAGAGGAGGCGGCCATTATTTACTCTTGGCTGTCTTCGCAGGCCCCGACCGAGGAGGTCGACATGGGGGCTGGTCGCTTCTGCAATGCGATTACGCAGATTTGCGATGCGGCCATGCCCCGCGTTCGTGGTTGTCGGCCTCCAAGGAAGGAGGTCTACTGGTGGTCCCAGGAGTTGGCGGACCTCCGTGCGGCCTGTGTACGTGCCCGGAGGTCCCTCACCCGTAGTCGGCGACGTCACCGCGGGGTCGGTGAGGAGGTGGACCGGCTTCATGAGGAGTACCGAGAAGCTCGGAAAACTCTGAGGCTGGCCATCTGCCGCGCCAAGAATGCATGTAGAGAGGAGATGCTGGAGAATCTCGGCGGAGTGGTGTTGGCGGTGTCCTTGGACATCGCCAACGCCTTCAATAGTCTGCCATTCAGCTGCATCAGGGAAGCGCTCCGCTACCACGGAGTGCCGGAGTACCTGAGGCGGCTGGTGGCAGACTATCTTGAGGAGCGAACCGTCATGTACGAGGACCGAGATGGCGTCTTGAGACGCAGGGCCATGTCGTGCGGTGTTCCGCAGGGGTCTGTCCTAGGACCTCTCCTGTGGAACATCGGGTACGACTGGGCCCTACGAGGGCGTCTCCCCCCTGGGCTGGGTGTAATCTGCTACGCGGATGACACTTAAGTCACGGCCCGGGGGGCTAACTTCCAGGAGGCGGCGCGCCTGGCCGCCACGGGAGTTTCCCAGGTGGTCGGGCGCATTGAGGCGTTGGGTTTGCGGGTGGCCCTGGATAAGACGGTGGCCCTATTATTTCATGGGCCCCGTCGTGGTCCGCCCGCCGGCGCCTCAATCGAGGTCGGCTCGGTCCTGGTACCGGTCCGGGCCCAGATGAGGTATCTGGGTCTGGTCCTAGACGGTAGGTGGCTCTTCGACGAGCACTTCCGACAGCTTGGTCCGAAGCTGGTGGACACTGCCTCCGCCCTAGGGCGACTTTTGCCTAATTTGGGCGGGGCCAGTGTTCCCACGAGGCGGCTGTACGCGGGGGTTGTCCGGTCCATGGCGCTGTATGGTGCACCGGTGTGGGTGGCGGCTCTGACCGCCCCGAATAGGGCGCGCCTCTGGCGCCCCCAGAGGATATTGGCGGTCAGAGCCATACGCGGATACCGCACGGTGTCCACCGAGGCGGCCTGTGCCTTGGCCGGAACACCCCCGTGGGATTTGGAGGCGGAAGTGCTCGCCGAGGTTTATCGGCGAGTGGCTGACTTCCGGGCGGAGAGCGGATTTCGCCCTCCGCCCGAAGACGTGCGCGAGTGGCGCGGAGCCGCTCGCCGAGCCACCATGGTGAGATGGTCGTTCCGGCTGGAGACTCCACGCGCTGGCTTCGCCGCCGTGGAGGCTCTCCAGCCGGTCATCGCCGAGTGGGCAGGGCGGCAGCACGGGACCCTTTCCTTCCGGCTGACGCAGGTGCTTTCCGGGCACGGTTGCTTCGGAAAGTACCTGTACTCGGTCGCTAGGAGGGAATCGAGTCCCGCCTGCCACCACTGCGACTGCGGTGAGGATTCGGCCCAGCACACGCTGGCGGTTTGCCCCGCATGGGCGACGCAGCGCCGGGCCCTCACTGCAGTCATCGGAGCGGATCTCTCGCTACCGGCCGTAATTCGCTCCATGGCCGGTAGCGACTGTTGTTTTACCGCGGTCGCAACCTTCTGCGAGGAGGTAATCTCGCAGAAGGAGGCGGCGGAGAAGGCCCGGGAGGACGACCTCCACTCGGACCTGATCCGCCGCCGGCGAACCGGGCGGCGGAGGCGCGCTCACCTGCGCCTCATGCCGCCCTGAGTGTGGCCGCGGGTGGACGGGATGGGTTCTCCCCTCCACCCGCATTAGTTGGCCAGCCGCGAGGGGGCGGCGTCCGCGTGTGCCGGACGCCGCCTAAAGAGAGGGTCCACTGAGACGGAGCCCGCGCCAGGAGCGGGCCGGCGCTGGGAGGCGTCCAGAAGGAGATAGGTACCCGGACCCTTCCTAAACTGGAAGCGCAAAGAGGGCACACCGTGTGGTTTTAGTCGGTTCGAGTCCGACACACCGCCCCGCCGAACGAGAGCCCCGGCGGGGTGACGGTCCGAGGGGATTTCCACACGTAAAAAAAAAAAAAAAAAAAAAAAGGCAACGGACCTGTGAAGCACACAACCGGAGGTGGAAAAACTCACCCGGCTGCAGACAGTCCAAACTGGTGCTGAATCAAGTCACACCACGACTCACCTGCAGACTGATCAGTCTTAGCAGACCGGAAATCAGAACGGTTGTCGGAACTATTACAGGACATCTAGCCCTGAACCGACAACTATTCATAATCAATGCGACGGACAGTCCCCTGTGCAGGGGATGTCTGGAAGCTGAAGAAACGGCCGTCCACGTAGTCCTGGAATGCGAGGGAGTGGCCACACAACGGGCAAGTATCATTCCTGATACAAAGTCGCTCCTAGAAGCCTGTGAACGCCCCAGGAGGCTTCTGCACTTCTGGAAGGAGCTTGGCTGGCTCACCTAGTCAACCAATCCTCGACGCATAAAGGACCACTCTGAGTCTAAATGCGGAAACCGAAGCCCACAACCAATACCAATACCAATACCCGAACAGACTTATTTACATTTTGCCCATAACGCGATGCTATTAAACTATGAGGATGCAAAACGGCAAACTAGTCGTGACCCGTTATTAAGTCGAATTCTTAGTTATATACGCACTGAGTGGCCTATGGAGAACGAAATTAAAACCCTCCAGCCTTTCTTTAATCGCAAAAATGAACTATATGAAGAATTGGGCTGTGTTTTATGGGGCCACAGGGTAGTAGTACCCGAGGGATGTAGAACAAAAATTTTAGCAGAACTCCATGAGAGTCATATGGGCATAGTTAAAACAAAGTCATTCGCTAGAAGTTATGTGTGGTGGCCTGGTGTGGACGAAGCCATCGAGGCAATGTGTCGCAGCTGTCGCGTATGTGCAGCGGAGAGTGACTCACCACCGCGGCACGCGCCCTGCCCGTGGCCTTGGCCAGACAAACCATGGTCCAGGGTACATGTAGATTTCTTGGGCCCCGTATTGGGAAAAATATTTTTAATCTTAGTAGACGCAAGAACAAAATGGTTAGAGGTGACTCAAGTCGCTAGTACTGCAGCTAGTCATACCATTACGTTTTTGAATGACCTTTTTGCCCGTTTTGGTTTACCAATTATCCGATTAGCCATTATCCGAAACAATTTGTTTCGGATAATGGCCCGCTGTTTAGTAGCAACGATTTTTCACGATTTTTAAAATCAGTAGGGGTCGAACACTTATTTTCAGCACCATACCACCCGGCATCTAACGGCGCTGCTGAAAATGCGGTGAAAACAGTTAAAAAATATATTAAGAAAGCTATGAGAGAAAACGTAGATATAACTGCATCTTTAAATACGTTCTTGCTGCATTACCGAAATACTGAACACTGTACAACGGGAGAAAAACCAGCGCTGTTAATGTTTGGTCGTAGGTTGCGAACTAAACTCGATGCGTTAAGACCCGATAGGGGTGCTAGGGTGGCCAAAGCTCAAAAACGACAACAGGAAGAGGGTGCTAAAGGAAACCGTACTCTTAACCCAGGAGACGAGGTGTGGCTGCGCCATTATAATAGGCAAGATAAATGGAGGTCAGGGAAAGTCACAGAGCGGGGGCCCTGAAGGCCAGCAACGTCGCGATACTGCGGCGACCGCAGCGAGTGCTGGCCATCAGGATCATAAGGGGGTACCGCACGATCTCCTTTGAGGAACGACTAGGGCAACCGAGCGCCGGGCACGCCGTCATCGCGGCGGTAAGACCCGTTATGGAGGATTGGCTTGAGAGGCGTCACGGGACCCTCTCATACCGATTGACGCAGGTGATCACTGGGAAGGGATGTTTCGGAGATCACCTGTGTCTGATCCGCAAGGAGCCAACGCCTGAGTGCCACCACTGCGATGGCCAGACCGTGGACACGGCTCTCCACACGCTGGCAGAGTGCCCGGCGTGGGTTGAGCAGAGGC
Organism: Arctia plantaginis; assembly: GCA_902825455.1. Taxonomy (NCBI): domain Eukaryota; kingdom Metazoa; phylum Arthropoda; class Insecta; order Lepidoptera; family Erebidae; genus Arctia; species Arctia plantaginis. The sequence goes on from CADEBD010000412.1 coordinate 111,665, forward strand.
GAGACCTCGTGGCGGCCATCGGAGTGGGAGTTCTCTCGCTCGATAGCCTGATTGCGGCTATCGTGCGGAGCGAGAGTGCGTGGAACTCTGCCGTCTCCTTCTGCGCGCAAGTTATGCTCGCGAAGGAGACGGCGGAGCGGGACCGGGAGAGGTTTAGAACTCTCCCGGCCCGCCAGGCCCGGGAACGGGCCAGGTACCGCAGGCGACTCAGGCGCCGGAGGTCGCAGAACGACCTCCGTCCTCCATAAGCGCAGGCCTGGGGGTGACAGGTGAGGCCATCTGTCACCCTAGCAGAAGCAGGCCGGGATGGCGGCAAGCGCGTTGCGAAGCGCGCTCGCTTCCAGGGAGCACCGGGAACATGGGGTTCCCACACGGGGGGGGGGGTCGTCTACTCGTCTGTAGATGACCCGAGGTATGTCGGGGTACCAGGGACTTCCTTTCTAGGGTATACCTGGTTCCCCGGCTATTACTACCCGAGACGGCGTGCGGTTTTAGTCGGTTCGAGTCCGACATGCCACCGATAGGTGGTATCCGAGGGGATTTCAGCACGGAAAAAAAAAAAAAAAAGGAAAAGTCACAGAAAAGATAGGAACTTCCGACTATAGGGTAATCGATGAGTTGGGTAGGCAGTCGCACAAGCATATTGATCAGCTTAAGCAACGGATACGTAGTTCACTAATCTGTCCTTCCAGTCCTCTGGAGCCGGGTACCGATACCGACGATATTGCGCGGCACCGGATATCTTTTAGTCCGAATAGAGAGATATCGCCCGCAATTAGAAACATTGAAACGGCGGACCAGTTCCAGGATTGCATGGAGGGAGAAGTATACGCAGCACCGGCGCCGCTCCCTCGCTCGACCCTCCCTGTTTCGCCCCAGCCTCGTCCGGTGCGACAATGTCGAATAAATAATCCACCCCGTTACAAAGTCTAATATGTTTGCTGGCATCTATTATTTATAATTGTAGTTAAATGTCGAACAAAGATTTTGTACATCTTATGTTTGTGAAAAGAAAAGTTGTATATAGATAGGGTTATTATGTAGAGTTAAGTGTATTTGTTAAGTTTATTATTGTATAGATTATTTCATGTATTTTATTTACAATAAAAAGTGCCCGAGTAATTAAGGGTAGAGGTATGTGATGTATTATACTCGTATATATATATACTTATGTGCGGGCGTCGATCGCCTAGCCGCCACCGCACTCGCCATTCCCGAATAAACGGTCGTACTGTCAACCCGCGTTTTTATTTTAACACACCTCAGTCTCTATCATAATCTTCCTTTATTATTTTTCGCGTCTTTTCTACCACTTTTGCCCAATCTTCTTTAGTTATTTTATCACAAGCTTCTTTTAAAAATGTCATATTCTTAGTGGAGAATGGTGGCTTTGTATTATGACGTGCTGCGTATCCTTTGACCTGAGCCCAGATTAATTCAATAGCACTGTACTGACAATGGTACGGCGGCGTTCTTATTAATTTGTGACCATGTTGAAGTGTATCAGTACGCGGTACGCGCATGGATCACGTGCCGCTTGGTCATAGACAAACCATTCTATAGGTACATAGAGAAGGGAAACAAATTATGTACGGCTTTGATAATTCTTTTATAGACTGACTTTTAAGGACTGTTGTCAAATGTGACTGTTGCAAAATGAGACATGACGTTTGAGACAGAAAAATGAGGATGAATTATTATTTTCAATATCATGATGAAATTATTTGGTTAAAAAACCCGGAGTCCACTCCGGGTTTTTTAACCAAATCATTTAGTATAATATCAAAATATTCATATTAAATATCAAAATAAAGCCTAAACTATATATGATCAGATTTTGTTTTTATATGTTTAAATATTAAACAATACACTAATTACACATTTATCTCTTTTTTTAATGTAATTTTTGTAAACGATTTCAGAAACTCTATTTTATTCGGCCATAAAACAGCTTTTTAACGGTTACAACACTACGGCAACCAACCCAAAGATATGACATTGTAGTAAAGTCCTGTCGGAATATTAATCAACGATTAATTCGTGTTTTTGAGTGCATTTTTTCAATATAAAGTTAAACTTTATGCTTATTTATGATACGCGTTGTGATAGTGTATGGGTAACATAGTAATTAAATAGGATTATGAATTTGATTTTTCAATTTCTTACATAGACGTTCATACAAAGTTATCGCGGCATGTCAAATGAGAAACATCAAAACGGGCTTCTTATTTTGTGACGACTTTAGTAGAATTACCCTTAAGATATGATTTAATATAACTTTGTTCCACCATATATTACCAAGGTGCTACTTTTGTAAATACGTTAAAAAAAAGGAGTGGAGGTAGTATCTCCAAATAGCTTACTTTTGAGACAATAAACTTCATCATTAGATCAATGCTTTTAGTAGTTAGTGTATATATATTTCTTAGCTGTCTCTTTTCTTTTTGTTTTAATAAAAACACTAAAATAAAAGGCTCCCACCTTTTATTTTAGTGTTGTGCACTTTCTACACCACCCTAAGGTAGACTATAGTCCATCAATGTCGTGCGCGACCGTCCTGCGGGGTGACAGACGGTGGCGGGGACGAGGTACTCAAGATGTCAGCGGGTAGCGGGTGGTGTAGCGGGGAAGGGAAACGCGTGCTTCTGCGCGTCAAATACGGCAGTCTCGGCCACGCAGTCGAAGCGGCAACACGTGCTTGATATTCCGTACTACTTAGAGTTCTACGCACACGAGATTAAGATCTCAGGATGAGTAAGGCTATCTCAAGACAACTTAAGGAAGTTGTACATAAAGTGTACCAATTTTTTGAAAGGCGAAAAAATGACCGAACATCGGCCGAATACGCAAACGACATTAATTTAGCAAAAACTGTTGCTGAAGCCACAAGTTTGTCTGAAACCAGCGTTAAAAAAATTATAAAAGAAGCTAGAATCATGGAAGCACAAGGCAGCACAGCGACTTTCAAATCACCACGGAAAAACCGTTTTCCTAAAAAAAGAAGAAGAGAAGAAAAATTACACAATGGTATACTGTCAAAAAATGTATCGCGTCGTTGAAAAAGTTGAATGCGGCATGGAAACAAGACAATATACTTCATTGCTCACGTGAATACTTGAGACGGACAATACGTAGGCTTGGTTTCAAATATTTAACATGCCAGTCAAAGAGGAAACTATTAATTGAACGTCACGACATAATGCGCCTGCGGTGGCATTACATCAGAGACATTAAAAAATACCGCCGAGAGGGTAAGTCAATAATTTTCCTAGATGAAACCTACGTGAATAAAAATCACGTAACACAAAAATGCTGACAGTGTGATACAGAACGCGGGGCTATGCAAAACATCGCTAAAGGACCTCGTATTGTAATTGTACACGCTGGCAGTCGCAATGGCTTTATACCTAATGCTTTATTGATGTTCAAATCGCATTCCAAGACCGGTGATTATCATGGAGACATGAATGCCACAAATTTTCGAAAGTGGATCGATGAAAAACTGTTACCAAACATTCCTCCGAATTCTGTTATTGTAATGGACAACGCCGCTTACCATAGCACTCAGATCGGTAAGAAACCTATAATGAGTACCCTCAAAAGCGAAATGCAGCAGTGGTTAGAACGGCGAGTTGTTCAGTATGATAGCGCTATGCGTAAATGTGATCTAATGAAAATGATTAATGAGCAAAACACGGAGAAACAGTGAAATATTAAAGGAAAATGGACATATCGTGCTTCGCTTACCCCCATACCATCCGGATTTAAATCCAATTGAACTCGTGTGGGGGTACGTAAAAGGCGAGCTCGCAAGGACTTCCATTGATTCGAACTTGGATAAAAAGTTAAAAGCTTTAGAATAGCTTTTTTCCAATTATTCGGTTGAACAGTGGCGCAATTGTGATAATCACGTCATAAAAAACGAGGACGAATATTATAATTCAGATAGAGTATGTGACGATGAAATGGACAGGTACGTTATTATTTATTAACATAATCGATTATTATTGCTTTAACTGGGCAGAGTGCTCAAGCTATAATTCTCGGAATCAGGTCATTGTATGTGAAGTTGTTTGTTATTTCTATAGTACATTTTTATCTTTTTAGATTCATAATTCAACTGAATGAAAACGACGATGATGATGACGACGAAAGTGATGAAGAAGATCAAACAGAGAGTGAACATGAAAGTGATATGGAAATTGATTTATAATAAAACAATCTATCATAATTTTAGTTTTCTTAATAATTTGTCCTCAAGCATAATAAAAAAATATAAACAATAAAAGTAATTCTATCTTTTTATTTACTGCTAAATTACGTCACAAGTAAGTACAACTTATCGCAAGATTTATCCTGGCACACTTCTCTTCGTGTGTAGCCGTGTGCTAGAAAGACGCGCTACCTCGCCCCCGCCACTGTTTGTCACCCCGCGGGACGGTCGCGCACGAGATTGCCGGGCTATAGCAGAGAATACCTTAAGCATTACTTACTTTTTTTTTTATTACTTACTTAAATGCATTAACCATAGTACATTTCTTAGTGCAGCGTTAATAAATAAATGACTATTTACTTATAACAAGTTGCCCAAACATAGAACTAGACGGATGAATATCCAACAATTTAAAAAGGGCAGGGAGAAATATATATAATGTCACATTGGAATGCTATTAGGTCCCAATATTAGCATTAATCATTAGCTGTGACAACACTGAAAATTATCAATAATTATTTACATACATACCATCTTATGCTACAATATTTGTGAATATTTAAATAAGTTTTTTTTTTATCATTTACAAATTCATTATTCTCAGATGTTTTAAGTGTGTGTGCAAAAATATACAAGAATATTGTTGGAATTCAGACTTAATCCATCTGCATCTAATCGGAATACTAAGAAAATGGCAATATGATGTTTTCTTATCTGTTTTTTTTATCATTCATGGTTAGCAAGGCACGAATATTTTATAGAAAGAAAGAAAGAAAGAAAAATCGTTTATTTTGGCAATAATACATTTTGAACAATTGCAACTTGGATTACCAACGATGTCAAAAACGGACCCAATTCAGCCTTATGTCAGATGGAAGCCTGACGCTGGTTTTCAATTGGGCCCAAAATGATGCTATGCGTAAACCCTGTTGCGGATCATTAATAACACATGTAGTACACATTGTATACATACATCACAACATTAATAACATATAACAATAATATAAAACATATAACAAGACAAATTACAGATATGCAGATCACAATAAAATACACTACGATATACACAATATCCAACGACGTTAATCTATAAATATCTAAAGTCCCCAAAGCGTGCACGCCCCTCATCCCTGACTCTGACAGCGCTCACGTTAAATCAGGGAAGAGTTCACAATGGCCATGTTTATCGTCAAGTACTAGCAATTGGAATAGGGATTATTATGTTTCCACACGTGTGGTGATGAGTTAATAATGCTATATTTGACACAGAAATCACTTTATTTATCATTAGCGGTGGTAAAGCTTGTGAGAGTGGTACATGACGTAAAAAAAAACGGTCAGGTACGAGTCGAACTCGTGCGTCGAGGGTTCCGTACCTACCCAGATTTTATGTAGATTTTCGCGAAAATTTGTAAGTACGTTGGTACTTACAAATTTTCGCGAAAATCTTGTGCTGTAAGACGTTTCTTTTAGCCAAATTTCGTGATTCTAGGTCAACGGGAACTACCATATAGGTTTTCGACCCAAAACCTATAGGGTACTTCCGGTTGACCTAGAATTGTCAATTTTGGTAAAAAGGAAGGTCTTATAGCACAAGTAAAGAAAAAATTCTGAAAAATAAAAAAAGTTGAAAGTTAAGGTAAATTTTGGTACTTACAAGTTTTCGCGAAAATCGAAATTTGCCCATATCTTTTCATCGTGATGACTCAGGACCTTGATTTTTATACACCTTATAGCATCGGCCCTGGTGGCCCGCCGACAGCAAAAATAATACTCTCGTACATTCGAAAAATATTGATTTCTATTTCCCGATTGATACGAAGCTTCCAGAGTCGGTTTCGAGATTTCTCCAGACAGTTTTCGACTCTATACCCGCGGTATAATAGCCACGCTAACCGCAGCGACCGACAGTTCGGTTTTAATTTGAGTGAAGTGTCAATAGTTCTAGTGTAGATTTTAACTCGACTAGCCGGTGTCATATATTTTGATCCACATTCAACGTAGATTTCCCGTCAAGTGCCGTGTATAATTGTGTTGTGAAATCGTAAGTATAACTCTGTTATTAATAAGTGTTTCCCTACCTATTTAATCAATTATTTTTGGTAATTTGAAAAAGGATGGGTAATTTAAGTAGGTACTGTAATTGTTTTTAGGTGCTCTGTTAATCCTAGCCAAGATTAGAATGCAACATGGACAAGCCAGGACCTAGTAAAAAACGTAAGGTTAATAGGATAACAAAGTCGTTTGTTTAATTTGCAAGAATTCTGTTGCGATTGCAAAGGAATATAATGTAATAAGGCACTATGAAACGCAGCATCCTACTTTTACCAAGTTTACAGGCGAATTAAGAAAGCAAAAAATGTTGTCTCTAAAACGGGAGCTTATTGGTCAGCAAGCTATGTTTACAAAATCCATTCAAGATTCAGAAACAGCTACAGAAGTTAGTTATGAAATTTCTCGAATGATAGCAAAGCAAAGTCGCCCCTTCAATGATGGAGATTTTGTAAAAGAATGCATAGAAATTGCCGCTAAGAAAATGTGCCCAGAAGCAACAAAAAAGTTTGAGAAAATTCAACTGAATCGTATGACTATCCAAAGACGAATTATGTCTTTGTCAGGTAATATTGCGGAACAATTAAATGAAAAAACTAAGATCATTGAATTTTTTTCGTTAGCACTCGACGAATCCACTGATATTAGTTCCACAGCTCAACTTCACATATTCATACGAGGTGTTACTCAAGATTTTGAAGTCTTAGAAGAGTTATTAGGAATGTGTTCATTGAAAGGTCAAACCAGAGGAGTTGATATACTTAATGTACTTTTGGATGAGTGTTCAAAAACTAATTTGGACTTATCAAAATTATCGGGAGTTGCGACTGATGGTTCTCCTTCGATGATTGGTGTTAATTCTGGGCTAGTTACTTTGCTGAAAAAGCATCTGCAAGAAAAAAACATAAACGTTGAAGATCTCATGCAGTTTCATTGCATTATACACCAAGAAGCCCTCTGTTCTAAAAAAATTGAATTTCAAAATATCATGAAAGTGGTAGTTTCGACTGTAAATTTCATAAAATCACGAGGACTCAATCACAGGCAATTCAAACAATTCCTTGATGACATCGAAAGCGAATATGGAGATTTACTGTATTATACAGAAGTAAGGTGGCTAAGTCGTGGATTGACACTGAAACGATTTCTAAATTTAATAGAAGAAATTCGAATATTTCTGGCGGAAAAGCAAAGGGATGTCCCGGAACTTAAAAATCCTAATTGGTTGTGTGATTTGGCTTTTTTAGTTGACATTACAAATCATTTGAATGTCTTGAACACAGGGCTTCAAGGCAAAAATCAACTGATATCCCAGCTCTACGCTCATGTATCATCCTTTTAATGCAAGCTGACACTTTTCAGATCGCAATTGAATTCTGGAAATTACAATCATTTTACGAATTATAGGAAAATGGCTGAAAAATTCAATAAAACTGCGATTAATTTCAGTTATGTAGAAAAGCTAGATATTTTGATTCAATCTTTTCAAGACAGATTTTCGGAGTTTAAAAAAGTGAAACCTCTGTTGGACATATTCAGCAATCCTTTCACGATTTCAGTTGAAAATACGCCAGAGTCAATGCAGTAAGAAATTATCGACATTAAAAATTACCAAGATTTACGCAACAAATTCAACGAAGGAGACTTGCTGAACTTTTACCGCTGCATTGATAAAAATACGTACAAAGAGTTGCGCATAAACGCTCTGAAATGTTCCAGCTTATTTGGCTACCTATATATGTGAACATACCTTTTCAATACTAAATAATAATAAAACAAAAAATCGAAACCGCCCTGCAAATGAAAGTTTAGCAAAGCAGTTTTACGTGTTGCTACAAGTAAATTTGAGTCAAATATAAAAAAGATTGTGAGCACTATGCAGTGCCACGCTTCAAATTAATAAATTCTTTTTCAATTTTAATACATATTTATCAATTCTTTATTGTCTTTAATTACCTATACTTCTGGCGGCCCGCCATCAGTTCATAATTTGCCCAAGTGGCCCCTAGTCTTAATAAGTCTGTGCATCCCTGCCTTATAGGGACCATAGACCTCAGTATCTGACATAAATTTTAACTTGATAGGTCTACCCATTCCTGAGAAAATCGGTGGTGACACACGGACAGACGGACAGACCAGAGTGAGAGAGATCAGAGCGAGAGAGATCAGAGTGAGAGCGTATGGGAGCGCAAGCGCACGTTCATTCCAATTCCGCGTAAGTCGAGCAATAATGTGTTGTAGCAACGTAATAAATACGGGATCGTATCATAAAAGCTCGGGCAGTTTTAAGAGATTAAGTAATTCGTGTATACCAGTTTATAGACGCGACTCAGTCATCCCTGCCATGAGTGCTCTATAGAATCACGTTCAAGACGCCACCGCCGTAAGTGACGACGTGACTACAAAATCGCAGCGTGACTGCAGCATAACACGTGGATCGAACTACTGCCCGTCAGAAGGCGAAGACGACCACCAATGTACAGACTAGGTAGTGGCAATAAGTTTTATTTCTTGAAATGCTCTTTGCAAATATGTCTGCCGTAAAGCTGGTTAGTGCACGTATACATTTCTTTTGTATAAATAATGCCCTATTTGCCTGCACTGAATTGCCTCATATCATACCTAATAGTATATCGTAATTTTGAGTGCCAAATGCAAGTTCAATACAGTACGTACTCGTATTTATGTTCACATTCGCTCAATCGCTTATATATAAAATAACAATGAAAGCGCGAATGCTCGTCTGAGGTACCCCAGAACTATTTAATCGATTAAAAACGAATTTACAGGATGTATTATAATTGCCAGACGTGCTTGACATCTCTATGCATTGATATATATATATATATATTTTACTAAGCCAATCTAGTATTTTGACACGGATTCCATAACTCTCTAGCTAATGGAGTAGCAGATTTTACCAAAGATTCGTGTAAATATGTATTGATAACATTGGAATCAACATAATGGGTCTGTAATTATCAATGTCATTTGTATCGCCCTTCTTATGCAAGGGTTTCACAATCTATTGTTTTAATCTAGAAGGTGTTGAGTATCGATTTTTGTATTAAATCATTCATAAGGTTCACACACTCACTACCACATCCCTAGCGTAACTTTTGTCAAGATGGCCGAGTTGGTCGATGCTCTGCAAAGCAATAAATAAATATAAAACAAGGGAAGTGTTCTTTTTCTTAATAGAAGAGAAGAGTCTCCAGCTCTCATAGACCTTCAACAGGTTATGGGCGCAGGTACGTCAAAAAAAAAGAGCGGATTACAGAGATATTAGTCGAATTAGAAAGTTAAAAAGAAATGGCGTCCGAAACACGAGTTTGTATTTTACCCAAACTAACAAATGAAAACTACGCAAATTGGAAGTTCCGTGTACAATGCTTGCTAGAAGAAAGAAAGCTATCCGAAGTTACAAAAACAATTACAGTTGAAGAAAGAAACAAGGAAGATGACGCAAAGGCGCGATCATTGATTGTACAATGTATTCCAGATAGATACTTAGACATCATTAAAGATTCTAACACAGCTGGTGATATGTTAAAGAAATTAGATGAAGTATTTCAAAGAAAGAGTGTGTTCTCCAAGTTACATTTGCGAAGAAAACTACTTTCTTTAAAGCTGGGAGACAACAAGATGGAAGAATATTTATACAAATTTGAATCCCTAATAAGAGAACTAGAAAACTTAGATAAAAAGGTTGATGAAGAAGACAAAAAATGTTACTTACTGATGGGACTACCAGAATCATACAACACAGTCATAACAGCTATTGAAACTATCTCGGAGAAGGTGACTCTAGACTTTGTGAAAACAAGACTATTAGATGAAGAACTAAAGAAAGTAACATCCAACACAGAAGAACCTGAAACAATCTTTACAGCCAATGTGGAATGCTATAGATGTCATAAAAAAGGGCATATTGCCAGAAATTGTAAGAAAAATAACTTTAGAGGTCGCCGAATGAGAGGTCGAGCTACAGGCCATAGCGCAAACTATGTGACAAATGACAAGTGGAGTGTTATAGCTATTAACAATGAGTTGGAATGTAACCTAGCAGATCTTAATAACACAATAAAGTTCATAATAGACTCAGGTGCAACGGAAAACATAATAAAAGAAGAATATGAAAATTGTATGCATAATATCAAAGAGCTAGATCACACTATAAATATTAAAATGGCAAATGGAAACATAATGGAAGCTAAGAAAAGTGGTGAAATTACCATAAAAAGTCAAGGCATAAAAATGAATATTCAATGCATAATAGTACCAGGAATAGCTCACAACTTATTATCTGTGAAAAAGATGTCTCAAAAAGGACTTCAAGTGCTATTTAGCAAGTATGGTATACAAATTAAAAACAAAGGACAAGTGTGGAGATCAAAGAATTCAAATCCACTTTATATATTAGAAGGAATCATATTGGAATCTGAGCTATGTAATGCAGCCGTGGATGATGAAGGAATATTATGGCATAGAAGTCTAGGACATGTAAACAGGAAGAGCTTATTGAAAATGAAACTACCAGTAACTAATAAGGTATGTGATGCATGTATGCAAGGAAAGTCAGTGAGAAAACCATTCTTACCTATAACAAAGACACAATCAAATAGAGTTGGAGAGCTTATACACACAGATATAGCAGGACCTATAAATCCAGAGTCAAAAGAAGGATATAGATACATGATGACAGTGATAGATGACTATTCCCACTATTTTGTGATATACTTACTAAGAAACAAGTCAGAAGCCAGTGAAAAACTAATAGATTATATAAATATGTATGAAAGACAAAAGGATAATTATATAAAAAGAATTAGATGTGACAATGGTGGTGAGTACAACTCTAATATGTTTAGACAGTTCTGTAAACAAAAAGGTATCAACATTGAACATACTCAACCATACAGTCCTCAGCAAAATGGAAAAGCAGAGAGAATGAATCGCACCATTTTTGACAAAGCAAGGACAATGATAATTGAATCTAACCTACCTAAATACCTGTGGACCGAAGCTGTGATGTGTGCGGCATATCAGCTCAATCGCTGCCCATCGAAGGCTATTCATTTCAAAATACCCTGTCAAGTTTATAAAAGAGATATGACCTTAGACAAACTAAGAGTGTTTGGTGCTAAAGGATGGATGGTAACAATACCCAGAAAAGACAAGTTGTCCGAGAGAGCAAAATCAATTCGAATGGTTGGTTATTCTAATAATGGATATAGACTATGGGATCCAATAACAGAGGAGATTACAGTATCAAGAGATGTAAAATTTAACGAGAAAGATATCAGATATGAGAAAGAAAACTTAATTAAGGAAAATAATGATAATAAAACTATATATCAAGAAATAAGAGATAATAATGGTAATGAACAAATGAATCAGTATACAAAAATACAACCTACATACAGTAACAAAATAATTCAAGAGAAGCAAGATCAGGGACTAAACAATCTAGATAATGAGAGTACAACAAGTGAAAAACAAACTAGAAAAGATGGCAGACCAAAACGGCAGAGTAAGAAACCTGAGAGGTATAATGAGTACATTACAGATTTTGCCTACGCTATGAGCGCAGATGTGCCAACATGCTATGAAGAAGCTATTAAAGATAGAGATTGGATAGAAGCTATAAATAAGGAGATAAAAACATTACAAGATATGGAAGTATGGACAGAAAGTAAGTTACCAATAAATGAGAAAGTGATAGATACTAAATGGATATTTAAGTCAAAATCAGATGGTACAAAGAAAGCTAGACTTGTTGCGAGAGGACTCCAACAAGAAATTGAAGATCTGGACCTATACTCGCCAGTAGCAAAGATGACGTCAATAAGACTGTTCTTATCCCAAGCTGCAATAAACAACTGGGAGCTGAGACAACTTGATATACCTTCAGCTTTCCTAAATGGTACTCTTAAAACCGATGTGTATATAGAACCACCAAAAGGAGTAAAAATGAAAACTGATAGAAATGTATTAAAGCTAAAAAAGGCCTTGTATGGTCTGAAAGAATCACCGAAAGTTTGGAACAGTACTCTAAATAGTTTCTACAAAGAAAAGTTACAAATGGAAAGATCAGCATATGATGTATGTTTATATAAAGGCATGAACATATGGTCAATCGTATTTGTTGATGATATACTACTGACTGGACAGACCGACCTAGATAGAATATGTAATTAAATGTTTGAAACAAGAATTTGAAGCAAAAGATCTTGGTAAAGTTACAAGTTTTTTAGGTATAGATATAACAAGGAATGAAAACACTTTAGAAATATCTCAAACTAAGTTTATTAATAGATTATTGCAGTATTACAATATGAGCACATGTAAATCTTCAAAGACTCCAATGGAAAGCACATTCCAAGCTGATGATAAGGCAGAGAAGATTGGCGCACCCTATAGAGAGATTATAGGAAGTTTAAATTATTTGTCAATGATTAGTAGACCGGATATAACCTTTTCCACGAGTTACTTGAGTCGCTATCTTGATAAACCAACAGATCAACTGTGGACTGCTGCCAAGCGTATTCTTCGTTATCTGCAAGGAACAAAAGATAAAGCATTATACAAAGGAAACAAAGAGAAATACAATAACATTATAGCATATACAGATTCAGATTGGGCCGGAGATAAATCAGATAGAAAAAGCATAAGTGGTTATGTAATATACCATGGAAACAATTTGATATCATCGTGTTCTAAGAAACAACAGTGTGTTGCATTGTCAAGCTCCGAAGCTGAATATGTTGCTGCTTCAATGTGTGCAAGTGATTTGATATTTGTGCGTGGACTAGTGTTAGTTTTTCAAAACGACTGTAATGTGTTACTACAAGTGGACAATCAAAGTGCTTTAAAGATGATAAACAATTACGAAAACACTAAAAGATCCAAACACATAGACATTAGAGTGCATTTTATTAAAGATATTGTAAACAAACAGTTACTTACCGTAAAATATGTGTCAACAAATGAAAATATTGCAGATATTATGACGAAACCTTTGTGTAGCACAAAATTTGATTATTTTTGTGAAAAATTGTTCAATTCTTAGGTTATGTTGACAAGTTGTATTTATTTGCTGTCAATTGTCAAAGTTGTTTTTGTTTATGGCCTCAGTGTTGCCATGATTAACGTAGTTTAGTAAATACTAAATCGAGAGGTGGTGTTGAGTATCGATTTTTGTATTAAATCATTCATAAGGTTCACACACTCACTACCACATCCCTAGCGTAACTTTTGTCAAGATGGCCGAGTTGGTCGATGCTCTGCAAAGCAATAAATAAATATAAAACAAGGGAAGTGTTCTTTTTCTTAATAGAAGAGAAGAGTCTCCAGCTCTCATAGACCTTCAACAGAAGGGAAGTGCCCCTGCGTAAGTAACAAATTACTAACATGACGCGTGTCCATCGCACATCCGTCACCCGAGCGCCGTCATCCCGGCCGCCGAAATTGCGAGTAGATCGGCGTGACCGCTAGAACGTGGCCCGAGATTTTGACGGGCCGATGTGCCGGCAATACAAAACACGTATGAACTTGTCCACACACTGCCGTCGCCGTCGCACCGTACACGAGCTCAGTTATTATTTTGTCTGTCATCAATTATCATAATATATCATTGTAATAAAAATGGCCAAAAAATTTAAATACGATATTTATACATTAATAGAAGTTATAGAAAGTAAAGAATGTTTGTGGGATAAAACCAAGGAAGTGTCCAAAGATAAAATTTTGCGTAGAAATGCATGGCGCGATGTTTGTGCCTTTTTAGAGCCGAACTTTGAGGATATGGACCAGAAAAACAAAGACGAAATTAGTAAGTACACGTTAGTTTATTATTTATGTTTTTAATTAAGTAATTAAAAGTTTAGATTTTATTCATCTGCCAAGGTAAGGAGCCTTCTGGGCTTACAAAGTATTCAGCAAAATTATTTCTTATGTCATTAGCGATACGCCCACCATGCGGTACACTTCCTACCCTTGGTACATCAGTCAGCCCATCGTGCATAATTGACATGAACATATCCTCACCTCTGTAGCCATCTTTTTCACGTACAATATTATGCAAAACGACGCATGCCTTAACTATTGTTTTGCTAAGTTTTTTGTTTACATTTAGAGGGCGATGAAATATTCGCCATTTATTGGCCATAATGCCAAATGCACATTCAACGTATCTTCGTGCACGACAATGTCTATAGTTATAAATACGTTTTTTCACATCTAAATGGTTACCGCCAAAAGGACGTAATAAATGTTCAGTGAGCTGGAAAGCTTCATCACCTAGTATAACATGTGGCATTCTGTTATTTTGAGATGAGTGCAGTGGAACAGGTGGAGGTATACTCAACCTGCCTTCAGTGAGTAGTTGATAGAAGTTTGTACGTTGAAAAATTGCGGAGTTGCAGTCTTTACCGTATGAACCGATATCAATATATACAAATCTGTAATCTGAATCAACTACTGCCAGAAGTACAATTGAGAAATATCCCTTATAATTAAAGTTCATAGTGATAGATTTCGGAAATTTTACAATCCGTATGTGTTTTCCATCGACACAACCGATGCAGTTTGGGAAATTAGCTCTTCGTTTAAATCCTTCCGCTATTGATAACCATCGCTCAGTAGTAGGCGCAGTTAAGTGTTCACCACTTAAAATAATATATAATATTTGGTGACGTACTTGTGTCACTATTCTGCTTATAGTCTTGATACCCAGTTGGAAGGTATATGACATATCGGTGAAGGTATTTCCACTCGCGAGATATCTGTAATAAAACTTAATTGTAAATTATTATTGTTTCAGCAAGTGCTGTCATGAACGAGTGGCTTCCACCAACTGATTTCACTCCAGCAGGAAACCCAGCAGTTCACACCTCAGCAAGGAAACCAACTGATTTCACCCCAGCATGAAACCCAGCAGTTCACACCTCAGCAATAAATATAATTTATTGCAGAATTATTTTCTCAAGATTTTCCTGAAATGTAGGTGTGTAAGTTTAATCTAACTACCTGGGCCCTATTTTATAAAACTACTAGTTACAGGCTACAGGTAAATTACTGGCAACATTGACGGAATCCGCATTCGTGATTGGTCGAGACTGCGTCATTAATGTCAATTTAATTGTAGAATTGTAACTTGTAGCTTTATAAAATTGGACCCTGTTATTCATACTATCATATAAGGTGACTACCTGTCATTCATACTATTATTCAAATAAACGACTGCACGGATGGCGTAGTGGTTTAAGCGGTCGCCACGCCGCTTCCTACTGCGCCGAGTGTTGTGGGTTCAAACCCCACATGGGACAACATTTTGTGTGATCCACAAATTGTTGTTCTAAGTCTGGGTGTTCTTTGTGTCCGTTTCATGTATGTTTGTAAAGTCCCCCGCGACACAGGAATGTATTCCTAATGCGGGCGTTGTCTTTTTTAAAAAGAAAGAAAAAGAAAGAAATATATTAAAATACAAAAGTATTACTTCCTACACATCGCCGCAAGTAGAAGACGCATGTTGAGTTAGTGACGCAGACTGACATTACCAACTGTACAGACCTTCCCTACACTAACATGCGTCTTCTAGTTGCGGTGATGGAGTAGTATTTTACTACGTACCTCAACGTTACAGCTAACATTCCAGTTGGGGGTATGCATGTCCTGTAGTTCGTGTTTTGGAGTATGATGCTATCCTTAATATGATATAGGATATAATCGAACGTAGTCGTGGACATCCTATAGTAGTTAAAAAACTTCTCGTCATGCTGCCGCAACTTGGCGTGGTATACATAAAACGCCCCTGTGATGTATCGTTCACGTATTAGCGGATGAACCCAAAATTCTTTGCATCGCCTGCGCCTTCGAAGGTACAAAAGCAGGAGACGAAGTTGTCGCCGGTTTAACCTTCCCATCACTTTATTTCTTCGGAAACGGGACTACCACGCATGACAGTTGGAACAAACTAAATCAGCGAAATCGGTCGCGGTGGACAAACGATCGCCGTCACGTCATATTAAACTCGGCCCGAAATAATCTCGTTCTCGGCGACGGCCCGGTGACGGCGGCGGTGGACAAACGCCCTTACAAGAGAAAAAAAAAATGGTGTCAAAGTTATTATTAGAAAACTAGGCAGAACAACAGCACTGCAGAAAAAAGGAAAACTTGACACAAACATTTTTTTACGTGTGGAAATTCCCTCGGACCGTCACCCCACCGGGGTTTGCGGCGGGGTGGTGTGTCGGACTCGGACCGACTAAAACCACACGGTGTGCCACTCTGCGCCTGTAATAGGAGGGATCCGGGAACAGCTGTTATTAAGACATCCGGACCCCTCCTAGCGCCGGCCCGCTCCTGTTGCGGCTCGGAGGGCCCAGTCGTACCCTATGTTCCACAAGAGGGGTCCAAGAACAGACCCCTGTGGAACACCGCACGACATGGGCCGACACTTCGAATTACCATCTCGGTCCTCGTACAAGACGGTACACTCCTCTAAATAGTCTGCCACTAGCCGCCTCAGGTACTTTGGCACCCCATGATAGTGGAGTGCTTCCCTGATGCATCTGAATGGCAGACTATTGAATGCGTTGGCGATGTCCAATGACACCGCCAACGGCACGCCGCCACAGCTCACGGCCTCTTCGGTCACGGCCCTCAGGCGCAAAACAGCGTCGACTGTCGAACGCCCCGCCCGAAAACCAAATTGGGCGTCCGACAGATCGGGGCCCACCTCGTATAGGTGCCGGACGATGCGGGCAGAGAGATCCCTCTCAAACAATTTACCCGCCTCGTCCAGCAGCACGATGGGCCTGTAGGCCGCGACCGAATCGGTAGGCCATCCCGGCTTCCTTAATAGGACCAGCTTCCCGCTCTTCCAGCACTCAGGGAAACGTCCCGACGCCAAGCTAGCGTCGAACACCTCCCCGAGGCGGTCTGCCATGTGGTTGAGGGCTAGGGCCAGCACTCGGGCCGGTACCCCGTCTGGCCCAGGGGCAGTGTTCTTGGAACGGATCCGTAGAACAGCCGCCCTTACCTCCGAATCCCGGACGGGCGGAACATCATCCTCCTCGTGCTCCCCGTCGTCTCCGGCCAAGGAGGCCATCGCCGGGGGAGTGTGTTCCGCTCGTTGCGGGAAAAGGCCCTCAAACTTGACACAAACCCTATACCAACCCGTCTAGCCAGCGTGGTATAGTAGGCCAAAACCTCCTTTCTAATGAGAGGCTTATGTCCAGCAGTAGACTATTAAAGGCTGTTGATAATGAGGATGATGATGAAAGTTATTATTGATTATATTCGGGTAGATAGTCATATTTGAAACGTTTTTTAATTTGGGTAAAACTGATTATAGTGAATATCAAGTTTATACAAAAATAAATATTGAACTGCTGTGTTCGGATTTGAATATTCTATGCCTTCACTTTAATTGGCTCTATGCAACTCGTACCTCGTTTGTTGCACACATTATTGTTTATATTGTTTTTTTTTTCCTTTACTGTAATTAGAGTATCTCTGTTTGTGTTTGTTTATATTTGTCCTAGAGAGAACACATGTAATGACTTGCAGATAGACATGTAATGAATTTACCAATGTGAGCCCAAACCAGAACTGTTGTTTATTACAAGAGTTTTCGGAGGATTTAGTTTAAGTTGTTTCGTAATCTGGGTAATGCCAGCATAAGTGGTCTGACACAGGGTATAATGTCGCACCAGGGACTTCCTTTCCTCACCAGGGACTTCCTTTCTAGGGTATACCTGGTTCCCTGGCTATTAGTACCTGAGACGGCGTGCGGTTTTAGTCGGTTCGAGTCCGATATGCCACCGACAGGTGGTATGGTAATAAAATAAAAAAGGTTATAATGTCAATACGGGAACTTTGACGAGTCGGTCATGTTTTGTGTGAAAAGTACATTATTTCACATCATCATTTGCGTACTTTATAACAAGGACGTCTGTTACCCGTCGTTGATAATAACTAAGTAAAAATACAAGTAATAACGCATATTTCAGGTTTTGTTGTGAATGGAATCGACAAGTTCGCAAAAATTTAACATAAAGTAATAACTGAACATTTTCACAACGGTAACTCTAAAAATTTTATTTACTATGAAAAAAGAGCTAGGTCAACGGTTATAGTTGTTTCGGGGTCGTGGTTCAACTGTAATGTCCAACCAGTTGGGGTACGTTTCTCGGTCTTCTGTAAGGTCAGTTTTCTAATCAGTATTTTTTGTTTTACAATGGACCTATTATGAGGCCTATGGTCAAACTGATTTATTTTAATAAGAACAATGATAATTTTAGTGATACACATTCTTTACTATACTGTGCGACTATTGCAATTTGTCGAGTAGCCAGTGTTAATATAACTGACAATGTCACTACTACTTGACCTAAATAAGCTTGGCATTATAGAATTAAACGTCGTATTGCTGGGACTAGGATACTCATCGGTAAGCTTATTAGCTTTCGAAAAGGAAATACGCAGCCGAGAGTGATGCGCTTTGTGAACCTGACAAACTCTTCTAGACCTAACAAAAAACGCATAACATTAACTGGCCACTATAGGTCCATTTCATTTTTTTTTTATTTTTTATTTATTTATTTATTGGTTTACCAGTAATCATTACACAAAAACATTCGTAAAAAATAGAACATAGTATTGACCTTAATCTAAGTGCATAACTTATGTAGGTAAACACCGCATGCATTTAATTTAATATTGCTTTAAAAAAAAAGAAAAAAAATTACTACCTATTAACAAGGGTTGTGAAAAAAGTAGAAAAATAAAAGGTTGTAGAACCTATAACATAATATTACAGATAGGTACTATCTCCAAATAGAACAACAATTAGTACATAGCTAATCGACAGTAAGGTTGTGGACTCGGTTCTTAAATCGTTGAAATTTTGTGCCAAAAATATCTATCTGATTACTGATTTAATTGTATTTCTTGCTTAGCCGTGAAACAGGCGAGTTGGAACCTAAAACCGACTTTTGCAAAGGAGGATGTAGGAGCATCCTTGGTTTTCGGGGATATTTGTGAGGTATATTGAATTTAAATTTTGAAAGTAAATCTGGGCAATCAATATTGTTGTGTAGTAATTTAAATAAAAATAATAAATCAGATGAGTTCCTGCGTTTTTCTAGTGAGTCAATTTTAAAATATTTGAGGCTTTTCAAGTAGCTTGGTTGTTTCTTTGCAAGACCCGTAGAGTAGGCAACATGGTTCAAGAAAATTGTTGTTTTGTTGTAATTGTTGTTTTCTTTTCTATTTCTGTTTAGCGAGGTTATATTTATTACAATTAACTTATATTTTAAATCGTAACCATAACAAAAAACGGATAATCTTAAATTGCCACTATCATTTAATACTGTTTCATTGTGGTTTTCATTCATGTTTCTATTTTGATACGATAAGCCTACTTCTGTTTATTTATATTTTAATTCTAAATGTAAATTACCTCAACTGTAAGATTATAACTATACGTTACACCCTACTATTCACAGTTTTTTCACTATGCCCATTTTATATTATAATTCTAAATATATATATAATTATAAAATTTCAAAAAGAATATTTATTATTAAAACTCACTAACTACAGATATCGCATAACTTTAACTTGCTAATATGATTTAATAAAGTTTCACATAGTTTTAACACACCCGAATACTTGTATTGCAACACCTATTTATAATCGTTTTTACGCGATACGAACATACCCTCACAATGCTATTATAAACCTATTACACAAATTACACCGCACAATTAATGGTAGACTTCAACACTCACTAAATATTCACATACTTGGGTACCTTTTATATAAATACCAATGGCTGACCTAACCAATATAAGTAACGATCTAGATAGTGTATTTGTCTCACTTTCATTTGCATGTTCTCCAGATCAGTGTCGAAATTGTATCGATTTGTTAAATTCACTTAATATACTTCACTTGAACATTAGAAGTATAAATTAAAATTTCAACGAACTAAGATGCCTTCTGGTAGCTATGAAGTTAGAATGTGATGTTATAATCCTATCAGAATGTTGGCTTAAAAATTCCAACTCAGTAACAACACTCCCAGGCTTCACATCACACCAAACACGGAATTTAGTGAACCAGAATGATGGTATAGTAATGTATATCAAGGATCATTTATTTGGATTCAAGCTGTCTTATTAGTACCGTTAACAACAAGTTGGCTATAATTGCATTGGATAGACCTCCTTCAAACAAAAATATTGAATATTTCTTAGATAGTCTTAACAACACACTTTTAAAATACTCACATTACCAAAGTGTCATAGTCATCGGAGACACTAATATAAATATTGGGTCTTTAGGTACCGACACTCGTTCAGCTTAATACTTAAACTTAGCTGCTTGTCACGGACTTCTTCCAGCACACCAATTCCCAACACGCCAGAATAATTGCTTAGATCACGTGTTACTCAGAACAACTAATCAAGCTGTAACTTTAGTACTACACGCAGCAATTACAGACCATTATCCCGTTTTATTAAATCTAAAAATTGATCACTCAATAACTAGACCACGTAATACTATAGTTTCTCACTTTAGTCTTACAATTGCAGTGAGAGAAATTGAAGAGTGTGATTTTTCAAAAATATTTTTAATGAATGATCCCAACCATGCAACAGAAGAATTAATTAACATACTATCTTCAGTTTTATCAAAAATACTATCACTAAAACTATTCCATGTAGACACAGGATCATTAAGCCCTGGATAACAACTGGTCTACTCAGGTGCATTCGAAACAGAGACAAGATGCATAGAAAACTAAATAAGGAACCATATAACTTAATTCTTAAACTTACCTATCTACGTTATCGACATTTTTGCAATAGCCTGCTAAAAAAACTTAAGACTGAATATGAGAAAAACGATTTCCTAAAAGCAAAAAATAATCCTAAAAAAATGTGGGAGACCATTAGAAAGGTCACCGAAACAAACCGTGAAAACCCTCCACCCAGTGATTTGTTAAAAATAGAACCGTCACCGCAGGCATCAGTTGAGTTCATTAATTCGTTCTTTGCATTGATTGGTAAGAAGCTGGCAGATAAAATTACTAAAAAAGTTACTAATTTATCTAACGACAGCTCATCTACCGTGTGCAATTCCATGGTATATTAGAGACGGATGAAGTAGAGGTAGACTGCATTATTAAAAATCTCCGGACGGATAGCGACGCGGGCTGGGACGGTATCTCTCCTAAACTCCTAAAAACCACGAGTCATGTATTAGTATCACCTATAACACACATCTGCAATCTCGCATTATCTACAGGTATTTTCCCTAAAGCCCTAAAAAAAGCCATCGTACATCCCATTTACAAATCTGGTGACAGAGCCAGTGTCAATAATTATCGACCTATATCGGTCCTACCAGTGATCTCGAAAATTTTAGACAGTTCTTTACAAAAACCTTAATTATGTAAACAAATATAAATTAATCTCTCAAAATCAGTTTGGTTTTAGATAAGGTGTATCCACAGAGGACGCTGTTTCTGCTTTGCTTAATTGTATTACAGATACAATTGACAAACAGTTCAAGCGTCTGGCTATCGTTATAGACCTCTCTAGGGCTTTTGACACTGTCTCTGTGCCTATTCTTCTAAATAAACTAGAAACAGTGGGAGTACGTGGTAAAACTTATTCTTTATTTAAAAGCTTTCTCTCTGAAAGAACGCAATGTGTTAAGGTTGGAAAATACATTAGTACCGATGTACAAATGGAATACGGTGTGCCGCTGGGTAGTTTACTCAGTCCTCTTCTCTTCTCCATCTATGTCAACGATCTCTGTAACCTTAACATATCCTCTACCCACATAATCGCGTATGCCGATGACACAGCAATGGTAACATATGGGCGTAACTGGAATATTACAAAGTATGTAGCAGAATCTGCACTGAAGCAGGTGGGATCTTGGTTGGCCAGAAATAGCCTGACGCTAAATGTCGAGAAAATGAAATTCATCACTTTTGGATCGCTTCTCTCTACCCTGCCACCTGAGCCTTCTTTTACTATCAAATCCCACCAATGTGATATTCCAATTCACAATTGCGCATGTCCTACGGTGGCCATAGCTTCGGTGGTAAAGTATCTCGGACTGCTACTGGACTCCTGTCTGTCCTGGAAATTCCACATGCGGTCGCTGTCGTCACGCATTAGGAAACTTATATTTATCTTCAAGAAGTTAAGAACATCAGCTAACGTTAAGATAATAAAAATGGTCTATAGTGCCCTGTGTGAATCGATTATAAGCTACTGTATAACTGCATGGGGAGGAGCAGCAAAAAACCATCATCATTGAGGCTGAAAGAGCTCAACGAGGTGTAATAAAAGTACACCTTAATAAGCCCTTTCGTTACTCTACCCAGCAGCTGTATAGGGACTATGAAGTTCTCACGGTCAGACTGCTCTTTATTCATCGCACCGCCCTGCGCAAGCACGTAACTTTCCCCCTACATACTAATAGCCCCAATAGAAGAAGGAGGCCAATGCCGGAATTTCCCAAATTTCACACACATACAACATTTGCACGTAGACATTACCCATACCTAAGCACGCTTATATATAACAAGCTAAACACTAAATTGAACATACACACTTTAAACACTGCAAAGACCGAATCAAACAGTACCTCCTAAACCTAAATTATGATGAAACAGAAGATATAATTATATCACCAGTCATTTGATTTCTAAACCTATGCTCTATTTACCAAACCGCAAATATCTCTACACTTATTCCAATCAATATTTACCTACAGTCAAATATTATGCAAGGTACATGTTATTCCCCAACGTTAATATAGGTTCATAATATTACACACTATGACAATCTAAAGAATGACGTCAGCAAAGCCGACGTCATTCTTTAGATTGTCATGGTTTTCCCTTATAAAAGCAAGTAGTAGTAGTAAATAACAACAACAATAGTAAATACAACTAAAGATGTCTACCAAGTTGTTACACACAGTCCTACATAGATCCGTACAGTAGTAAATAAAGACAACAGTAAATACAGTTAGATGTATTCCAAGGTCTCACAAACAGTTGTGTGTAGATCCGAACAGCCCGACGGCTTGAGCGAGAATGACCTAGTATGCGCAATGCGGCTCGTTTTTATAGGCGAAGTACTGGGGTGATTGTTACGAGTCACTTGTTTACGCCGCTCGGAACACGTGCAAGTGACGTTGTTGGTGTTGCTAGTGTTGAATACTGTTTTGCGCCGATATATATATTGTCTTTTTATTTTATTTTTACTTTTTTCTTACTTCCTTCTCTTGTATGTATCATTAAAAATAAACACATATAAACAACAATCACACTTAAGCACACCTGAACACATTACAGACGGAAGGATGACTCCCATAATACAGGATTTTCCTAGCATGGGGTCATGATTTTGTGTGTATTCTGTTTCTTTTTTTTTTCTAAGTGTATCAATAAGGTGAAATACTATGTATGTACAAGGTAAAAAAGGAAAAAATACTGTGTACCTAACTAACCTAAGAAAATTATGTTGTATTAGAAAATTTGTACTTAATTTGGTGTTATTAAATATTATTATTATTATTAGATGAATGCATCATATGTTTGTTAAACGCCTTTTTTTTTTTTTTTTTTTTTTTTTTTTTTAACGGGGTGGAAGATCCTCATGGATGTCCTTCGCCCAGTGGGGAATGGCGAAGGGGTCTGTCGGACTCTTACCGACTAAAAACCACCTCGGTGATCCTCTCCTTGCCAATGGCCGGGGAGCGAGAATCGCAACTGCATTCTTTCGCCACCCCCGACAGGCATTGGCCCGTCTCGCCTAAGACGGGTCTCGTCACCTGTTGCGACCGTTACTTTTCGGTCGCAGTCCTCTAGGAATGCACACGGAACACGGTGCGCTCCCTCTTGGGCCTGTATCTGTTCAGACGACGAATCCCCCGAAGTCGTCGCCCGCAGGCTACTTCCTAAGGTGGCCGGAGATCGACAAGTGCCCTCCGGCGCCCGGTGCGAATCCTGCGGGTAGAGACAGCTATGTTGCGTTCTCTCTCCCGTCCTGCCGCTTCCTTTGCGGACATCACATGTTCGCAAAAGGAAGCGAAGGCGCTCCATGCACTCTCGCTACGGACTATGGATAAAACCAAGATCGGAAGCGAGAGGCCACCCGCAGAACTGACTGCCGCGATAAGATCACGACGCTGGCTAGCCCAAGATGAGCATTCCGCCAGCGTGTGCAGCGATGTGTCGTCAGGACAGTCGTCACAGTGATGGCACCGTGACGTCGGCTCCCGGCCGATCCGACACAAGTACTTGCCGAAGCAACCATGTCCGGAAAGCACCTGTGTCATCCGGAAGGTGAGAGCTCCGTGTTTCCTCTCCAGCCACTCTCGTAGGACGGGTCTTACCGCCGCTATTGCGGCGTGCTCCGCACTGGGCCGCGCAAGCCGTTTGTCCCACTCCGCCACCAAGATCTGGTGGAGCTCTGCCCGGTATGCCTCTACTTCTCGAGGCACTGGTAGTTCACCCCGATCTGGAGCATCCCTGCGCCACCGATACTGTATCGCAAGGAGTACTGCATCTAGATCCCAGGGTGCGGATCCGGCAAATAGGCTGGCCGCCTCGAAGGAGATCGTACGGTACCCTCTTATCACTCTGATAGCCATCACACGTTGCGGCCTTCGCAATATCGCGATATTTCGGGCCGTCAGAGTGTTTGCCCATACTGGTGCTCCGTAGAGTGCTATAGACCGTACGATCCCCGTGTACAGCTTTCGGCAGGATGCATTGGGGCCCCCCCAAGTTGGGCAAGAGCCGCGAGAGTGCCCCGGTGGCACTCAAAAGCCTGGGGGACAACTGCCGAAAGTGTGGGCCGAAATCCAATCGGCTATCCAGGACAAGTCCCAGGTATTTTATTGTACGCTTGATGCCGATGCTGACGCCTCCCACCACGATATGTGACCCTGGAGGTGGGGCTTTCCGAGGCCCATGAAAGCAAACGGCCTCGGATTTATGCAAAGCGACCTCCAGGCCCAACCGCCGGATCCTACCGATCACTTGCGCTACACCAGCCGTTGCCAGAATTGATGCTTCCCGTTGCGTCTTCCCACGTGCTGTCACAAGCGTATCGTCAGCGTAGCAAGTGATGCCGACACCATGGAGAAGTGCACCACGCAGGACCCAGTCAAAACCGATGTTCCACAGGAGTGGGCCCAAGACTGATCCCTGTGGAACACCGCAAGACGTCTCTCGGTGACCCCAGCCATCGCGACCCGAATATGTAACATTTCTGTCCGTCAAGTAGGCCCCGACTATTCGATGGAGGTACATCGGCACCCCATGGTACCGAAGAGCCTCTCTAATACAGCTCCAGGGTAGGGTATTGAAGGCATTGGCGATATCGAGAGAAACCGCCAAGCTGACCTCACCGCGTGCGACTGCCTCCTCCGCCAAATCCCTAACACGTATGATGGCATCCATTGTTGAGCGCCCCCGGCGGAACCCAAACTGGTTATCTGCCAGGTCTTGACCAACCGCAGTTATGTGCCGGACCAGTCGGTCTGCAATTATTCTTTCGAAAAGCTTGCAAACCTCGTCCAGCAACACAATAGGGCGGTATGCTGACGGTGATTCCACGGGGCGCCCTTCCTTCTTTAACAAAACCAGTTTTTCTGTCTTCCAACGGCCTGGAAACTGGCCCTGTGCCAAGCATGCGCTGTAGAGCCCTGCCAGCCGGGGCCAAAGAAACTTCAAGGCGTGGACCCATGCACGGCCAGGAATGCCATCGGGCCCTGGGGCGGTGTTTTTGGCTTGGAGCCGTAAAACCACCGCTCGGAGTTCCACCCGGGTCACTTCGGGCACGTCTTCATCGCCTTGGTCGTCGCTAGTGTACGAAGCGAGAGCCATAGACGGGGGAGTGTGTTGCTCCCGCGAGGGGAACAAAGAGCACACTACCTCCTCCACTAGCTGAGGCCTGAGAGTTTGGGTCAATGGGGGCGCATATGGACGAAGTTTGCCCCTCACCATACGGTAGGGCCGCCCCCATGGATCTCTGTTCAAAGTCTCTATCAGCTCTTCGTAGGCCCGAACTTTGGCCCTTGAGATCTCTAATTGGAGGACTTTCTTGGCTTGTCTGTACCCCTCGTACAGTTCCACTTCTCTAGCGTCTGAGTCATGGTTACGGTGGCGTAGCCTCCTGTACCTGGTATACCGGCGGCGCTCTGCAACCCAAATTCTGCGCAACTGAGCAATCTCCATTGACCACCAGTACACTTGGCGTTTGGCAGAAAACGACCGGACCCGGGGCATGGCAGCATCACAAATGCGTGTCATGCTTTCCTGGAACCATCGCGCCTCCTCTTCAATATTTATAGGCCTGTCTGGTGCTTCCACCCAGGCATGCACGATAGACGCCTCCAGGAGAACTTCCCGGTTCAGCCGCTTCAGGGTCCATCGTGGTCCATCTCTAATCGGAGCACGTCCGGCTGGCCCTCTTTGGCTCAGCGTGAAGACGTCAAATCGGATGTATCGGTGATCCGACAACGTCTCCACATCCTCCATCACGTGCCAACCTTGGACACGCCGTGCGACAGAGGGGCTAGCAAATGAAAGGTCCACTATTGAACCACCCCGCTGTCGCACACACGTCTGTACTGAGCCCCTATTGAGGAGAGTCAATCCTGACTCGACAGCCCATTCTTCGACAACCTCGCCTCGCGCATTGGTAGCCGGTGAACCCCAAGCCGTAGATTTGACATTGAAATCGCCTAGCACGACGACGGGACGGGGATGGCTGTGACGGACGATTGTACCCAACTCTTCCAAAACTCTCTCTAGGTCAGCGAGAGGCCTATTTTGGGAGCAATATACTCCCATGACTACTAACTCTCCCAGCAATGCTGCGACGTATCCTCTTCCCCGGGTGACGAGTTCAAACGACGGAGAACCATTCCCAACATGGGTGATTAGGGTCACCGAGCCGTCCTCGTCTCCCAACCAGTCACTTCTAAGTGGAATGAAGTACGGTTCGGAGACTACCGCGATATTTATCAACCACTCCGCCATAGACTGAAGCAGGAGATCCTGGGCCCTGGCACAGTGATTGATATTAGCCTGTAGAAAGCGGTTGGTATGGACAGACATTATTGTGTTTCCATCTCATTTGTGGCCTCTTCAACGTTTCCGTTGGTCGCTGCTTGCAGGGCCCTTTTCTTTACTGGCTCCTTTATTTTGTTTCCTGGGCGTGGCACAAGCTTTGCCCGTTTTATGCTCGGCTGGTTTCCCCACCACCGCACATACCACGCAGTGCGGTGAGGCACTGCACGATTCTGCTTTGTGACCGGGTTTACCGCATTGGAAACATAGTCCGCTACGGTCAACCCCTGCAGTGCATTTGGCCCCAACATGACCGATCTCTAGGCAACGAAAGCACCTTAGAGGCCTTGGCGTCAGGAGCTTGACTTATGCCGACACCCATCCCACTAGCAAACGTTGATTGTTTTTAATTAGATTCGCCGCTGCAACTGGACAGCTCACCACTATTGTACCAAGGCCAGTAAAGCCAGTACGGATTGAACCGGCCTTTATCTGCTCTAAAGGACACTTCTTCAGACGTGATTGAATCGTCCAAACCCATGATGCGCAGGTCCACACATTTGGTGGGTCTGGATACACGGACCCCGTCTTCGCCCACCACCGCTCGCAGCTTCTCTGCGAGCATGTCTGCCCTTTCGCCACTAGTAGCTCCTGGAATTTCGAGAAGCCGTGCACCGGTGAGGGTAGATTTAAATCGTAAAGCCGTGATACCGATGTCAGCCAGCTTGATCTCCGCTTTGGCTTTAGCCAAGACTTTGGCGTAGCTAAGACCACGCTCCTCAGCTCCAGACGGTAAGGTGATGACCACCGCGGTTGAGCGTGGGGTGCGAAGCCCTCTGGTGTCTCTTGCTGCCTTTTTCCTTTTATTCCGCCGTCTTTTTTCAGCCTTCTTCTTGGCCCCTGCGGTCTCCCATTCGCCTTCCCGTGAACCAGCTGGCTGCTTGGGCTGACTGACAGATGTGGTGGGAACTGCTTTTTCAGTCCCACTCGCCGTAGAAATATTTGGCCTCAGATTACCAGCCCCGCGTGCAGTTGTCTTTTTAACCTTTCCCTTTTCACTTGCCTTTGTCATTCGAATACTGGAAGCAGGCTGAGAGGCAGACATCCGTGTTACCATCTCAACAGTTTTCTCCTGACTAGGAGAGGCAGCAGATTCTGCATAAGTCGGCTTTATCCTCTTGTCACTGGCCAACGGAGGGCGGAGAATCTTCCCCTCCAAGACAGTAAACCGCTGGTTTAAATTTGCCAACTCCTGACGGAGTAGACAGGCCACCTCTGACTCTTGAGCTGGCCGTTGAGAAGGCGAGACCTCGACTTCTATCTGACGTCTTACCTGCAACCTGCCTAGCTCTGCGCGCAGCTCTTCCAACTCTTTACGGAGCTGAGCAGATTCAGCCGAGAGGCGAGAATTCTCAGCCTGCAGTCGTCCCGTTTCCTCTGACGATGTTCGCGTGACCAACACTTTTAATAACGGCTAATAAGCATGGACCGTATACTACATCACAGTAATTGAATCTGGATAGCACCAGACTGTCTACTAATTGTTTCCTTAATGGTATACTGAGGTAGTTACGGATGTTATATAAAAATTTTAACCTATAAAAACAATTCCTAACCACATTATTTACATGTGCTTCAAATCTCAGCTCTGGGTCTATTAGTAGTCCTAAGTTGTTAGCTTCATCTACCCTTGCAATCTTCTGTCCGTTTATGATGATAGCAGGGTCAGCCTGCAGTATAGACTGGACTTGTCCCTTACTACCCAATACCATGAACTTGGATTTCACTGGGTTTAGAGCTAAGGAGTGTTCTGCAGACCATCTGACTACTCTTTCTAGATCCTTGTTCATCTTATCCACCGCTGACCTAGTTTTATTAGGCTTAAATGACAAAAACAGCTGAGTATCATCTGCGTACATGTGGTACCCACAATTTAAGAAGCAATCAGTTATGTCGGCTGTGTACAATATGAAGAAAAGAGGCCCCAGGATGGAACCTTGTGGAACTCCCCTGGTTACTGCAAGAGGGGGGGATGACATAACTGATCCATCCTGTTTATATATTTCTACCTGTTGCGACCTATTTGAGAGGTAGCTGTGAAACCACTGGATTGACTCAGGGGCAAATCCATAATATGCTAATTTGGACAGGAGTAAGGATATATCAATGGCATCAAAAGCGCGGGAGTAATCTAGCAAGGCGAGTAAAGTTCCTTCTCCGCGATCCCTAGCTTCCAAGATGGTGCCCACAACGTCACACAAAGCCGTTGCTGTTCCACGTCCCTTCCTAAAGCCAGACTGTTTATCTGAAAGTATACCATTGGCCTCCAAGTATTGCATGACCTGCACATATACCACCTTCTCCAGCACTTTTGACAAGCAAGGAAGTAGGCTAATAGGTCTAAGGTGCTTTGTAGTATCCGGAGAGCCAATTTTGGGTATAGGTCGCACTATGGAATGCTTCCACATGCTTGGGAATGTATGGGTAATAATAGAGGTGTTAACAATATCCGTAATAGCTTTTAGTGAATTTGGTAATGTTAGTGTTAGCATATCCATGTTTATTCTATCTATACCAGCTGCATTTGTTTTAATGCTCTGTAGAATTTTAAGTATACTGCTCTGATCTACTGGTTCTAGTTTAAAGTATAGCTCAGGGTTGTACCTGTGAAATTCATAAAATGTTAATTTGGATATGCTCAGTTGTCTCTCGCATGGTAGTTTCATAAAATCTTTATTTATAATATTTGGATCAGTGAAATGGTCCGGTAAAAGTCTATGCTTATGTGATGGAAGCATTTTAGATTTTAAAGTTTTCCACAAGGATTTTGGGTCATGTATTTTATTATTTATAGTATTTGCGAAATATACAGATTTTTCATTATATAATGCTATATTAGCTTGTTGTTTGAGATCCAGATAATATTTATTTTTTGATGGCAGTTTAGTTTGATGGTACTCAGCCCTAGCTTTGTCCCTCAGCTTAAAAATGAACTTAAAATGCCTGTGCTCGATACTGCTTTAAGATTCCTAGTCGTCATCATGTAACACCATATTTGAATGAACATAATATTGTAAAGATGGAACCCAGAAGGAAGCTGCATTTAGCCAGCTTACTGTTTGGTGTAGTTAAAAAAAGCAGTCCCACCTATTTGTATGAGAAAATAGACTGGAGGCATAACCACTTCTCATACTCCATCAGACCATCAGCCAGAGCACTCAGCATACCAGGACACAGAACAGCAGCGTTTCGGGGTAGTTTTAAATATGCAACAACACAATGCTGGAACTCAATACCACCGCCAATTAGGGAACTAAAAACAATAGTCACTTTTAAAATGCACCTAAGAAAATACATCCTCGAACAACAAAAACGCCAGTAACAAATTTACATACCTCTGAGGTTATGTTCCATCAACAGGTGATTCCAGCACTGTGTTGCAACTCATGGGTCACCTACAACTGCTCATTTCTAGCCTGTTGTGCTCCTGACGGAGGGTTGATTAAGATGGGTCAGCAGACTGTGCGGTGTCTTTCTCTTTGCGTACTTTCACAATTTTGAAAACCTAAAATAGAGGATAGTTAGTAAGTTAATAGGTATAATAATAATAACCATACAGTAAGCAATAAGTTTTAGTTGTAGTTGTAGTTAATACGTGATAGTCAATTGTAGTTTTATAAGTTTGGTTGTTTTTTTTTTGTTGTGCTAGCGTTAAGTTGTTTTTACAATATAGCCTACTTACCAAATCCAGTCCTTGTGTCATACATGACATCACAAGCAGCACATAAGAGATATCCAGTGGTAATTGCGGCTGTCAGCGTCGAATCAGTAATTCTGGTGGGCACTGAAAATCAGTACTGGGACGGACCATGTCCATCACAGTAAATGCTGAGGGTCCACCTATTCTGTGGGACACAGCGTACAACTCTCATCCGCACAAGCTATCTATGTGGCAAAACATAGTACCAAAAATAATTTCAATAGTCAATAGTTTTAAGCTTTTAAAAATTTAAATTAAATTGTAGTTGTATAAAGTTAGTATTAAGTTATTTATATTAAGTTGTATGCTGTTCTCTTGCAGAATAAAGTTTTTTTTTTTTTTTATTTAATGTTGTCAGTTATCCATGGGGTGTACTCCCTTTTGACTAAAGTGTGTTTTATGGGAGCATGGTTGTCAAACAGATTTATTATGTGTTTTGATAAGTCTTCAACCATGTTGTCAATCCCATCCTCTAAGGCTAAGGCTTGCCACGGTATATGCTCCAGATCTGTATTGACAAGGTCCGGTAGAATGTCCTTGTATGGTCTATATGTAATCCATTTGGGTTTGATTTTGCCCTTCCTAAATACTGACTCACAGGTCACTATCGAATGGTGACCCAAGTTGGGAACATGACTGACCACAATATTTTTTTTTTTTTTTTTTCGTGGGTAGGTGTTGAAAAAGTCAATACATAGTTTTCAAAAGCTCTAAATTTATTTAAATTATTTATACCTAATTTACATCTAAATACAGTAAATTATTATTTATTCTTATAACACTTACAGTTACTATCCTGTTTATACATTGATCTAAGTGTTTAAGCCACCTGCCAGCTTATTTGCTCATTTCATATTCCAACAACAAATTATCAATTTTTTTTTTCAACCATCTCTGCAATCTTCGGTAACAATGTCTCAACTTTCTGACATACAAGCGGCACAGTGTAGTTTAGAAGAAAGTTTCTCCAAAAGGATGGCCCAGCTTGAAGCACAACTGCATACTGGAGGTAACTCCAAGGAAACTGTTGCAAGAGTCTCGGAGGAGTTTAGAGCATTCCGGGAGTTAATGTTTAACATGCTGGGTCTGCTTCGCAAGCAAATCAGTGAGTGTGCCAAAATGGTGGACATCATGGAGACCCGCCATCGACGTAAGGCACTTGTCTTTCTCGGAGTGCCTGAAGCCATCAAGGAGGACTGTACTAAGACCTTGCTTGTGATCCTTAATCAGAAGATGGGTCTCAAAGACGTTACAACAACCACCATCAAAACTTGTCACCGGATTGGTGCTCCATCCAAGGACTGTCGTCGCCCGGTGCTGGTAAGATTTTCTTCGTCGGAGGTTCGAGCTGCAGTCTGGAAGGCGAAGACGACGCTGAAGGGGACCGGCTTCTCGGTAAGAGAATTTCTTACTAGAACCCGACAGGCGACCTTCAACATGGCCCGCCAACATTTCGGCATGTCGGCCTGCTGGACACAAGATGGCACGATAATCGTCAAACCTTCCGATAATAGCCGCCATAAAATAACATCACCGGAAGAGCTGGAACCACTCATAGCCAAATACCCTAAGGCTACATCCCCGCCCAAAGCGAGTTCGAGTACGGCCGCTAAAAGTTCGCGGAGACAGTGACCGTTTTGCACTACTGCACAGTTGTCATCATTTATAAACACATTTTGGTTGTTCATATAATTAGTTTGTTGATATCAAAACACAAGTACGCAGGGTTTTTGTATTGTTTAGATTGCATATCGTAAATCAGAACAATTTGTGACAACAACTAGTGTCATCTGTCAAGATAACGTTTGTTTATTTTTATTTTTTTAATTTTTAGGTGCGTTCGGAAATTGTATAGTTGAATGTCTGTCTTCTATTTTGCTTTCCTCCTTACTTATTATTTTATTTTATTTTCTTGTTTATTCTCTTGTCTATTTCTCTATTTAATTTAATTGAATCATTTATGCTTACTACATATTTCGATCATGTTTAATGTCACAAATCTTACTTTGTTTTAGTACATTAATTCTGTGTGTGTCTCCTGGCGGGTGGTGTAGAAATGCAATTTGCCAACTCCAGCCTACATATCATAAAACCTACATATATATATTATTATTTTTGTTTTTAGTACATATTTATTATATACTTCATATAGTATTTTAGTAGGTATTTTTTTCTTTTTTATAGTATATTATACACTTATGATGATGACCGATGATGAAGCTGACATATATTTTTCTGCCGATGACTCTTCCGAAGATGCCAGTTATAGTTCCTTGACAGAGACTCTGGGTGACCAATTACGGCAAACATTTCCCGTTCAATCTTGTCCTTCTCTAAATGTTTGCCATATAAATGCGCAAAGTGTCCCAAGTCATTTTAGCGATTTAACCGAGACTTTCTCTGACAACAACGTTCATGCCGTCCTGATTTCGGAGACTTGGCTCAAGCCCCACCTACCCTCCACCTCATATCCTCTCTCTGGCTTTTTACTTATCCGCAATGACCGTTTAGATAAAAGAGGTGGGGGCGTCGCTATCTACCTTCGTAGTTACTTACCTTATAAAATCCTCGCCTCTTCCTCCTCCAACCTTTCCACCTACGCAGAATACCTATTCCTCGAAGTTTGTGTCAAGGGAGTCAACGTAATTCTAGGTGTAGTCTACTGCCCCCCAACCGTTAACTACTTCTCTAGTCTGGAAACAGTTCTGGAATCTTTAGGGTCGGAACACTCGCATCACATCATCATGGGCGATTTCAACACTGACCTCCTAGCCCCAAACACTCCTCGTACACGCAATCTCCTTCAGATCATCCAAGCAACCAGCCTTCATATCCTGCCCCTTCAAGCCACTCACCACAATTTAGACTACCAGGATACCTGGCTAGATCTAATGCTCACCTCTGCCCCACACCTTGTCTCTTCCCATGGACAACTCCTTGCCCCTGGTTTTTCCCATCATGACCTTATCTTCCTCTCCTATATCCTGAAACCTCCTAAACCACCTCCTAAACTTCTACAGATCCGCAGTTTCCGACGTATGGATGTTGACAAATTACACGCAGATGCTGCTAAGATCGATTGGGAGGATATGGCAGCTGCCACCGACGTGGACAACAAAATTCGTATTTTTAATGACACCATTTTGAAATTGTATGACGTCCACGCTCCTATCAGGAGAGTAAAACTAAAACGTGCCCCGGCGCCTTGGATGACGAATGAGGTTCGAACTGCTATGAGACGAAGGGACCAGTCCTTTCTTCGTTTCAAGAAAGATCGCTGCGAAGACAAATGGAACCTTTATAAGGCTGCAAGGAATCGGTGCAACCAGGTGATACGCAACGCTAAACGCCGACATATTCTTCAAAACATAGAGTCTTCTTCTTCATCCAGTATCTGGAAATTTCTTGGTACTCTAGGAATTGGTAAACAACAGCATCACGTGTTTAACAATAAAATTGGTTTGAATGATATCAACCGTCATTTCTCATTCACAGCTACGCTGGATCTTCAAACCAAATGTCAAACGCTACACTACATATCTGGTCTAACCAGTTCCACTTCTGACTCGTTTGTATTTTCTCCGGTGTCTCCCGAGGATATTTTTATTTATTTTTTATTTTTATTTTTATATTTTAGGAAAACTTACAGCTAGAATTACAATTGATATAAGACTAATAGGTGAAGGCCAATTAAAAGTTTTCACTGCTAGAACAATGAAGACAACTCTGAACATGGTAGGATGATAGGACAGTAGACATAGGTATTATTATAAATGTGATTTGTTTGTTATGCTTGGTCGAAGAAAACGTTGCCCAGTTGTTTTTTAAATTTAGTGACACTAGAAGAAAAAATGTCGATATCAACACTCCGGCATGCTGCATTGTACATGCGACTCGCTCTGATCATGTATGAGTTTTGCCTGTACTTAGAATCTACAATGGGAACATGCAACAAGTTAAATCGTCGAAGATGCGCTGTCGGGACGTTTAAAGCAATAAACGTTATCAAAAAACGCATATCAAGCGCATATCAAAAAACGCATATGCAAAAGCATATCAAGAAGATTGTTCTTTCTATCCGTTCTAATGCTGTGGGGTGTGATGGCATTAGCCGTCGCATGATTGTCACCATCCTAGACTGCATTCTCTTAGTAATTACTCATATAATAAACTTCTCTCTTGACTCCGGTACTTTCCCCTCCTTGTGGCGTAAGGCCTATATTATTCCTCTCCCAAAAAATAATAACCCTTTACTTCCTGAACATTTTCGGCCTATTTCTATTCTTCCATTTTTATCTAAAGTACTCGAGGCCTGTGTACATAAGCAACTCTCACAGTTTGTATACAGAAACCAACTTTTAAGCCCTCTACAATCGGGCTTCAGACCCGGCCACAGCACAGTTACCGCTCTCCTTAAAGTGACTGGCGATATTAGGAAGGGCATGGAAGACACCAAAGTCACAGTATTAGTCCTAGTTGACTTCTCTAATGCCTTTAATACCGTCAATCACGAAATCCTGTTATCTATCCTATCCCATCTTATGGTTCCTTCTGAGACACTGGAATGGTTCTCCACCTATCTTCAGGGGCGACAGCAAAGTGTTCGTGTTGATGACTTATCATCAAGTTGGTGCGACCTCCACGCTGGCGTCCCACAAGGCGGAATTCTATCTCCTCTCTTATTCTCTATATTTATTAACCTCGTAACTCAACATCTTCAGTGTGCGTATCACCTGTATGCTGATGATCTGCAGCTGTACTCACAGGCAAGGGTAGAGGACGTAACGCGGGCTATTGACGAGGTCAATCGGGACCTGGAGGTCATAGAATCCTTTTCGATGAGATTTGGACTGTCAGTTAATCCGACCAAATGTCAGGCAATCATAACAGGCAGCAAACGGATTATGAGCAGATTGGATACTGCCTCTATCCCACCGGTCGTCTACAATCTTTTAATTATTCCATTCAGCCCGGTAGTCAAAGACCTGGGCTTACTTATCGATTCATCCCTCGATTGGCGAGCTCAAATTACTAGCGTGAGCCAGAAAGTAACTGGCAATTTGCGAACATTGTATCGTCTCAAGAATTTCCTACCGCCTAAAACCAAAGTTACGCTCGTGCAGTCCCTAATAATGCCAATAATTGACTATGGTGATGTGTGTTATTTCGACCTGAATGCAGACCTTCTAAATAAGCTTGACCGTCTTCTCAATAACTGCATTCGATACATCTTCAATCTTCGGAAGTATGACCATGTGTCTGCTTTGCGTTCCCAATTAAACTGGTTACCTATTCGCCTCCGCCGCAAACAGCGTGCACTTACCTCTCTATTTGCATTTCTCAATTCACCGTCCTCACCTACTTACCTTGCTCCCTACTTATGTTACCTGTCTAGCAATCATGACAGAAATCTTCGCTCAGATAACAATCTGCTTCTCTTATGTCCCTCTCACAACTCCGACTTCGTGAACTCTTCGTTCTTTGTTCAAGCAGTACTACTCTGGAATGCGCTCCCGCTCGAAATCAGGATGTCCACAAACCGCTTTATATTCAAAAAGAAGGTACATGCTCTCCTTCTTAAAGAAATGGCAGAACGGTCTAATCCATAGTTAAGTATACCTCAAATTCAGGTTTTCATAGTGTACGAATATGATATGTCTATGTATCTATATAAATATACTTGTATATATATGTATGTGTATCTTTGCGTATTTATGATGTGTAAGTGTAGTATGTGTGTATATGTTTATATATGTAGTGAACCGTATATATATTCATTGTACATTTGATATTATGATGTAACCTCTGTGCACCTACCTGACAAGATTTCTACATCACCCAAAGGTTGACTGGAAGAGAATGCCCTGGGCATTAAGTCCGCCGATGTACAAAAGTGCATAAAGATGAATAAATAAATAAATAAATAAAATATTTCTCACAGTCATGTCAGTGCATATGACATCTATCAAAGTGCCACTATTTCCTATGAAATGTGTTGCAGTGTTTACTACTTGACTCATATTAGTGTAATGAAGGAACTGTTGCAGCTTTGTAGTGTTTGCACAGCATCCATCCAGCATGTTGATATTGAAGTCGCCTAGAAGAATTATGTGGTCAAACGGAGCCAGTGCACCTATGCTGTCAGTCAGACCATCCAAGAACTTGTCAGTAAACATCCAAGGGGGTCGGTAGGCTGTACCGACCAGAACCTTTTTTCCGGCTATGTTTAATGAGAGCCAATACTGCTCCACCTCACTGAGTAAAGGGATGACTTTATACCCTTTATACCCTATCATAAATGCACCTACCTCATTCTTTCTTAGCACCGCCCAATCGGTCGACTGGCAGAGAATGCCTTAGGCATTAAGTCCGCCGATGCATGTACTTGTGCAAAAAGTTAAAAAATAAATAAATAAATAAATGACTTCTGGTTTGTACCTTAACCCCATTTTTTATGTAGAATCCTACCCCTCCACCACGACCACCTCGAACAGAATTAGGTCTCGGAGTGTGCCTCAATCTATAGCCCGGTACTGAGGGTGCTCTCCCCTCCTCACCTGCCCTCAACCAGGTCTCATTAATGGCCATGATGTCAACTGAGTGTAGACTCATTGCAATCAAAAATTCATCATGCCTAGTTCCCAGTGACCCTGCGTTAAATAAACCAAACCTTAAGAATTTGTTGTGGATCATTTTTATTTATTATATTTTCCAAATAAGTATACCATTAACCACCAACAAATTATCAATATATCTTAGTAATTGCCGAATGCAGGTGGTCATCATGTAAACCATAAAATGAGTTAAATTAGAATCTATATCCAAAAATATGTTTAATTTAATTTGTTCATTGGTGAAGTTAAGTAAGCGTACAACCCTCATCAAAAACACAACATTAGAGTTAAGGAGATCACAACAACACACTGTAAAAAAGTTATTCCATTTTAGTTTCTTAAGATATGTACATTATGTACAATGTATACACTTCACACTATTAGTTATAAGGAAATGCCTGTTATTTTTACCTACTAATAATAATAATACCTTTATGTAAATAGTTTTGTAAATATTTGTATGTAGGAGTTTTATAAAATTTATTCTGTAAACAGTTGTGTTTAGATTTAGTTTAAACATGTTTGCAATCAAATGTTTCTTGTAAATAGTCACATGTGAATATGTATTTTGTTTTATAGTAAAAGTATTTGTAATCTTATGTTCCTTATAAATAGTCACATGTGAATGTGTACTCTGCTCCCCACCTTCAATGATATAGACAACATAAAGGACCGTAGCTAACACTGATTTAATTATTGGAAACTGATCTTCACACAATGCACCCATGATACATTTGTATAGCATGTGAAAAGGCAGTCGGCATTTACAGATAACCTGAGATGTTGATAAACGAACGTACCCCGATGTGATCATGCTAGTCTTTACTGGCGGTAACGGTTTCTTTACCGAAAACATGTTCTAGATCGGCTTCAGAGCGAATTACATAGGTGCGCTTTCCATCAGCTTCCTTAGTCAGTACTCTGCTCCGACTCGTCCAGGTGAACCTCCAGCCCAGACTGGCAGCCGCCTGTCGGGCGCGGTAGAACAGGTGTTTGTTTGTTCTGGTGAGTCTCTCGTTGAGATAAAAGCGTCGCGACGGCGCATCTATGCCGAGGTCGGCTGAAGTGGCACCGCGCCTAACGCGCGCGCTCCGCAGAAGCTCTTCCCGCAGCCCGCGCCGCGCCAGCCGCACCACGATGCGCCGACACCGCGCCGCGCCCGCCGACTCGCCTGACTCACGTGACCGCGCCACATGGGGGCCCACGCGCTCTGCGAACACTATATCCCGGGGCTCCAAGGTGACACTTAGTTTCTTCGCTACCAGTTCCACGGAGTGAAACACATTCTCACCGGGACTCTCAGGGAGGTTCGAGATCTCGATGTCAGAGAGCAGCAGTTCCTGCTCTCGTTCACCGAGCTCTGTTTGCAGCTGCTTCACCGTGTGCTCCAACTGGTCCACCGCAACCTCGGGGGAGGTCGCCTGCTTCCTCTCGAGGTCATCCAGACGTGACTCCAGGTGATCGACCTTTTTTTTGTAGGTAGCCACAGTCTGACGCAGGTCAGCCATCTCGAGGCGGAGCTCCCGCAGCTCGGGTCTAATATCTTCCCTCATTTCCTTCATCTCTGCTCTCATCAGCTTTATTTCGTAGGCAATATCAGCACCATGATCTTGATCTTTACTGGCGGAGCCACCGGTAGATTGAGAGGAGTCATAGGAACTAGTGGGGGAACTCTCATTCTTCTCATTGCGCGTTTCCTTTGCCGAGCTCGGCTGATTGCAGTCCTTGGGGATATTATTTTTGCAGTCTTGGCACTGCCATTCCCTGCTTACCCTCGTAGCATCCGGCAAGCGCAAACAAGGCAGGTGATACTTTTTATTGCATCTGCAACATACAGCGACACCTTTTGACGAGGTAAATTTATCACATGCTGCGCAGTTTGCCATTTTATTGATATGTAGCAGATAGTTATAATAATAGGTTTAGGTCTTTTTTTTATGGGAGGGGGCAAACGAGCAGATGGGTCACCCGATGGAAGTCTACAAGATCAATTAAACACTCGTCCGTATCGAAGTGTCGCAATTAGTTATGCTATCGATCAACAGATGGCGTTGTTGTCAGTATCAGTTTAAGGCTTTATTTTAGGCTGTATTACGCAATTTTTCGTCACGAAATAGACCTATCACCACACACGCGGCGAGGGAGATTAAAGTACTTCTGGGAGCGACAGAGTTGCTTTTTCACTAATTTAGCACTTTTATTTTGTAGATTAGGGTAGATATTAATCACTGTTCTGATTCGTATTTTATATTTAATTTTATTTAAGAGTACACAACACTTTAAGACTTGCAAACACTGCACAGTAATGCTTAGGACATAATTAATATTGTGAGCAAATAAATTATTTAAATAAGAGAACTTTATTATTTTTAAATTGAAACATAATCAGAACGCTACGAATCACTACTACCGACGTCGAATCGATATATGTATAAACTATATGTATGTATATCTAGTACTTATATATCTGTCGGATTTGTTCTTTTCTGCCATTGTAACATGCCTTCATTGCCAGATGAGACTCATCTTTACCTGTCCCAAATATACACCTGCCACACACAGCTTTGCAACACCCAAAGGTTAGACTGGAAGAAAATGCCTGAGGCATTAAGTCCGCCTTATGCAATATGTTTGCAGGAAGACTCAATAAATAAATAAATAAATATCACCTTCTTTATATAGATGATTTGAAACTACTAGCCCCCACAAAATTACAATTGACAGCGTTACTAAAGGTGACAGAAAACTTTTAGTAATTCTATCAAGATGGAATTTGGTGTAAATGTATGTAAAGAAGGGCGTAATCGTAGAATCTGAAAGAATAGAGCTTTCAGATTCAAAAAATTCAGATCTCTGTCTGCTACTGAAACCCACAAGTATCAGGGTATATTACAGTCGTTGGGAATACCAGAATCTGACTTGTAACAAACGTTGCAGGATATATATTATTACGTTGCAGGGTATATTCCTTTGGTATAGTTAGATGGACTCAGACCGAATTAGATGCCTTTGACAGGAGAGTCCGTACACTGCTGACTGCATTTCGGATGCACCACCCACGTTCATCGGTTATGAGATTGTATATCCCGCGAAAGTTTGGAGGCCGCCGTTAAATATCCCTACACAATCGCGAGATATACAATCTCAGAGAATATTTTCTACATACTTATGTGGGAATGTATGGCAATGTAGTTGCAGTGAATACCGGTTTCATTCCGCTCGCTTTGGCTTAAGAGAATTGCTGCAAACTTGTAGTACTTAGTACTAATGATCGCAGGGAAGTATAGAAGGGCCTTTCTATTTTAGCAGATATCGGCAAGGCTGTTAATATGGATACAAAACCAGCAGCGCTCCGAGACATATATCGGACTAGGTTTTGACCGCGAGTTCGGTTATATCGTAGCGTAACGTAGCGTAGGCGAGCGCTATTCTTAGCGAAAGTAGAATTGCACGGACGAAGTTGCGAGCAAAAGCTAGTGAACTATAAAACTTCTTTATGCACCACATTTTTTGCTAATCTATTTCTGTGTGCCAAAATTATCAGACTACTTTGCGAGCTTACACACGCAGCACGTAAAACTGCTTCCAAAGTTTCATTTGCAAGGCGGTTTCGATTTTTTGTTTTATTATTATTTAGTATTGAAAAGGTTTGTTCACATAAATAGGTAGAACCAAATAAGCTGGCACATTTCAGAGCGTTTATGCGCAACTCTTTGTACGTATTTTCATCAATGCAGCTGTAAAAGTTCAGCAAGTCTCCTTCGTTGAATTTGTTGCGTAAATCTTAGTCGTTTTGAATGTCGATAATTTCTAACTGCATTGACTCTGGCGCATTTTCAACTCAAATCGTGAAAGGATTGCTGAATATGTCCAACAGAGGTTTCACTTTTTTAAACTCCGAAAATCTGTCTTGAAAAGATTGAATCAAAAAATCTAGCTTTTCTACATAACTGAAATTAATCGCAGTTTTGTTGAATTTTTCAGCCATTTTCTTATAATTCTTAAAATGATTGTAATTTCCAGAATTCAATTGCAATCTGAAAAGTGTCAGCTTGCATTAAAAGATAACAGAGCGTAGAGCTGGGATATCAGTTGATTTTTGCCTTGAAGCCGTGTGTTCAAGACATTCAAATGATTTGTAATGTCAACTAAAAAATCCAAATCAACAACCAATCAGGATTTTTAAGTTCCGGGACATCCCTTTGCTTTTCCGCCAGAAATATTCCAATTTCTTCTATTAA
Organism: Arctia plantaginis; assembly: GCA_902825455.1. NCBI lineage: Eukaryota > Metazoa > Arthropoda > Insecta > Lepidoptera > Erebidae > Arctia > Arctia plantaginis. The sequence goes on from CADEBD010000412.1 coordinate 153,666, forward strand.
ATTTAGAAATCTTCCAGTGTCAATCCACGACTTAGCCACCTTACTTCTGTATAATACAGTAAATCTCCATATTCGCTTTCGATGTTATCAAGGAATTGTTTGAATTGCCTGTGATTGAGTCCTCGTGATTTTATGAAATTTACAGTCGAAACTACCACTTTCATGACTTTTTGAAATTCAATTTTTTTAGAACAGAGGGCTTCTTGGTGTATAATGCAGTGAAACTGCATGAGATCTTCAGCGTTTATGTTTTTTTCTTGCAGATGCTTTTCCAGCAAAGTAACTAGCCCAGAATTAACACCAATCATCGAAGGAGCACCGTCAGTCGCAACTCCCGATAATTTTGATAAGTCCAAATTAGTTTTTGAACACTCATCCAAAAGTACATTAAGTATATCAACTTCTCTGGTTTGACCTTTCAATGAACACATTCCTAATAACTCTTCTAAGACTTCAAAATCTTGAGTAACACCTCGTATGAATATGTGAAGTTGAGCTGTGGAACTAATATCAGTGGATTCGTCGAGTGCTAACGAAAAAAATTCAATGATCTTAGTTTTTTCATTTAATTGTTCCGCAATATTACCTGACAAAGACATAATTCGTCTTTGGATAGTCATACGATTCAGTTGAATTTTCTCAAACTTTTTTGCTGCTTCTGGGCACATTTTCTTAGCGGCAATTTCTATGCATTCTTTTACAAAATCTCCATCATTGAAGGGGCGACTTTGCTTTGCTATCATTCGAGAAATTTCATAACTAACTTCTGTAGCTGTTTCTGAATCTTGAATTGATTTGGTAAACATAGCTTGCTGACCAATAAGCTCCCGTTTTAGAGACAACATTTTTTGCTTTCTTAATTCGCCTGTAAACTTGGTAAAAGTAGGATGCTGCGTTTCATAGTGCCTTATCACATTATATTCCTTTGCAATCGCAACAGAATTCTTGCAAATTAAACAAACGACTTTGTTATGCGACCATACAAAAAAGTATTTCTCAGTCCAAATTTCTTGAAACTGCCGATTTTTATCTTTAACCTTACGTTTTTTACTAGGTCCTGGCTTGTCCATGTTGCGTTTTTATCTTGGCTAGGATTAACAGAGCACCTAAAAACAATTACAGTACCTACTTAAATTACCCATCCTTTTTCAAATTACCAAAAATAATTGATTAAATAGGTAGGGAAACACTTATTAATAACAGAGTTTTACTTACGATTTCACAACACAATTATACACGGCACTTGACGGGAAATCTACGTTGAATGTGGATCACAATACATGACACCGGCTAGTCGAGTTAAAATCTACTCTAGAACTATTGACACTTCACTCAAATTAAAACCGAACTGTCGGTCGCTGCGGTTAGCGTGGCTATTATACCGCGCGTATAGAGTCGAAAACTGTCTGGAGAAATCTCGAAACCGACTCTGGAAGCTTCGTGTATCTACCTACGCGAGCAATCGGGAATTCGGGACTATTGCTATCTCGCTTGCTCTAACAATATAACCCGTGGATAAGCCGCCACCGCGCTGCCGTCGTCGCCGCGCCGCCGGCCGCGGCGCTTCCTCAAGAAAACGAATTTAACCGAGATCAGCACGAACATTACCGACCGTTGTTACCGACGCATGCACGGCGCACCGATAAGCGCACTTAAGAGCGCGCGCGCGAGATTCAAATTACTTTTCGAACATATTTTTTTTGGTTTTATTCTGGAATAGAATTTAATATTTTTCGAATGTACGAGAGTATTATTTTTGCTGTCGGTGGGCCACCAGTATTCGACCGGCGGGCCGCGGTCTGTGCATCTCTGGTTTATGGTAATTGCAAAGCAAACTTTGAGGGGAAACTGTATTCGTTTGAATTCAAAGGAAAGATCATTCGGGATCAAGGATATTCTTGGTACAAATACAGTTTCGCCTTGCGCATATCCAGTTATAATTGTAGCTTCCACTACATTGCGATGTAACGCTTTTACTTTTAGTCTGGTTCCGTTGCGCAGTTGAGGAGGTTTTAAATTTCGCAACAACATAACAGGAGTGCCCACGCGCAGAATAAGCTTATGATAAGAGGGAAGACCCGATTGTTTCAGTGAATTAAGAAATTCGACAGGGTAGTTAATTGCGACTTGGGCAACCTAGAGCCGGGCACGCCGTCATCGCGGCGGTAAGACCCGTTATGGAGGATTGGCTCGAGAGGCATCACCCTCTAATACCGACTGACGCAGGTGATCACTGGGAAAGGATGTTTCGGGGATTACCTGTGTCTGATCCGCAAGGAGCCAACGCCTGAGTGCCACCACTGCGATGGTCGGACCGTGGACACGGCGCTCCACACGCTGGCAGAATGCCCGGCGTGGGTGGAGCAGAGGCGAGACCTCGTGGCGGCCATCGGAGTGGGAGTTTTCTCGCTCGATAACCTTATTGCGGCTATCGTGCGGAGCGAGAGTGCGTGGAACTCTGCCGTCTCCTTCTGCGAGCAAGTTATGCTTGTGAAGGAGATGGCGGAGCGGGACCAGGAGAGGTTTAGAACTCTCCCGGCCCGTCAAGCTCGGGAACGGGCCAGGTACCGCAGACGACTCAGGTGCCTAAGGTCGCAGAACGACCTCCGTCCTCCATAAGCGTAGGCCTGGGGATACAGGTGAGGCCATCTGTCACCCGAGCAGAAGCAGGCCGGGGTGACGGCGAGCGCGTTATGAAGCGCGCGCGTCCTTCCGGGAGCACAGAGGGAACATGGTTGTTCCCACACAGGGAGGGTCGTCCACCCGCCGCAGATGGCCCGAGGTACGTCTGGGCAACAGGGATTTCCTTTCTAGGGTACACCTGGTTCCCCGACTACTGGTACCTGAGACGGCGTGCGATTTCAGTTGGTTCGAGTCCGACATTGCCACCGGTAAGTGGTATCCGAGGGGATTTCCGCACGGAAAAAAAAAGGGTAGTTAATTGCGTCATTGCGTCATCTGTGTTGACCACAGAGTCTATTGACCTGTACGCCATTTCTTCCCCCTCAAAAGACGTTAACGTATCGTTAATTGCCGCTGCTTGGCCGTTTTTCGGGGTTAGTATGGCACTTTCACACAACCATTCCATTGGCTTATCGTGGATATGAGCAATATCTGGGTAAATTTTGGATATTAACTCCTATAACGTAAATACAACTGTGCACAAATTATCAGGGATGGTTATCATTCCGTCATTTATCGGGTAATTACCGTTGCCGGTTTTAAGTAGGAGATTCGCAAATCCACCAGCAGACTCTTTTTCTCCTAAGTAATAATAATAAATGTTTATTTTTCTCTCATTGCAATATAAACACATGTACAATGTTGTCATAACATCATAGTGGGATACTGGTTTCCAAACCAAGTAACATACTTGTGTTATGGATAACCAGGCGTCTATCGAAAAAATATGTATAAACTGTACAGAGTTGACACCTAAAATTTAAGAGAATATTACAAAAAAAATAGTAGAGACAAAACGGGTAACTGAATTTAAAATGTGCTAGTATTTGTTTTTAAATGTGTGTGTGGTTATATGTGTATGTTAATGTGAGCGTACGTGTGTGTATTGTGTGTGTTTGTGCGCATATAAGTTTGTGTTAAAGTATGAGGTATGTGTAGATGTGTATTACTATTTTTATATTTTTAGCAAGTTTTCCGTTTGTCACTTTAACACACGTTTTAGTTTCAGAATAAATATCTAGAGATGTATTTAATTTATTATATAAAAATCCGCCTAAAAAGGAAAAAGATCTGTGGGAGAAATGGGAACATGATGAGGTCGGACATAGGTTTCCGTCGTTTTTATAGTACAGAGGGGTCAAAAGGTAGTAAAAAATGTTGCTTAAGAACTGTGTACAAAATGAGTAATTGTCGAACTGAGTGCAAGGAGCACGTTTGATAAAGTTCCACTGTAGAAAAACGAAATGAAAGAGATAATGACGTTTTTAGCACAGCTCTTTGTGCCCTCCTAGCTTCAGGAGTGAGGTTGTATTCGTGCCACCCCAAACTGTGACACAGTAGATTAGTAATGATTGGCAACGTGCTATATACACCATTCTGATAGTAGTAGTGTCAGCGACCCCTCGCAGGCTTGAAGACATACATTAGTTTGCGCATTCGTGCAGTAAGCAATTCGATGTGACTGTTAAAATTCAGATTCTGGTCTATTAGAACGCCAAAATATTTTTCAGTACTCACATTCTGCAGTTTTGGACATGTAGACTGGTAGTTTGTGATTTCAGAATTAGAGCAGTAATGGGCTACAGTAGTCCATGGGTGGTCAACTGGGAACCTCGCTTTAAAAAGGAAACATATTTTGTTTTGTCCGCATTTAGGATGTTTTCATCAGCGGCGTGCACAGGATTATGACACTAGGTATGCGGCGGAGTAGTCGGTCACTTTTTCTTTTATAGATTTTTAGCACAAGTCTTAGATGTACTACTATTCATGTACATCTTCAACGGGAACGCAGACAAAACAGCGATAGATCGTCGCGGCGGAAGAAATTCTCATAAGTAAAATAATAGGCTAAAATATTGTAACTACTCACCATGCATCATGCTTCTTTGCTGCGGAATAGAAATTATTTAAATCCGAATCAGTCCACACTGTACTAGAATTACTAAACAATATGCAAGGAAAACAATATAATTTAATCGTGTGTATACAACCACACAGCCAGTTATACGTTTCATAACTTTTAACATGAAACTTGCGAGTTACATTTCCTTTTTTCTGGTTTAATTGTTGTAACTCGGGTACACACCTACCTTTAGACACAATTTTAATCTTTTCACTGAATGGCAATTGTGAGAACGTGTTATTTTTAATTTTTTATAGACATACATTATCCACACATAACTCACAATCAAATAACATTTTTAAAAAATCAACGGAACTCAGTAATAAACTGTTAAATGTACACACTTTCAAATAAAACTATAATTATACTGGTGGAAAGAAAATAGTAAACAATGCTTATCACATGAAAAAATCAAAATGGCCCCCGCGAACATGAAACATATCTGCTAATTAAACAAATAAAACCTTCATCAACATCATCATCAACAGCCTATACTAGTCCACTGCTGGACATAGGCCTCTCCTTAGAAAGGAGGTTTTGGCCTACTATACCACGCTGGCCAGACGGGTTGGTATAGGGTTTGTTTCAAGTTTTCCTTCTCTTTGCAGTGCTGTTGTCCTGCTTAGTTTGCTCCCTTAGTCGGCTCTTACGACACCCACGGGATGAATTGGGGTAGTGACAATTTGTATTCTTAATCCGTCACCACACGGACTAATAAAACCTTCCATATTCAAAATTCATAATCCGCAAACACGATTTATTATATTTCTGACTATTGTAATTGGGTGGATTTATAGGCAACGAACACTTCCGATTACTCCCGAGTACTCACGACAACGATTAGCGCGGGACCCGAATGGCCAACTGCAGTATCCTGCGGCTGTAGTCGGGGATATAAAATAAATGGGTGTGTGCGTTTGCGAACTGTGCACGGACACCAAAATTACTACACACATGCAAACAAATGTCCTGCGCCAGGCGACGGCATGAGTTGCTTTGCGCTTGCTTTTCGGTAAACACCTGGTAAACAATGTTTGTGTGGTGCTATTTTTAAATAGTAGGCGTTTTGAAGTTATTATATTTTGTTTCTTCATTTATTTACTATTAATTAAAGTCATCTGAAACGTACCAACGTTTTATTAAAATGTCTGTGAATAGCAAGTAAAGCACTGCATTTCTGCCTACAAGGAGCGCACGCCCCTGGTTTTCATTAAGCCATTTCGTGACAGTATCAAAGCCAGTCTGCGCGTAAGCAAAGACAGGAGGTCTTTGCTTACGCTCAGACTGTGCCCATGTTGGTGCCTCAAATATTAGGACTATCATCCGCAAAAGTTATTATTAATCCGTTGGTCAGTTGTAGGTTGCAGGGCTTATTAATATATATGAGGAAAAGGGAAGGACCTAAGAAGAAGCGGAACGCCGTATTGAACAAGTAGGTCTTCGCTAAGATTTTCCCCAATTTTTGTGCTTTGGATTCTAAAACTCAAGTAGTCTCTAAACAATTTGTGCTGTAACCCTCTGACACCAATATGTTCCATTGTCCTCAATAAAATTGGAATAGAGACCGTGTTAAAAGCTTTGGCCAAATCTAAAAAGATAGCAATACATTTCATATTATTTTCTAATGCTTTAAAAACATAGTTTGTAAGGGCATGAACCGCATCTCCAGTGGATATTCCGAAAGCAGTTGGGAACGTGCCGTTGATAATAGCTAAATTGCCTATGTGAGTGAGAGGAGATACAACAACCTCCTTATTAAGTCAAAGAATCTTTGCACTTATGTTGTCATATCCGGCGGCATCGCTTTTTAGCGATGTGATAAGTCTTTCTACCTCGCATTCGTCTGTGGGCAAAAACACGAGAGAGTTAGGACTATTAAGAACTTTGGCGTGAACAGAGGAACTAGCATAACCCTTGTTTACCATTTTTTCTACCAAAACTTTACCAACATTCACGAAAGAATCATTGACACTGTTGACTGCAGCCGTAGGATTACAGTGTCTTTTTCTAGTTCAGTCGCAGTAAGTTTAATTTTCTGCCTATTGGTGATGTCATTGATAGATTTCCACAATAGATTAGGATTGTTTTTAGCTTTATTAAGTTCGTTTCTTTCATAGTTTTGTTTTACCCTACTGAGCAGATTATTGCAGTAGTTGCGGCAGCGTTTATATGTGATTAAAATAATCTCATTGTTAGGATCTTTTAAACTTTTATGTGTAGATGATCTCTGTTACGCATGCACCTTAATAAGCCAGGCGTAATACAGGGTTTTATATTAGATCTTCTTCTTGAACATATGGTTTGCTTAGAGTTTGACTTCATTGCTTTAGTAATGGAAGATATCAAGAAATTGGTAGCAAAATTTACGTCTATTGAGTTAAATATTGGCCTTAGATCCATACTACTAATACTTATTGCAAGTCTATATAGTTATAATCGATAATAGATGATTTTTTTCAGAAGTGTTAAGTTTCATTTTTAGAATGAGTATGACTGCTTCATGATCGGTCAGAGATGTTTGGGCAACCAGAGTAAGAGCTTCAATCTTAGTTTTCAGGAGGACATGGTCAAGGCAATTGTCTTGACGCGTTGGCAGTGTGTAGGCTGAGAGTAAACCATGGTACGCTGTAAGATTTAAGTAGTCCCAAGAGTTATTGTCTAAGATTTCACTGTTAATGCTACGGTTAATGTCACCAGACAATATAATTGTTTGAAAAGTTGAGTATTTCGATTAGATTCGATTAAGATGTTGTTTAGGGCGGTCAGGAAATTTGTGATATTTTTGTATGACGGTGAACGGTATATTTAGACCTTTCAAATTCAAATTCAAATTCATTTATTTGCAGAATGTAGTACATACAACAGATGTCAATAATTACAATACTGGTTCAGTACATTCTACCATGACAATGGTGTGCAAAAGGTGTCATAAAGTGCTGCACTAGCAGCTCACAGTCCATACTAGGTAAATTTTATTATTAAAAAGTTCTTCTATACCATATGTACGAAATGCACGACATGAAACAATAGAACTTATTGGTTACAATAATAAAAGACTCTTTACAACAATAGAATGCCTAGACACTTATCTTATTTGAAGCTTGTCCTTCCTCGTCCAATGCTCGAGCAAAAGTGAGTGCATTCATTTAGCCTATACAAAACCAACGAATGTGAAATGTCAATGGCGGTAGGGACAGTTGTTACATTCCGGATGTCGTTGGTTTTGTATAAACTTTACAAAACAATTAGATGTGATACACCTTATTTTACAACTTAGTAAATGTCTAATTAAATAATGAGAATTATTATAATTACCCATACATACTTGTAATTCAACTGTGTTAAGCGGATGTTTATATGTTAGACTCATAATCACAATTATTTGAAAACAATTATTAAGACATTGCTTTGCTCACCAACAGTTATTTAATTCTATGTTTTATTATAAGATTTTTGCGGTAGTAAGAATCTTTAAATTGTAATTAACAGTAATACAGTATTCCAGTTAGAAATGACTTAATTAAACAACTCACTCAAGTAATTCTTTTTACAGTGAAATGAACATAGTCTTAATCATCCTATATGAGAACATAAATTGATAGCTAATTTTTGAAATGCTCAAACTCGCAAGGAAATGGTTTCGCGCGACCACG
>CADEBD010000413.1:0-187606 GCA_902825455.1 Arctia plantaginis
CAAAGAGCGAAGAGCCAGCAGGGCAAACCGGCAGAACACGCCCGCCCTGCTGGACCAGGCCTTGCCCGAGAGCCGATGAACGGCTACCTCTTCTGCTAGAATATTAGCCGCTGGCGATAATCCTCTCCTCCAAGAAGACAAGGAGGAAACAGTGCCATCGCCAGCGTTTCCAGGGTGCACCACGGGGAGGTTTTCTAGCTAGCACCCCAGTATGACTGTAACCTTTTTTTTTTTTTTTTTTTTTTTTTTTTACGTGTGGAAATCCCCTCGGACCGTCACCCCGCCGGGGCTCTCGTTCGGCGGGGCGGTGTGTCGGACTCGAACCGACTAAAACCACACGGTGTGCCCTCTTTGCGCTTCCAGTTTAGGAGGGGTCCAGGTAGCTATCTCCTTCTGGACCCCTCCCAGCGGCGGCCCGCTCCTGACGCGGGCTCCGTCTCAGTGGACCCTCTCTTTAGGCGGCGTCCGGCACACGCGGACGCCGCCCCCTCGCGGCTGGCCAACTAATGCGGGTGGAGGGGAGAACCCATCCCGTCCACCCGCGGCCACACTCAGGGCGGCATGAGGCGCAGGTAAGCGCGCCTCCGCCGCCCGGTTCGCCGGCGGCGGATCGAGTCCGAGGGGGGGTCGTCCTCCCGGGCCTTCTCCGCCGCCTCCTTCTGCGAGATTACCTCCTCGCAGAAGGTTGCGACCGCGGTAAAACAACTGTCGCTACCGGCCATGGAGCGAATTACGGCCGGTAGCGAGAGATCTGCTCCGATGACTGCAGTGAAGGGCCCGGCGCTGCGTCGCCCATGCGGGGCAGAACCGCCAGCGTGTGCTGGGCCGAATCCTCACTGCAGTCGCAGTGGTGGCAGGCGGGACTCGATTCCCTCCTAGCGACCGAGTACAGGTACTTTCCGAAGCAACCGTGCCCGGAAAGCACCTGCGTCAGCCGGAAGGAAAGGGTCCCGTGCTGCCGCCCTGCCCACTCGGCGATGACCGGCTGGAGAGCCTCCACGGCGGCGAAGCCAGCGCGTGGAGTCTCCAGCCGGAACGACCATCTCACCATGGTGGCTCGGCGAGCGGCTTCGCGCCACTCGCGCACGTCTTCGGGCGGAGGGCGAAATCCGCTCTCCGCCCGGAAGTCAGCCACTCGCCGATAAACTTCGGCGAGCACTTCCGCCTCCAAATCCCACGGGGGTGTTCCGGCCAAGGCGCAAGCCGCCTCGGTGGACACCGTGCGGTATCCGCGTATGGCTCTGACCGCCAATATCCTCTGGGGGCGCCAGAGGCGCGCCCTATTCGGGGCGGTCAGAGCCGCCACCCACACCGGTGCACCATAAAGCGCCATGGACCGGACAACCCCCGCGTACAGCCGCCTCGTGGGAACACTGGCCCCGCCCAAATTGGGCAAAAGTCGCCCTAGGGCGGAGGCAGTGTCCACCAGCTTCGGACCAAGCTGTCGGAAGTGCTCGTCGAAGAGCCACCTACCGTCTAGGACCACCCTCCAACCTTCCCATGGCCCTACCAACCTCTCGGTTATAACGGGCCGAAGCACGGGAGGGACACGCGCTACTTGCTCGGGGCCTTTCACGCGTGTCCTTTCTTGACTCCCTACATATTGTTTATCTCTATGTCCGTCCCTATTTGTCTTTGGACACTCTCCCCTTTCTGGGGCTTGACGTCACATAACGGCGACTTCGTGTTCGCGCTCTATAGCCGCCGTTATCATCGCTCCAATTTGCTCCTAATGTCGTGCCACCCGTGCGCGAAGTCCCGTAGCTGCCTGAAGTTCGCCTCAGAGGAAACCAGGTCACCGTAGTACACCGGTCCGTCTTCGAGCCTAGTTATCCCATTCAGTAACCTACTCCTTTGTTCCTCATACAGTGGGCATTCCCACAACACATGATGCATATCCTCTTCTACGCCTAATCCGCAGTAGCACTCGCTGACTTCGGTTAGCTTCAAATCACAGAGCCTTTTTCGAAAGCAACCATGTCCGGTTAAGATTTGCGACGTTTCATAGTCCGGTTCGACCCAGGTTGCCCCGAGTCTCACCGCCACGTCAGGGAAGAACCGATATGTTTCCCTCCCCTTCTCTGAGGTGTCCCACCTGGTTTGCCAGGCGTCGACAACGAGGTCCCAATTGCGACGTTTCTCCGCCGCTAGCTCCACCTTGGTCGCGTGCTGTGTACGCGCTACGCCTAGTCTGCCAGCACGGATTACCTCGAGGTCAGCCGGAAGTACGCCGGCCAATACCGGGAGGGCAGAACTGCTCGTCGTTCGGTACGCCTTGGTCAGAAGGACCAAGGCCGGTCTCTGGGTGCGCAGAAGCGCGCTCCGCACAACGTGTAGGGACGCACGCTCGTACCAGCATACGGCAGCGTACGTCACCGTAGCGACGTACGTACCCTGGTACAACACCCGGAGTGCCCTATGCCTAACCCCCCATGAGCTCGCCGACACTCTCGACATCTTGCCGAAGCAATTTGCCGCCCGTTCCCCAATGGATGCTGCGTGCTGAGCAAACGACAGGCTTGCGTCGATTACCACCCCCAAGACTGTGGTTGACGTGACGCTCCTGATCGATTCGCCGCCGAACCTGATGGTGGGGGGACGCTGTAGTTTCCCCCTCAGAGTCATCGTAGACGACTTCGAGGAGGAGAATTCCAGCCGATTTCTGGTCCCCCACTCACCGACGAGTTGTAAAACGGTAGAGGCCGTCGCCTCTACTCTCGCCCGGGAATCCGCCTCAACCAGGATCGTCACGTCATCGGCGTACGCCACAATCTCCACCCCCCCAGGGAGCGGCAACCGAAGCAAGTCATCCATCAGGACATTCCAGAGCGTGGGTCCCAACACCGATCCCTGCGGGCAACCCATAGTTGCCGTCTTCCACTCGACATGATTGCCAACGAACAAGCCAACGCGCCTATCGACGAAGTAGCCCGCAAGCATCGAGTAGATGTTACGCGGGCAACCCCCCCGCTTAGCCTTCAGCAAGATCATGGGCCACCATGCGTTGTCGAAGGCGCCAGAGATATCAAGAAAAACGGCTTGCACGTACCGAGACGAACTGTTCCTAGCAGATGAAAGGAGTTGCAGAAGTGCAGACTCCGTCGACCGTCCCCGAGTGAAACCATGCTGGCAGTCCGACAGCCCGCGGCTGATCTGCGGGGCGCACTTTAACATGACGCGCTCTAAAACCTTACCAAGTATGGGTAGCAACGTGATGGGGCGGTACGCTTTCGGGTCGGTAAGGGGCTTGTCGTTGCCTTTCGGCAGTACAAGCAGCCTACCTTCCTTCCAAACGTCCGGAAAAATTCCCTCTTTTATGCACCTAGCAAACACCTCAGTGAAGTCACCGGCCGCAGCACGCCAAACGTGTTTGACGATGCGCGCCGAGATGCCATCGATTCCCGGAGCAGTGTTAGGCAAAGCCCTGACTATACTATCTAGATCTTGTACCGACGGAGAGGGGGCATCCTCACCTGAGGGCGAGCACGCAGCCGCCAAGCGCACCTGTCGATGATAAACATCGTCCTTGGACAGGTGGTCGTCCGGACACAGGCTATGTATAAGGCTGTGCGCGGCCTCGCGCACGCTCCCAGCATACCCTTCGGCAAACTTTGTCCCACTAATTACATTGCGTGGAGGGCGAACCCTCCCGCACGCGGCACGGTAAGCAAGACCCCAGGGGTCCTGATTACCGGATTCGGCTATGTCACGAAAATATTTAAGTTGCGCCCTCTCCATGGCCGCTCTATATTCACTCCTAGCACGATGAAACGACTCTCTTGCCTCAATTTCCGCTTGGCCTGCCCGTTTCCGGGTACGTTGCCACATCCTCCTTTTGCGCATGTTCTCAACCCGATGCCTCTCAACCTCGTTTGTCCACCATTCATAGCCATTGTCTCTCTTACTTTCACGAGATACCCCAAGGGTATCTTTCGCTGTTCTTACAATTATACTATTAAACTGCTTACATACCGCGGACGCCGGCGTGCTCCATTTAATACAACCCATACGCTCGTGGATTTTCGATTCAAAGAGTTCCCAGTTTGCACGGCGATCCCGGAACCTAATCGGCAGCCCCCCCTGCAGCTCAGCGCGTGGAGCAAATGAGCCTGAGCTCGCCACACTGAAGGTAATTAAGCGATGGTCGCTGGAACTGGCTCCAATGTGAACTCTCCAGTTTAGAATGTGCACGCCCCTGGTGTGTAGCGTTAGGTCAATGTTGGACTCCCCGTTGGCGGTGCTGAATGTGTGCGGTTCACCGGCGGCATTCGCAATCTGTAGATCTCGAGCCAAAATAAAGGCCTCCATCGACTCTCTCCTGTGGGTTACATCAGGTCCTCTACCCCTGTATTGCCGCGTTTCGGAGAACCACATCGGGGAGTGGGCGTTGGTGTCGGCACATATAATTACCTTCTTACCGCGTAGGTGGTCTAGGACCCGCCCTAGCTGGTCCAAGTGTAGATCTATGTCATCACTGTACTTGAAGTAGGAAGAGACGACATAAATGTCGTCCCCACCCACACTCAAGCAACAGACCAGACAGTGAGTATTGGACAGATGGTAAAGTGTAGCACAGGGCAGGTCAAGGCGCGGTAAATACACGCCAGCTTGCGCACGGGAGCCACACTGCAAGATGCTAGTGGCTTCGCTTGGGGGCATGGAGAACTGTTCCTGTACCAGGACAGCATCCAACCCCAAGTCCCGCGATAAGGCTGGGAGCTCCCTGGTGGCGAGCTCACCCCCCCCCAGGTTTATCTGACCAATCTTCACCATGGCTCTACAATCCATAGTTAGTAGTGGAGATCAGCCTTCGTTCCGCGTTCTGTCTAGCGGGGCAGTCCCGAGAAGCCGTTGCGTGTGTGTTGGCCGACTGATGGCCAAACTTTGTGCAGGTCGCACAACAGGAGGTTGGCGACTTGCAGTCCTCCATTTTGTGGCCTTCCTTGCCACACTTGCTGCACGTGTGCGTGTTAGCGCGGCACAGCTTCTCCGGGTGACCGTATTGTTGGCACTTGTGACAGCAGGTCACCTCCGCGTAGTCCTCCACTACTACTACCTCCCATCCTATGTAGAGCCTTTCCTTGGACACTAGCGCTGTTCGTAGTGAGGGGGAGCATGCCAGCACTACCGTGGTCCGGTTTCCACCTCTTCTGGACTTTTTAAAGGCCATCCTGGCTTCTTTCTTCAGCTTCTCTAGTGTCCATGTCGAATCTTCTTTAAAGTTTTGGTCATGCATGGCTGCAATCACGTCCTCAATTTTCGGATCGCCCTCCAAGTTTCTCAGGGCAACTAAGGGCGACCTTGATTTGGCGTCCCTAACTTGCAGGGTCGCCGGCATTGCCGCCTTAATTTTTGTTGCCGCTTCTTGAGTAGCGGTCTTCAGGATTAGCCCCGAGTTGGCGACCCGTCGTAGCCCCACTATTTGGGCTCCCAGCTGTCCCGGCTCGACTGATTTTTTCAGGACCATTTTGGTCTGTTCCGCTGTTTTCAAATCACTTCCTTCCGCCGGGTATATCGCCAGGGTCGCAGCGGGAGGGGGGGGAATTCTTAAGGGTGCTGCTTTTGGGGCCCGTTTCAAGGCCCTCGCATAATTCACGGTCTGCCAGCCGTCGCTAGTAGCACCGATCGTGGTGGAGGCTGCCGCTGCTTCCAGTTTTGCCCGCTCGGCCTCGGCTTCCGCCCTCGAGGCACGTTCGGCCTCTCGTGCGCGGGCCTCATCCAGCATGTTGTGGTGCTTCTGCATCTCTGTAACCGCACTTTTTTGTCCCTCCACGGTGACGCAGCAGTGCCCCACAATCTCCATGATGACCCTGAGCTGTCCGCTTATGGACGCTAGATCCGCCTTATTGAGGCGGGATGCCTGCCCGCCCGCTACCGCCGATATACTGCGGCACGCCGCGCTGGCCTTGGCGAGAAGTTGTCTCGCCGACGCTCTGGCCAAGTCCTCGTCCCCTAGCAGGAATTCGTCGTCGCCCGACGAGAAGGGCGACCCGTATTCTGTGGCCGGGGTGTGCACTATGGGAGGTGCAAGATGTTCAGTTTGGCCACTGGCCACCGACAGATCGCGGGCAGTGCGGCGCTTGGGGTCCGTCTCAGCCTGTGCGTCCGGCGAGAGAATGCGCTTTGCGGCGCCTGGGCGTTGGCGTTCTGGCGCCAAGGGCTCAGGATCCTGCAAGGGTGCGGGAGAGAACGTCGGGGTGGGGGGATATGCCGGGATACTCCTTGGCGATGCCGCAGCGAGGACAGAGTCGAAGGCCGCCTGCGCCAGCTCCAGGACCTCAGGCGGCGTCCTCATGACAACATCCCGGGCCGCGCGCGGCTCCGTTGGTGGGGTCCTCCGCAGGGATCCCCGAGGCCTGAATGGGTCCATCGGCCGAGGGGGGGGGCGCCCCCCCTCTTCCGAGGAGCTGCTCATATCTAGGTCTACACTACTATGCTATAGAAGTATGATACAAACAAGAAAATAAAAAAAAAATAAAAATCTATGTACGGCGGTTATGTGCCCACCGATGGGATAGACCTGTAGTCACCACTATTGTAGTGAAACAATTCACGAACCTGAGGTTCGCGAGTACAGGTCGTCGATGCAACACAGCCGCAAATGTACTTGGAGGCACTCACCCCTACCGCTCCAGGTAGTGTATATAGGCGCACACGCAACACGTGCGCCCTCTGCCGGTGAAACGCACACACTAATTGGTTAATGTTACCAATGATATTACAGCGCCCTCTATGGGCAAAACACGAACACAGATATTAACTGGGATGTGTCACTAACACTGCGCCCTCTGTAGGCAAACACGCGCACTACTAGTAAGAGAACTAATTAAACGTCACTGTCGCACTTATCGCGGTTGTGTCACTGTCACTAGTGTACCGTACTAGTGTACCGTCTAGGACCAGACCCAGGTACCTCATCTGGGCCCGGACCGGTACGAGGACCGAGCCGACCTCGATTGAGGCGCCGGCGGGCGGACCACGACGGGGCCCATGAAATAATAGGGCCTCCGTCTTATCCAGGGCCACCCGCAAACCCAACGCCTCAATGCGCCCGACCACCAGGGAAACTCCCGTGGCGGCCAGGCGCGCCGCCTCATGGAAGTTAGCCCCCCGGGCCGTGAGCAAGGTGTCATCCGCGTAGCAGATTACACCCAGCCCGGGGGGGAGACGCCCTCGTAGGGCCCAGTCGTACCCGATGTTCCACAGGAGAGGTCCTAGGACAGACCCCTGCGGAACACCGCACGACATGGCCCTGCGTCTCAAGACGCCATCTCGGTCCTCGTACATGACGGTTCGCTCCTCAAGATAGTCTGCCACCAGCCGCCTCAGGTACTCCGGCACTCCGTGGTAGCGGAGCGCTTCCCTGATGAGTATGACTGTAACCTAACCTAACCCCTTCGGGTTAGATTTTCCAACAGTACTTCAAGTGAAGAAAAATAATCTACTCGAAGGGAAGGACTGTAATATACACTGAGAAGTCGTTTTGTGTTTTGGAGTAAGATTTCAATGAATAAATGCTCGCCAGCATTTGTGGGTGTGGGCTGAGATGACATATTCACTATGGAGAAAGGGCTGTGGGATCGAATATACATGGAAACTCCACCGCCACGTCCACAAATACGATCATTCCTTACCAGCTGAAAGCCTGGTAACGAGTACGTTACTGCGGAGAGGCATGGCTTGAGCCACGATTCTGATACAACAATTGCGTGGATATTCGTAAAGTCAAAGGCTGTCAGCATATTAGAGAAATGTGACGGAATGCTTTTGGGCATTTATTTATTTATTTATTTATACTTCCTGCAAATACATTGCATAAGGCGGACTTAATGCCATAGGCATTTTCTTCCAGTCAACCTTGGGGTCATGCAGAGATTTGTGTGTGGCAGGTGTATAATGAGATAAATTTTTTTAAATTGTAGTCGGTTGCAAGATGTTTTACTGCACAGATATACAGGGATACATATATAGATGTAAATATAATTTATACGTACTATATAATACTATAAATATAAGAAAAAACATAAACATACACACATGCATCCATACATATATAACAATAATAATAATAGATAATAAGAAATAAACGTTATTATTATTATTATATATGCCTGCATTGATGAACACACGAGGGGTTATTTTGATGTCTCCGTCAACAAGTCCCCAAAGAGCTTGCGTACTCTGATCTTAAAGGTTGTTCGGTTGTTGGATGTCCTGATCTCTAGGAGAAGGGCGTTCCAAAGATTTACCGCTTGAACAGTGAAGGAGTAATGGACGATACGGGAGTTATGTGAAGGACAAAGAAGGAGGAAATTATCAGCGGAGCGAAGGCTTCTGTCATGGTTGGAGCAGAGATATTGCAGGTGGGATGTTAAGTAAGTAAGTAGTTGAGGTAGGTGTGTGGAGAAGCTACGAGGGCGTCTCCCCCCCGGGCTGGGTGTAATCTGCTACGCGGATGACACCTTGCTCACGGCCCGGGGGGCTAACTTCCAGGAGGCGGCGCGCCTGGCCGCCACGGGAGTTTCCCTGGTGGTCGGGCGGCCTGGTGGCCCCGTCGTGTTCCGCCCGCCGGCGCCTCAATCGAGGTCGGCTCGGTCCTTGTATCGGTCCGGGCCCAGATGAGGTACTTGGGTCTGGTCCTAGACGGTAGGTGGCTCTTCGACGAGCACTTCCGACAGCTTGGTCCGAAGCTGGTGGACACTGCCTCCGCCCTAGGGCGACTTTTGCCCAATTTGGGCGGGGCCAGTGTTCCCACGAGGCGGCTGTACGCGGGGGTTGTCCGGTCCATGGCGCTTTATGGTGCACCGGTGTGGGTGGCGGCTCTGACCGCCCCGAATAGGGCGCGCCTCTGGCGCCCCCAGAGGATATTGGCGGTCAGAGCCATACGCGGATACCGCACGGTGTCCACCGAGGCGGCTTGCGCCTTGGCCGGAACACCCCCGTGGGATTTGGAGGCGGAAGTGCTCGCCGAAGTTTATCGGCGAGTGGCTGACTTCCGGGCGGAGAGCGGATTTCGCCCTCCGCCCGAAGATGTGCGCGAGTGGCGCGAAGCCGCTCGCCGAGCCACCATGGTGAGATGGTCGTTCCGGCTGGAAAAACGAAAACGAAAACCAAATTGGTTGTCGTCCAGGTCCGGCCCCTCCCTGCACAAGTGGCTGACGAGGCGATCTGCGATAATGCGCTCAAAAAGTTTGCCCGCCTCGTCGAGCAGCACTATGGGCCGATACGCGGACGGCGAGTCCGCGGGGCGCCCCTCCTTCCTGAGCAGGACCAGCCTCCCCTCCTTCCACACACTGGGAAACTGACCCCGCTCGAGACATGCCGTGAAGAGCCCCCTTGGCTGGGGCTCTAGCTCCTTCAGAGCCAGGACGAGAGCTCGACCAGGAACTCCGTCGGGCCCGGGCGCTGTGTTCTTAGCCCGGAGTCGCGACACGGCCGCTCTCGTCTCTGCTTGCGTCACCTCGGGGACATCGGTGCTCTCCTCTTCTGGAGAGTCTGTGGCTGAGGGTGAAGCCATCGCCGGGGGAACGTGTCCCGCTCGATCCGGGAAGAGGGCCGAAACCACCGCCTCTAGCAACTGGGGTTGCATACTTTGCGTAAGTGGAGGCGCCCAGGGACGCAACTTGCCCCGTACCCAACGGTAGGGGCGCCCCCACGGATCCCGATCTAGGGACCCCAGCAGCTCCTCCCTGGCAAGCAACTTAGAGTCGCCGATGGCCAGCCACAGAGTCTTTTTGGACGCGCGGTACACCTCATACAGCGCGTCTTCCTCGACGGAATCCCGTCGACGTCGTCTCCGGTATCGCGTGTACCGGCGGCGAGCCGCAACGCACTCTACGCGCAGCCGCGCGATCTCGTCGGTCCACCAGTACACCCGGCGCCTTGTGGACTGTTGATGGACACGGGGCATGGACGCGTCGCATATATGCGTCATCGCCCGGCGAAACCACAGCGCTACCGCTTCGACGTCGACGGGGCCGTCCGTCGCCGACTCCCAAATCCAGGACTGGACTAATGCAGCTTCCTCGAGTAGTTCCTTGTCGATGCGCTTAAGCGCCCAACGCGGGCCGTCGTTAATCGTGGTTGTTGGATGGCGGCCGCTCGCGGTCTGGGCAGAGACGTCGAACCGGATTTACCGATGGTCCGACAGTGTCTCCACCTCCACGGCGACACGCCAGTCGTGGACTCGGCTGGCGACAGAGGGGCTAGCGAACGAGACGTCCACTATCGACCCGCCCCGCTGCCGCACGCACGTGTATTCCGAACCCCGATTCAGGACGACCAGACCAGTCGTCACCGCCCACTCTTCTAGCGCCTCGCCCCGAGGGTCAGTGACCGGAGATCCCCACGCCGATGACTTGGCGTTGAGATCCCCGAGCAACAGAACGGGACGAGGATGATAGCGGCCTACGACGGCGCCCAACTCGACAAGGAAACCCTCAAAGTCGACGAGACTCTTGTTGGGGGAGAAATACGCCCCCACAATGACGATGCCGCCCGAGACCGCAGCAACCCAGCCGCGGCCCCGAGACGGATCGATCAGAGTCTCGCCAATAATGGCCACCAAACCGTCAGCGCACCCCAGCCAGTTGTCACGGGCAGGAATGAAGTACGGTTCGGCGACCACAGCCACGTGGATCGACCACTCTGCCATGCTCTGGAGTAAAAGATCCTGAGCTCTGGCACAGTGATTGATGTTGCCCTGGAGGAAATGGAAATGTGCCATTATTGACATTCCATTCCCTCGGCAACGGTCCTGGACCGGGAGTCGGCCGCGGAGCTACTAGCCTGCGGGGGCGGCGAGGTTTCCCCGGCAGGTTTAGAGCTCCTCTTCTTCTTCTGCTTGGCCTTGCTGGCAGGCGCGCCACAGGCCCCTCCGCCCACTTTGTGTCCCGCTGGCTTCCCTGCAGCCGAACATAAGCTGCAGTTGAGCGCCGCGGAACACTGGGCCGCCTTGTGGCCGGGCTGACCGCAGCGATAACAAAGGTCACTACGGTCAACCTTAGCGGTGCACTTTGCCCGGACGTGCCCCTTCTCCAGGCACCGGAAGCACCGCAAAGCCCGGGGCTGCAGGAGTTTCACCCTCGCTGCAACCCAGCCAACCAGCAATCTGCCGCTTAAGGCGATCTTCTTCGCCGACGCTACAGGGCACCGAACCCAGATCACGCCGAGTCCGGTGGCGTCGGTGCGTATATCGCCGGCCCGTACCTTGTCCGGCGGACACTCTCCGCTTCGGGCAACGGCCGCCAGCACCTCCTCAGAGGTCACGGAGTCGTCCAGACCAGCAATCCGCACCTCTGCGGTTTTCATTGGCCTGGAGACCCGGACGTCCTCAGGGTTGAGGACCTCCCTCATCTTGGCGGCCAGAGCGTCCGCCTTTTCGGCGCTGCCGCTCGCAGCACCAGCCACCTCGAACAGCCGCGCACCCGTGGCAGCCTGTCTGAGGGTGACGGACTGAAGACCAAGATCTGATAATTTGATCTTGGCCTTGGCCTCAGCAATGACCGACTGGTACGTTACGCCGCGCTCCGCAGCCCCAGGCTGTAGCGTGAGCGTCACCGCTTCGGAACGCGGAGCACGTATCGCCGGTCCTTTTTTACCTCCTTTGGCAGTCCGCCGCGTAGGCTGCGCAACTGCTTTTGCGGTTCGGCCGGGGCCGCGCGCTGTAGCTGAGGCCGCCTTGGCGGCTTTGCGGGCCTTCTTGCGGCCCACGACTGTCGCCCAGGTCTCACCCTTAGACCCGGCAGCCGTGGGCTGATCGCTCGATGGGTCTCCGCCTTCCGCGGGCTTCCCCTTCCGAGGCGTAGGTCTCGGCGGCTCCTCAACCCTCCGCCGTGTATCGGCCGCTAGGGGTGGACGGAGGATATCCGCAGGGAGGCGCCGAGAAATCGCCTCCATACGAGCATTGACCATGCTCCCGCACTGGAGCATGCAGAGCCGGACAATGCGCTCGACCTCATCGTCGGTATGAGTGCTTGCCGGTCTCGGTGCGGGAGCCGGGGGCACTACCGATGCGGCATCAGTTGACGTGCGTCGCTGCTGCTGCTCGCTCAGCGCAGCGACTTGTCGCCGGAGGTCCTCCAAATCATTTCGGAGACGGCTGTTTTCCTCCTGCAACTTCGCGACCTCGTCTGAGGCCGTCCTGTTAAGCAGGATGCCAACCGCCTCCTTAATGTCCGCGGCAGCCTCCTTCAGACCGCGGGTGAACGTGCCCTTTAGGCTGCCGGATTTGGTGGCAACCTTCAGGACTAAGTCCACCCCGTCCAAGGCAAGCTGACTTAGAGCCACCGCAGATGGTTCCCCTCCTTCCGCCGCTAGAGCAGCGCGTCGCTCGCGTGCGCGTCGGGCCATTTCCGACACTTCGTCGGCCGCAACGGCTTTGCGCTGCTCTTTTCTGGTGGCATTGAGCTCCGCCTTTGAGCTCCCTAGCGAGGCACAACTCTCGCCACCAGGCTCCTCGGTAGTGACCCCCATGTCACTCTCTGCTTCGCTGGCCGCCGGAGTATTGGAGCGCACGAACCTACCCTGTGCGTCCCTCCGCGGCCGTGAAGCACTCACCCCTCTCAAAGCCTGCCGACCTCTTCTTGCGGTCGGCAACTTCGGGACCAGCAGGCCTTCCTCATCTGAGGACCGATCCACCAGCCCACCTCCCACCAGAGCAGGGTCGCGTGGACGCTTCCTAATGGAAGACGGTCCAGAATGACTGCCCTGGTCGCCTACCTGGGCGCGTAAGCCTCCTCGGCTCTCGCTGCCACTTGTGGCAGACAGCTCTCCTGTCTCCTTACTCTTCTCCGCCGAAACCGGCCCATCATCAGTAGTTTTTGGAATTTTATAAATCTCTTTCATTTGGTTCCCACGAGTAGTGGAGGAAATAAAAGTCCACCCCGGCAGTGCCCCGTACCAGGGTAAGCCTAAATACTGTAGGGGGTCGGCAGGTACCCTACAGTGGAAGCGCTAACGACTGGTAACCCCACCAGCCATTCATCCCATCGCCGCGCTTCGAAACTTAGGATTGGGGGTTTTTTATCATAGAGGTGTCCTTCCTCTGGGCCGGGCGGTTAAGCCAAGCCCCCGGCGGCGGCACTATACGTGCCTCCGTCCGCTGTCCGGCCAACCCGATTCAGCGAACCCGCCGGAAGCTCTCTCGCCAGGAGTGATCCGTGGAGAGAGAGCAACTACCGCATCGGTGCGCCTGCACCGACGACGACTGTCGATCGGACAGGAGCGACCCCATCTCCGACGTTCCTCCACAGAGCCCTCTGTAATCAGAGGGACCCGTGGAGCAACCGTCGTGGAGCAAATATGCTCCCCACTCGCAGAAATTCGCCACAGACAATAGCCCCTCCAACATGGAGAGAGTATTGCCCGTACCCAGGGTGCACCGGCCAGACAACTGCTCCTTCCCCCGAACTTATTCATAAAGAACTAGCAGCCGTCAGGCACACGGGGAGGTTTTCTGCACGCACCCCACGGGTGAAGCTGCTGCAACCTAGGGCTATGCGGTGCTACCGATGCCTTGAGGTTGGGCACGTCGGGGTGCGGTGCACAGCCGCAATTAACCGCAGCGATCAGTGCTACCGCTGCGGTGAGCCCGGCCACAGAGCGGCCCAGTGCTCCGCGAAGCCAAACTGCAGCCTCTGTACAGCTGCAGGGAGACCCGCGGACCACAGCATGGCCGGGAAGGCCTGTGGTGCCCCCGCCCAAAAGAAGGGCAAGAAAAAGAGGAGGCCAACCAAGGCTGTACCTCAGCCTGGTGGCTCTTCGGCCGACTCCCGGCCCAGGAGTGCCGAGGGAATGGATTGTGCGTAATGGCGCAATTCCATTTCCTCCAGGGCAATATCAACCACTCTGCCAGGACTCAGGATCTCTTGATCCAGAGCATGGCGGAGTGGTCGATTCATGTGGCTGTGGTCGCCGAGCCGTACTATGTCCCCCTCCGAGGTAACTGGGCGGGGGACTTGGACGGCTCGGTGGCCATCATTGTCCAGAGGTCACGGCTGGGTGGCCGCCCTCGTGGACGGCATTGGAACTGTTGGGGCGTATTTCTCGCCCAACAGGAGCCTCGCCGACTTCGAGAGCTTCCTTGTCGAGTTGGGTGCCGTCGTGAACCGGTACAACCCTCGCCCGGTGCTGCTGCTCGGGGATCTCAATGCCAAGTCTGCGGCGTGGGGGTCCCCGGTCACCGACGCCAAAGGCGAGGCATTGGAGGAGTGGGCGGTCACGACCGGCTTGACCGTCCTGAATCGGGGCTCGGCCTACACGTGCGTGCGACAGCGGGGCGGTTCCATAGTGGACGTTTCGTTCGCTAGTCTCGCTGTCGCGAGCCGTTTCAGCAACTGGCGTGTCGCTGTGGGGGTGGAGACGTTGTCGGATCACCGTTACATCCGTTACAGCGTCTCCGCCCAGGCCGCGGACGGCCGTAGTTCGTCGACCCCGCGAATGGACGGTCCTCGCTGGGCGCGTAGGCGCCTCGACAGGGAGCTACTCGAGGAGGCCGCTATTGTGCAGGCCTGGATCTGGGAGTCGGCAACGACCGGACCCGTCGACGTCGAAGAGGAGGCGCAGTGGTTTCACGGGGCAATGACGCAAATTAGTGACGCGTCCATGCCCCGGATCCACACACAATCCAGAAGGCGCCAGGTGTACTGGTGGTCCGCCGAGATCGCGCAGTTGCGCGTCTCGTGCGTTCGAGTCAGGCGCCAGTACACCCGATACCGGAGAAGACGTCGTCGGGTTCCTGACGAAGAAGCCGCGCTGTATGAGGTATACCGCGCGGCTAAGGAGGCTCTGCGGCTGGCCATCGGTGAGGCGAAGACGCGAGCTAGGGAGGAGATGTTGGAGACTCTAAACGGGGATCCGTGGGGGCGTCCATATCGCTCGGTCCGAGGGAAACTCGGCCCATGGGCGCCGCCAATTACGGAGAGTCTCCAACCCGAGCTGCTGGAGGACGTAGTCGCAGCCCTCTTCCCGGCTCAAGCGGAGCACACTCCGCCGCCGATGGCTCTGCCCACAGCCGCGGAGTCTGAAGAAGAGGACGCCAACGTCCCAGAGGTGACACAATCAGAGTTGGGGGCGGCCGTGATACGGCTCCGGGCGAAGAATACTGCCCCGGGGCCCGGCATTCACGGCATGGCATTCACGGCTGCGTGTTGGCCCTGGCTCTGAAGGAGCTGGAGGGCCAATTGATAGGACTCTACTCAGCTTGCCTGGAGCGGGGCCAGTTTCCCGTTCAGTGGAAAACGGGTCGTCTGGTCCTGCTCAGAAAGGTGGGGCGCCCTGCGGACTCGCCGTCCGCGTACCGGCCCATAGTGCTGCTGGACGAGGTGGGAAAGCTGTTCGAGCGGATAGTTGCAGCCCGCCTCGTCCGCCACTTGTGTGAGGAGGGGCCGGACCTGGCCGAGTGCCAGTTCGGGTTTCTCCATGGGCTCTCGACTATTACGGCGATTTCGCGAGTGAGAGTCCTGGCGGAGGAAGCGGTGTCCCGCGGCGGGGTGATATTGGCGGTGTCCTTGGACATCTCCAACGCCTTCAACACCCTGCCCTGGAGTTGTATTCGGGAGGCACTGCGCTACCATCAAGTGCCTCT
The DNA here is from genome assembly GCA_902825455.1 of Arctia plantaginis. Lineage (NCBI taxonomy): Eukaryota > Metazoa > Arthropoda > Insecta > Lepidoptera > Erebidae > Arctia > Arctia plantaginis. The sequence goes on from CADEBD010000413.1 coordinate 15,587, forward strand.
CCACCTCCGCCGCATCGTTGGGGCGTATTTATCGGAGAGGTGTGTCACCTATCTGGGACGTGATGGCAAACACCAGCGCCTAATGTCGTGCGGTGTTCCGCAGGGGTCAGTCCTAGGCCCGCTCCTGTGGAACATCGGTTACGACTGGGTGCTGAGGGGCGAGCTCCAACCGGGGGTAAACCTGACGTGTTACGCTGACGACACGCTGGTCACTGCCCGGGGGAGCTCGTACAGGGAGGCAGCGTTGCTAGCGACGGCGGCGGTCTCACAAGTGGTGAGCCGCATACGGTGCCTTGGCCTGGAGGTGGCCCTCAACAAGTCAGAGGCCATAGCTTTTCATGGCCCCCGACGGGCGCCGTCGCCGGGATTGCACATGGTGGTTGGGGGGGCTCGAACCGCTGTCGAGTCCACCCTAAAATATCTAGGATTGGTGCTCGACAGCCGGTGGGATCCTGGCCCCCACTTCCGGCGGCTGGCGCCCAAGTTGTTGGGCGCGGCTGGGGCGCTGTCAACGCTGCTTCCCAATAAGTCGGACCCGAGAGCCGCCTGCAGGCGGCTGTAAGAGGGGATCGTGCGATCGATGGCCCTATATGGGGCCCCCATCTGGGCGGCTGACCTGACGGCCGGCGCTATCACAGTTCTGCGGAAGCCGCAGAGGGTGATGGCCGTCAGAGTCGTTAGGGGTTATCGCACGATCTCCCACGAGGCGGCTTGCGTACTGGCCGGATCTCCGCCCTGGGACCTGGAGGCAAAAGTCCTCGCGTCACTGCATCGGTGGCGTGAGGACGCGCGGGCTCGCGGTGAGACATCGAACTGCGTCGGTCACAGCTGCGCGAGGTCCTGGTGGTAGAATGGCGGAACAGGCTGTCACGCCCTTCCGCCGGCCTCGTTACTATCGAGGCCATCCGGCCAGTGCTCGACCTCTGGCTCGACAGAAGGCACGGCTCCCTGTCGTTCCGTGTGACGCAGGTCCTCTCTGGGCATGGCTGCTTCGGGAGATTCCTGTGTCGCTTAGGCAGGGAGCCGGACGCTCGGTGTCACCACTGCGTCGACTGTCGGGAGGACACGGCGCGGCATACGCTGGCAGAGTGTGCCGCTTGGGAGGAGCCGCGCCGTGCCCTCATATCTGTAGTAGGCAGTGACCTCTCGCTGCCGGCCGTAGTTCGTTCTATGGTCGACAGCGAGGAGTCCTGGGACGCGGTGGCGTCCTTCTGCGAAACGGTTATCTCGCAGAAGGAGGCTGCGGAGAGGGAGAGGGAGATCCTGACCTCTCTCCCGATCCGCAGCAGGCGCACCGGGCGTCGGAGCATATGCTGCCCTCCGCCGGCCAGTAGCTGGGTCCAGGGGCGGCGGACTTGGGGATGTTCGTCGCCCCATCTGGACCCGAGGTGGCGGCGCGTTGTGTTCCCGTGCGCCCCTCTGTGTAGTTGCGAGGGGAGTGAAACACCTCACTCCCCTCGCTGACGCGATGTGGCCCGCAGCGGCGGGCCGGCACCAGTCGGGGATTGCGGAAGTCACCTCAGTTCCCGCGATCCCCGGCGTAGGTGAGAGACGGAACACCGGGGGGTTTTAGTCAGTAGGAGTCTGACAGACCCCTCCGCGCTTTCCCCTGGGCGGAGGACATCCATGAGGATCTACCCCCGTTAACAAAAAAAAAAAAAAAAGGTTAGCCTACACTAACAACGTTCGGGTATCGAACCCGCGTGAAAGCACTAAGTAAGCGAGCGATAGTAAGTAGGAAGAATGAATGAAGGTTTAAAAGCAGAATGAATAATATTATTACTAAGGAAGAAATGAAATTATATTAGCAAAGTAAATACAGGAGAATTTAGCACATACAAGATAAGCACAGGTATACGAATAACATATGTTAGCGCGACGCGTATAAGCTCCAAGCAAGTCGAAAGCGTTGTGTGGTGGTGGCGCGCCGACATCGGTGCGCGGGCGCATTGGCGCCAGCCGTCTGCAGTAAACATCGTATGTTTCTTGGTTGTGGTCTAAGTGGCATGAGCGGTGCGATTCCGCTCATCCAGTGACGGTGTCGGAATAAGCTTCCGCCACATATTCCCCCCGGCCAGACCGTGACTACGGGCGATAAAAAACTGGTAAACGGACTCTTCTGCCACTGGAAGTCCGCTTGATGTCCTCCTGAGCTGGTTGTGCTGGAACTTGGGCTTCCTTCGCCATATAGGCAGGCTTCAGCCTGTCAATAGATATATTGGCCGTCTTGCCGTTTACATCCACAGTAAAATATTTAGGTTGTCGGTTGACAACCTTGTAGGGGCCAGTATATGGTGGTTCCAGCGCTCGTCTCACGCGATCTTGACGCACGAAAACATGCGATGAAGTGTTAAGCTCGCGTGGGATGTAGGAGGATGTTGTTGAGTGCCAGGATGTGTGACGGGGAGATAGCTTCGCCATGTACGCGCGAAGACGAGTCGCGTACTGGGTGACGTCAGCAACCTTGTAGTCGTCGTCTGGGCACAGGAACTGACCGGGTAGGCGAAGGGGCTCACCATAAAAAAGTTCGGCAGATGAAGATTGGAGGTCTTCCTTAAAGGCACTTCGCATGCCCAGAAGTACCAGTGGAAGCGCTTCGGTCCACTGTGAAGCAGGAGCGTGACCCATAATCGCCGCCTTGAGTTGGCGATGAAGACGTTCGACCAAACCATTGGCCGCAGGATGGTAGGCAGTGGTGCGGAAGTGGCTCGCGCCAACCAATGCGGTGAGGGCCCGGAAGAGTTGGCAGTCGAATTGGCGACCACGGTCTGTGGTCACCCGCTCAGGACAACCAAATCTGGCGATCCAGCCAGACACGAGGGCTGCAGCGCACGTCTCGGCAGTGATATCTCGTAGGGGATATGTCTCAGGCCATCGTGTGAATCTTTCGATGACGGTGAGGCAGTACCTGTAATCATTGGACAGAGTTAGGGGCCCTATGATGTCGAGGTGTATGTGAGAGAACCTCGAGGAAGGGGGAAGGAAAGAGGAAGGTGGAGAGGTGTTGTGACGGGATATTTTGGTTTCTTGGCATTTCAAACATTGCCTAGCCCACTCTCTACTGTCTCTGCGAATCCCTGGCCAAACAAATTTTTGTGTCACCAGTCGCACAGTAGCAGAACCTCCTGGATGGTGTAAGTTGTGTAGCGATTCGAAGACTTGTTTGCGGAATTCGGGTGTTACATATGGTCGAAGTGTAGGTAGTGTAGTATCACATAAAAAAGATTTACTGCTGGAGTCTAGTTTAATTTTTTGTAGCCTCAGGGCAGTACCATTTTTAAGCAGCTCTTGCAGCTCTGGATCGTGTTCCTGAGATCGTGTAAGAGACTGAAAATCAATGGCGGTTGTAACCTCTTCAACACGCGACAGAGCATCAGCGACGACATTCTCCCGTCCACGTATAAATCTTATGTCTGTCGTGAATTGAGCGATAAAGTCAAGGTAGCGGTACTGCCTAGGTGAACATTTTTCTCGGTTTAACGAGAAAGCAAACGTGAGAGGCTTGTGGTCAGTGAATACCGTAAAGTTTCTTGCTTCCACCATATGCCGAAAGTACTTAATGGCCTCGTACACTGCAAGTAACTCTCGGTCGTACGGGCTGTATTTCTTCTGTGAAGTACTTAGCTTGTGAGTGAAAAATCCCAAGGGTTGCCAGTGTTTGTCCTTGCGTTGTTGCAGCACTGCGCCGGTGGAAAGATCGCTTGCATCAGTAACAATGGCAAGTTCAGCGGTGGAATCTGGATGCGACAGTAGTGTGGCCTGTGACAAGGATGTCTTACACTCTTCGAAGGCCTTCTGCATCTCCGGAGTTAGAGTGATAGGTTGCGAACCTTTGACGTGCGGGCCAGCTAAGATGTTAGTGAGCGGTGCTTGGATCTTTGCAGCGTTAGGAATGAACCTACGGTAAAAATTGAGCATACCGAGGAAACGCTGAAGTTCCTTGATGGTCTTCGGTGGTGTATAGTTCTGGATAGCCTCAACCTTTGTCTCCAAAGGCTTGGTACCAGCTGCTGAAACTTGGTAGCCGAGGAAAGTTATCTCCGACTGACCAAGTTTGCACTTCGAAGTGTTGACCAAGATCCCATATTGTCTCAGGCGTTCAAACAGCTGACGTAGGTGGTGCTGGTGGTCTACTGGTGTCTCCGAGAAGACCAGGATGTCATCTAGATACCCATAGCAGAAATCCAGGCCAAGAAGGACTTCATCGATGAACCTTTGGAAGGTCTGTGCAGCATTCCTTAAACCAAAGGTCATGTACTGAAATTCGTACATTCCGAAGGGTGTTGTGATGGCTGTCTTGGGTACGTCTGCTGGATTAACCAATATTTGGTGGTACGCTTTCACCAGGTCGATGGTGGAGAAGATGGAGCATCCTGAGAGCTGGTAAGCGAAGTCACTTATGTGCCGGATCGGATACCGATCGGGAATGGTCCTGGCGTTAAGTGCACGGTAGTCGCCGCATGGTCTCCATCCGTCGTCCTTCTTCTTCACCAGGTGTAGAGCGGAAGACCATGGACTCTCTGAGCGTCGAGCTACACCAGAAGCAAGCATGTCCTCAAACTCTTTTTTCGCTGCTTGAAAGCGAATTGGGTCAAGACGTCGAGGTTTGCTGGCAACTGGTGGACCAGGAGTAGTCCTTATGAAGTGCAGAGTATTGTGCTTGGGTGGAGAATGTACTCCAGCTGGTCTAGTGATCTCAGGAAACTCGCGCAGTAAAGAATGGAATTTAGACTCACCAGAAACGGCCTTGACGGAAGCGATGTCATCTGAAGTTCCTAACAAAGTAGCTGCTACCGACAGTGTTGTAGTGCCATCAACCAAACGCTGGTTTCTACAGTCCACTAGAAGGTTGTAGTAGCTCAGGAAGTCTACGCCAATAATTGGCTTCGACACGTCTGCAATGGTGAAGTTCCACGTGAAGTCTCGCCTAAGTCCCAAATTGAGGTGCAATTGTGTAGGTCCATAAGTGTGTATGATAGTGTTATTAGCTGCCACGAGATCATATTATGACTTACTGCAGGGCGTCTTGGTAGAAGATCGCGGAAAAACACACAGGTCGGAACCAGTGTCCACAAGGAACTGCATTTTTATGACGCGATCAGTTACAAACAGACGGCCTGTTACTAAGGGGCAGTCGTGGGCCGCTACTTCCGACCGCCCTTGGAGTTTTCCGAGTTGAAGGTGCATGGTTGCCTACACTTGGAGGCTTTGGCACCATAGGTGTAATGGTAGAAGCAGTGGGGATGACCTTCTGGCGGTTGCCTCGGTCGGGAACGGCTGCGTGAGCGATGTGATCGTCTATGAGAGGAACGAGGTCTAGTCCATGAGCGTTCTGCGCGTTCGAGTCTGCTAGTAAGCATAGCCACTTGCCTGGTCAGTTCTGCGATCTGCTGAGTCATGTCGTTGGTTGATGTAGATGGCGCTGAAGAGGTTGTACTAGCTACCTGTGGTGAAGACGGTGCGATCTCATAGACCTTGTCCGCTGTTTCGCCTAGCTTGTCACCGTCGAGGTCCATCTACGCAGATGGACCTCGACACAATGACACAATGACGCAATGACAGTCTGGATGTTCTGCGGTAACCTGCTAGACCAGAGAGTTAGTAAAAAATTAGAGGGCACGGATGGACCAGCCAGACTAGATAAATGCCTCAGAAACTGGGAGGGCTTCCTGTCCCCTAACTCCTTATGCATTAATAGTTGCTTAACCCGCTTTTCTTGAAAAGCTGACAATCGCTTAATGAGCTCAGATTTAAGCTTTTCATACTTATTTTTGTCAGGTGGGTTTGTGATGATATCCTTCACTTCAGCAGCATAGCGGTGGTCTAACTGAGCAACCAAATAACAAAATTTGGTATGGTCTGTTGTTATTCCGGACAGCTTAAACTGACTTTCTACCTGTGCGAACAACAGTCCGGGTTCTTCTGGCCAAAATGGCGGTATTCTGACGCCTACTCTGAGGACACCAGGAGTTACAGCCTCGGTATAATTGTCTGACTCAGACATATTAAAATAATGTAAGATCACTCACTACTTGGACCATACACCAACCTTCCGTTATCACGTAAACAACACAATATGCTTACGACTTCGATTCCTCTTCGTTGCTTGAGTTCCACCGAGACACAGGTCTTCTTCCAGGTTATCCGCTCAGGCACGGCTGACACGACGACCGAAACGCAGAATCGCGGTATACTGTGATCGCGGTGATCACGTCGGGGTCACCAATGTAGTGCTAGGCTAGGTTAGCCTACACTAACAACGTTCGGGTATCGAACCCACGTGAAAGCACTAAGTAAGCGAGCGATAGTAAGTAGGAAGAATGAATGAAGGTTTAAAAGCAGAATGAATAATATTATTATTAAGGAAGAAATGAAATTATATTAGCAAAGTAAATACAGGAGAATTTAGCACATACAAGATAAGCACAGGTATACGAATAACATATGTATGTTAGCGCGACGCGTATAAGCTCCAAGCAAGTCGAAAGCGTTGTGTGATGGTGGCGCGCCGACATCGGTGCGCGGGCGCATTGGCGCCAGCCGTCTGTAGTAAACATCGTATGTTTCTTGGTTGTGGTCTAAGTGGCATGAGCGGAGCGATTCCGCTCATCCAGTGACGGTGTCGGAATAAGCTTCCGCCACACAAACTATCGAACGATGAAAAATCGTGCGAAAACAATTCCAAAAAACCTCCGTAAGAAATCCAGATGGAACTTACACTGTGAGATTAATATTAAAGAATCCGAACCAGGATTACGGGAATACTCGTCAATTAGCGATGGCACGGATAATACAGTTAGAACGGAAGTTCGCTAAAGATAAAAACTTACTAACACATTACAAAATGTTCCTCAGGGAGTACTTAGACATGGGTCACATGAGGAAAGTTTCCAGAAAAGACTAAGGTCAGGGAAAGTACTACATACCACATCAACCAGTGATTAAAGAAGAATCATTGACCACTAAATTACGAGTAGTGTTCAATGCATCATGTAAAACAAGCGCCTGTAAAAGTTTTAATAGCAATATGTTTACGGGAGCCAGATTGCAACAAGATTTACCGTCTATATTACTGCGGTGGCGTGAACATAAAATAGTATTCATGGCAGATATAGAGAAGTTTTCGTTTACAATGGATGTCAACGAAACCAAGAAAGTTACAAAACGTGTCATTCTGTCAGAAGTGTTAAAAATATTTGACCCACTGGGATGGCTAGCGCCAGTTATCATAAAGATGAAACTTATGATCCAGGAGTTATGGTTGAATGGCACAGAATAGGATCAACCTGTCGATAATTCTATTTTAAGGAGATGGTTAGTAATACAAAGTCAATTGTAAACACTTGAAGAAATTACCGTCCCAAGATGGTGTCAGTTTACGCCAGATCTACGGATCGAGCTCCATGGTTTGGTACGGTTTTGCGATGCGTCGGAAAGAGCAAATGGTGCAGTGGTATATTGTCGAATAAAAGGTCATAACGATAACTACAGTATTACGTTATTACAAGCCAAATCCAAGGTGGCATCGAAAACAGAAAACATTACCTAAGTTAGAATTATGTGCAGCACTACTACTTTCAAAATTAATGAATAAAGTTATTAAAATAATGGATATCCCTATCTTAAACATATAGTGCTTAGCATATAAGCAGAGAGATGGAAAAACTTTTGTAACTAACAGGGTTTCTGAAATACAACAATTATTACCTGAAACACGCTGGAACTACGTAAACACTGCTCATAATCCTGCCGAATTACTTACTAGAGGGGTCGTTCCCAGTAAGCTGAAAAATTTGACATTATGGTGGAACGGGCCAGAATGGTTGAATAATGATATCATGTCAATTACAAAAACTATTCCAGAGATAAGTGAGGAAATAAAACGTTGTTATCATACAAAAATAACTCCACAAAACTCAGTTTAGTAACAGATTCTCAAATTTCAGAAAAATGATGCGAGTACTGTCTTACCGCTACAGGTTTGCAAACCGAGTGTTCGATGTCCGGTTTTTGCATAATGGACATTTGAATCCAGATCCGGTCACGTTATATGATTTCGCAATCGACGTGCTTCCGATAGCTTTCTGCATGATAGAAGATATGTTATTAGAATTGCTTTGAAAAATGTGTTTCCCGTAAGGCGTAAAATTTTTGTTGTTTACTGATTTAGGTGAATGTTTCGGCGGTCCTGCTTTTTGTTTTCTACGCGATGATGTTTCCAAGTTGGTAAACTTGCTCTCTAGATAGTCTAGAAGTTCTTTCAGCACCGGTAAGTCGCGAGGATTCTTCACCGATTCTAGATAATCATTGTATGACTCAGGATCCATTTTCTGGCTCAACAGGTGGACTAGAATCAGATCCCAACTGTTTGTGTCCCCCCTAAATTCTTTATAGCGTTAAGTGTCTCTAATTTTAGGTCATGCATTTTCTTTATAAGCGTTATTGAATGATGTTGTATGTTGAGCAAATTAAATAATATATTCATCTGAGAAGTAAATATTAGTTTTTTATTATTATAACGGTTGTTTAAAATGTACCAACAAGATGTGTAGTTATCCGTGCTTATAAACAAATGTTGAATAAGCCTCTCAGCTTCTCCCTTGACCTTTGTTTTTAATATCTGCATTTTTTGAGAATTTGGCATCATGGTGTTGTTATGAACGGCGTCTATAAACAAATCTTTAAACGACATCCAGTGGTTATAATTGCCGCTAAAAATAGGAATTTCCAGTTTTGGTGTCGATTTTTCTCTGTACATAATTCCGCATAATATTGTTTTTCATTCTTTGTGAAACTGGATTCATACTGTTGGTTTTCTCCATTTACCTCGCTGTCGATCTGCACATGCAGTTTGTCAATGACCGCCCAACGGTTCTCGAGCGTTTTTAAGGCGTCTTCAAACTCCCAGTTCACCGACAAGTTGTCTATTTCAATGTTTGCAATTGTTCCGGTGAAAGCTCTGAAATTAGTTTCTTGATGGCGTAGCATTTCATCCAGTTTGCTGTAACCCCCCTGTTGTTTGGTAGATGGTTGCGAGCCACTTGTTCCTGTTGTTCCTCGTTGCTGTTCATCTTCAGCTTGGCTAAAAGATGCGGTTGGCGACGTGCCCCTGGTGGCATCTTCTCCAGCCCAAAGAAACTTGCTCGGCGTAGACGTATATTGTTGTAGCCTGCCCTCATGAATAGACGAAACGTATAGCTGGTATATAGAATTCGCCTCCTCAAAGTTCCTCTCAGCCGTGGCCAAATCTGCGGGGCTCAACTCCTTGGAAAGACGATCCCGGTTTTGCTGGATTGCTTTCCACAGTTCTTCGACCTTATCCCATTGATTTTTGTAGTAATCAGGCCTACTCTTTCTATCCTTCCCGTCCTTCTTGTAATTTGCCCAGTGTCTCTCAAGTTCTCTTAACAAACGAAGCTGTTTTTCAATCAAAGACAAAGTGCAGAAATTTAAATAGGAAAGATCTTACTTGTAAACTGCCCGCTGGTGTGTCTGCCACGAACGCCTGTTCCTGTTCTCACCTCCAAAGCTCCTCCACTGTTACGCTAGTTCACACTTCACACGATTTGTAAACTGTTCGTATTACGCGACGCGCGAAGTTTACCTCGAAGGACCAATGTTTGGGGTGCAATTGGAGGTTTTAAAAGGATGTAACTGAATGATATAAAATGTTTATTGTTATATAAACTACTCTAAATGTTTACAAAACACGATGGTACCAAACTATGTTAAATGTATTAAATTTTACTAAAGTTAATGGGAAATGTTAATATGTAATGTTTATTGCCAACACGTAGTTTTGCCTAATGACAAAAAATTGCAGACAGTGAAGAAACTAGGACTTTGTATTAATTGTTTATTTTCGCATAATGGCAAAGAATGCAATTCTAGTCATACATGTCGAAATTGTTCGGATCGACATAACACATTATTGCATGACGCCTTTGTTATCACAAAATCGAAGCCGTCGTCGTCCTACCAAACTATTGCAACATGCGACAGTGAAAACATAAATAACACATCGCACGTTTCTAAGCAAACCTCTCCTGAAATTTTGTTAGCCACAGCGCAACTAAAGGTAAAGGCAGCCGACGGAATATATTACAACATGAGGACTTTAGTTGACCAGGGCTCTCAACTATCCCTGATAACAGAACATGCGGCCCAGCTTCTAGGGCTTAAACGAGAAAATTACAAAAGAGTTGTTTTCGGAGTAGGACAGCGCGAAAATAACTGCAAGGGGAAACTGAAAATAACATGTAAATCTGTGTACAACGACTACAGTTTTAACGCTAACGTAGTCATTATGGCTAGTCTTATCAAACGATTGCCGAATAGAACATTTGAGATACCAACTTGGTCTAACATTAGGAACATCCATTTAGCCGATCCGGAGTTTTACATCAGCCGTCCAGTGGATATACTGTTAGGCACTGATGTTTATTCAAACATTATTTTAAGCGGCATAATTAAGGGAGACGACGCGTCTCACCCTGTAGCCCAACAAACACAACTTGGCTGGTTTTTATGTGGTACTGCTCAAACATTCCAGTGTAACGTTGTACTTACTAATATTGAAGACATTCAGCGCTTCTGGGAAGTAGAGGAAATCGCTGAGGTTGCACTAATGTCCTCAGAAGATATGCAGTGCATCAAACATTATGAAGAAAACACCAGACGAAACAGCGAAGGACGATACGAGGTCAGATTGCCAATGAAGGAAGGTGTGGAAAATAAATTGGGAAATTCAAAAAATAACGCCGTAGCCCAATTTAAAAGACTGGAGAAAAAATTTGAACAACAAAATCATTTTGTGATCGCTTATAAAACATTTATGTCAGAATATATTGAATTAGGTCATATGGCACTGTCAGCCGGTAACACTACACCCGAGTGTTATTTACCTCGTCACGGCGTACAACGAACCGAGTCGACTACAACAAAACATAGAGTCGTTTTTAATGCCTCAGCGAAAACATCAACAGGATGCTCTCTTAATGATTCAATGTATAAGGGCCCCAACTTACAACATGATTTGGAGAGTTTGCTCTTGAAGTGGAGACAATACCAATTTTCTTTTACCGCTGACATCGAGAAGATGTACAGGCAAATACTGGTCAGTAAACTAGACACTCCTTTACAGCAAATCATTTAGAGAGAATCTCCACAACATCCGTTACAGTCATTTGAACTACTAACAGTTACCTATGGCACTAAAGCGGCGCCATTTTTAGCAATGATGACGTTAAAGCGGCTAGCGATTGATGAACAAGACTCGTTCCCTGAAGCCTCCGAAGTGCTGCAAGAAGCATTCTACATGGATGACTTGGTTCATGGTGCTCATAACATTGAACACGGCAAAAAGCTAATAACCGACCTCACACGATTACTACAATCGGGTGGGTTTAATTTACGAAAATTGTCATCGAACAATCAACAATTACTACAGAATATGCCAGAACATCAAAACAGTACAGATGTGACCTTTACCTTCAAGACCGAAGATACTTCGAAAATATTAGGGTTATGTTGGAACCCAGAAACAGACACTTTTAAGTTTAGATGCGAGTTATCCAATCCGCTTAAGCTAACAAAGAGAATCATGTTGTCTGAAATGTCTAAAATATTTGATCCCTTGGGATGGCTGGCACCTGTCGTAGTCAAATTAAAATTGCTATTTCAAAAGGTATGGAAATCAAACACCCCGTGGGATAGCGAAGTATCGCGGGACATTTATAAAGAATGGTCTAAGTTACAAGCTGATTTAGAATCCATTACCAAATAAGAGATACCCAGGTGGATTTTAAGTATAGAGCACGATATCATTGAACTACACGGGTTCTGTGATGCCTCCGTCCAAGCATATGGGTGTGTTGTGAATGCACGAATCAAACAACAAACAAAAACACTGATAGTCGCATCATCTAAAACAAAACTTGTACCACTCAACAAACAGCTCACGTTACCGCGACTAGAATTAAGTGGCGCTTACTTACTATCTAAATTAGTATTTAAAATAAAACAGGCCTGGTATATATATACTCGTAACATTGAAACATATGGATGGACGGACTCCAAAGTAGTATTAGGATGGTTAAATGGTGAACCAAACAACAAACCTAATGGATTCTGAACAATGGCGCTACGTCACAACACTGGAAAACCCTGCTGACGCTGCAAGTGGAGGTTTATTCCCGCATCAACTACTTAATAATCAAACATTGCTTTCTACTTTCAAACAAGCTTTCTACTTTCACTCCGGAGAAGTCAGAAAAACAAATTGTTGTAACAAATGAAGAACAAAGGAGCATTAAACAAACTAACGTGATTTGTTCTAACAAAGACGAATTTATTATCGAACAATTACTAAAAAAATATAGCTCATTTGACAAAATTGTATTCTGGCCTATATACAACGAGCGTTGACCCCCACTCGTAAACGACATAATGCAACCTATCTCACGTTACAAGAACTAAGTAATGCGAAACGAACAATTATAAAACATGTACAAATGTGCGAATACAAACTTGTAATAGAGAGGTTACGTTTACATTCTAAGGTTACTTCGCAGAGTAAATTATTCCAATTTAATTCGTTCATTGATAAACAACATATTTTACGTGTGGGAGGTCGACTCACGAATGCGAAGATTGGTGTCGAGATGAAACATCCCAAAATAATACCAGGTAACTCTCGACTCGCTACGTTACTTATTAATAGAGCCCACAGATTAACATTCCACGGAGGCCCTCGTCTAACACTTGCCAATTTGAGACAAGAATACTGGATTCCCAGCGGAGTTAACACAGTTAAGAAGGAGTTAAGAAAATGCATCATTTGTCGTAAACACGAGGGTCAAAAACAACAGCAACTCATGGGGGAGTTAATGCTGTTCGAACAAATCCAGCGATTCCCTTCTATCACACCGGCGTGGACTACACGGGCTTCGTTGATTTGAAGCCTGTGTAGTCTACCGCCGCCGCTTTTCTTGTCAGGCGGACTACTCACCGGCCAACCCAGTGGAGAGACTCACGAGATTACCTCAGGGCGCCTTGTAAGAGAACAGAAGTGTGTGCGTGTGGGAAACTTACGGGACTCCTTAGAGGAAAACAACTTACACCTCAGTCATACATACATGTATATTACAATAAAAAGTAAAGTTACAATAATTAAAAAAATTAATTAATTAGTGGGTATAAAAAAAAAACCGCAGCGGCGCGCGTCAGAGCCGAGCTGATGCTGCTCGGAGCCTCCTCGTCTTCACTCAAGGAGGTCACTTCCCCTTCCGCCCGAGTCGGCTATTTATATTAGGTATTAATTGGAGCAATTGTGTTGTTCCCGATTAAATACCAGGCAACTCTTGGTATTTACGATTGGTCCATCGGAGCCGGACTATTTTTGAGTACATCGGTCCAAGCTTGGACCGCTCCCGTACTCGCAGCGGATTGTTGCGGCAAGGTACGAGGAGCCACTGCACCGGCTACGTCCGGAGCAGCCCGCTTACTGGAAGCTGTGAAGCTCGGGGACAGCGGCAGTGCAAGAAAGTGACGTCAGGGAGACGTAATCAGAAGAACATCGTGTCCGACAGGGACATCAGAGGCACCACGACTAGAAGTTCGACTGGAGTCATCACAGAGGGCAGCACCAGTGCGAATAATTCGACTTGTGAGTGTGAAGTGCAATTTGTGAGTACATATATTTGTTCGAGATCATCAACCATTAAATAAACAATTTTTGAAGGTATTTATATCAAGAATTTAACATAGAACTTTTGAGGAAAATTTTGGACTTAGTAGATTTTAAGTAATAGTTAGTAAGTTATTGCACGTTTAGCTAAGGACTTAGAATAATTTTATAAAAAACGAGGGAACGGGGAACCTATGCCCGTTTTACTGCGATAGTAGAAGTATTTGAAAACACTTGTAATTTTTTCACCAACATTTGGCACTTAGAATAATTTTACAAGTGATCAAAACATACTTCTTAAGTTGTAAGCTTGAAGTTTTACTGTGAAATATTAGAAGTTGTTTCCTTATAAGTTAAGTTGTTATTTTGAGTCAGCGGTTGAAATTTTTAGAGATTCTGTCTGTTTTTTGGTTCTCTTTATCAAATTAACAATGGAGGGACTAATCAATATTTTACAAAAAATGCAAACTTCTGTACAAAGAGGTTTAGTTAATTTTAAGAAAACTCCAAAAGAAAGGCTTACGGTAGAATATGTTGAAACTAGGCTAGAATTATTAGAACAAAATTGGGCTAATTTTGAGAGTGCACATTGTAAATTATATGAAAAGTATAGTATTGAAGAGATAGATCAAAAGGTAGAAAACATTTATGATTCTACAGAAGATAATTATATAAATTACAAGGCGCACATGAAGACAGTGCTTAATAAGATTTCTGTAAAGGTTCCAGCACTAGAAAGTAAGTCCGATTCTTCTAATAGAAATACTAATGTTTTTGTTAAATTGCCTAAAATCTCAATCCCCACCTTTTCCGGAGACACTCCAATAAGTGACGCTAACTACAATCAATGCTGGGAAATTTTAGAAAGGCGCTATAATAACAAAAGACATTTGGCTGACTGCATTCTGAAACGTTTATTTGGCCAAAAGCGTTTACTTGTGGAGTCTGGCAAGGGTATTAAAGAGTTGTTCGACACGACCAATGACTGCTTAAAAGCACTCACAAACTTGAACGTTGATGTGACTACATGGGACGTGATTATCATCCATATTATATCGTACAAGTTAGATTTTGAAACGCGTAAGCAATGGGAGTTGAGTATCGGTCACCTCAGCGGTAATGAATTGCCATCCATGGAACAGTTTAAAGCATTCTTGGAAACAAGATATCGCGCTTTGGAGTTCGTGGAGCCTAATCGGTCTTCTAGTCACCAGGGCAAGGGTTTAGTTGGGCACAATCACAAGGCTTTGTTGGTAACGAATTCATCATCAAGGACGTTGTGAATACTGTCAGGAGTTATCGCACAAGCTTTGCTTCTGCAAAATGTTTGCTAAGCAACCTGTGCACGTTAGACGCGATTTTGTAGCTAAGCGGAACATTTGTTTCAATTGTTTAGGCAGTACTCACAATGCATATGAATGTAAAAATCCGGCTACTTGCAGAATATGTAAGAAGCGACATCATTCTTTACTACACCTGGGTAGCAATCATCACAACAATGAAGCTTCAGCGAGTTCTTCTAATAATGTAAAAGACGGCGATGAACCCATAGTGTCCTGTCTTTCAACAGGTACAGTCCTAAAACCACGACAGGTTTTATTAGCCACTGCTCTAATAAATGCCGAGTCTAAGATGGGTCATCAACAGATAGTCCGAGCCTTGCTTGATCAAGGTTCACAGGCTTGTTTTATTACCGAGGCTACCGTTCAACTACTGGGACTAAAACGAATTCCTATTCAAGGTATTATAACAGGATTAGGTAATAGTAACTCCACTGTAGCCAAGTATATGGTAAATATTACCATTCAATCCCGCGTTGATCCAAGTTTTCAGCTAAACCTGAGCGCTTATGTGTTGAATAAAATAACAACGTATTTGCCGGAGAAAAACATCGATACGAACAATTTCGATTGTATTAGCACCAAAGGTTTATATCTTGCAGATCCACAATTCAACACCCCCCATAAAATTGATCTTCTATTGGGTGCAGATGTCTACAGCTGTATTATTCAGGAAGGCGTGGTAAAGAGTCCTCATGGTACTCTGGTCGCACAAAGCACTACCTTGGGGTGGATACTCTCTGGTGCAATCAATATTGCAAATAAAACATATACAACGTCAAGAAATGTTAGTGTCATGCATGCCCAGATAAACGATGATGATAGCCTTAAGAAATTTTGGGAAATAGAAGAAAGGAAAAGTGTAAAGAAAATACTTACCCCGGAAGAAGAGAGATGTGAAGAGCTATTCAAACAAACACTGCTGTACAGCTTCTGCACCATATCAGGCAGTTCGTACGCTTCATCAGATTGCTTATGACGAAGGAGGAAAGTATCCACTGGCTCGTAATATAGTCTTGAATGCATTCTACATGGACGATTTAATGACAGGATGTAACAGCATTGAAGAGGAAACTGAAATATACAAAGAAATTACAGCGTTATTAAGGACAGGAGGGTTTGAACTACAAAAAAGGAACAGTAATTCTAAAGAAATTTTAAAGGTTATTCAAGCAATGGACACGATTAAAAAGAATGAGCAACTAAATGAAATAAGCCAAAACAAGAAGTACAATCTAAAGGAGCAAATAGAGGATAACAGCGAAGAGCAAAATCAAATTCAAATAAAATTAGATAGTACAATAAAAATTTTAGGTCTTATCTGGAACCGTACAGAAGATGTTTTTCAGTACTCAGTGAATCTTCCTCCAGCATTGACTGCACCTGTAACAAAAAGAGTTATAATTTCTGAAATTGCAAGACTCTTCGATCCTCTGGGTTGGTTAGCTCCATGTGTGGTGTTAGCTAAAATATTTATTCAGAGATTATGGCTCACAGGTATTGGCTGGGACGAGGAACTTAGCACGGTTTTAGTGGAAGAGTGGAGTACTTACCGTAAAGAACTTGCATTTATTACTAGGGTCCGGATACCTCGTTGGCTTGGTACCAAGCCTACCGACGATCTGGAGCTCCACGGGTTCAGTGACGCCTCGGAGTTAGCATATGCTGCTGTAATTTATTTACGTAGGATTGATGTAACAGGACAAGTACATGTCTCCTTAGTGGTTGCAAAAACTAGAGTGGCTCCCGTGAAACAAATAAGCATCCCGCGACTGGAGTTATGTGGAGCAGTATTGATGGCTCAACTTTTAATTGAAACCGCAGAAATTTTGAGCATTCCACAAGAAAGAATTATAGCCTGGACAGATTCCACTGTGGTTCTTGCCTGGCTTAATAGCCATCCAAGTAGGTGGAAAACGTTTGTCGCTAACCGTACCTCAGAGATTTTGTCAACTACAAATCCTAATCAGTGGTTTCATATCTCCACAAAAAATAACCCGGCGGACTGCGCCTCACGAGGTTTATTACCTAGTCGGTTGGTGGAACACCAGTTATGGTTTTCGGGGACCGTCATTTCTGAAGGATCAGGTTATCAACTACGAAAGGCCAAAGGATTTGAAGCTCAATTTAGAAGAATCTGTACGCATCAATCGTACACATACAGCAATGATTCAATGCAGTTCAATTATAGAACGGTTTTCTTCCTTACAAAGAATGCTCCGAGTGATAGCATATTGTAGACGATTTCTGAACAAAGGAAAAAATCTAGACTTATACTTGCAGAAACAAGAAATAGAAGCAGCATTAAACAATTGCATAAAAAGAGTACAGATGGAAAACTTCAGTGAAGAATATTTACAATTACAGAAGAGTCAGAGCCTGCGGTCTAATAGCAAGTTAAATCCATTGTGTCCTTACGTTGATCATCAAGGTATTATGAGAGTAAGGGGTAGAATTCAAAAATCTGAATTAGATGAGCAAACAAGACATCCCATAATACTGCCCGGTGAAACGCATTTGACTGAACTCATTGTAGCAGATGCTCATCTTAGAACGTTGCACGGAGGTCCACAGCTCATGTTAGGTTATCTGAGAACTGCTTATTGGATAATCGGAGCTAAAAATTTGGTCAAAAAATACTTTAGGAAATGTGTAAAGTGTGTTAGATATAAAGCCAATAGTCAGCACCAATTAATGGGCTGTCTTCCAACAGTTCGCTGCACACCTGCAAGACCTTTTTTACACAGCGGAGTTGATTATGCTGGTCCAGTCCACATACGTACCTCTAAGGGTCGTGGGCATTATGCCTACAAGGGATACATCTGCCTGTTTGTATGCATGTGTACTCGTGCTCTTCACTTGGAGGTAGTTAGTGATATGACTACTCAGGCGTTCCTCGCTGCATTCAGACGATTCGTAGCTAGACGAGGCCACTGCTCTAAATTATGGAGTGACAACGGTACCACCTTTGTCGGTGCCTCCAAGGAGCTTCAGCATTTAAATGCCATGCAACCCATGATAGCGGAGCATCTTGAATCCAATGGTACTGAGTGGCATTTCATTCCCCCGCAAGGCCCTAATTTTGGTGGACTGTGGGAGGCGGGCGTGAAGTCCACAAAGTATCACCTGAAACGTGTAATAGGAGAATCGACACTTACATACGAAGAGTTGAGTACGCTTACTGATTCAGGTAGAAGCTTGTTTGAATTCGCGGCCGATCAGCATCATTAACTCGACAGACCCTGGTGAGCTGATGCCACTAACTCCAGGACATTTTTTAATTGGAGAATCTATTTTGAATGTACCTGATCACACGTATGAGAACTCGAATGTATCTTGTTTGACGCGATGGCAATTCGTACAAAGAATGTTGCAATCATTCTGGAGACGTTGGTCTTCAGAATATATTTCCAACCTCATGCATCGCTATAGGTGGTCTAAACAAACATCAGAACCTAAGGTCGGTGACATAGTTCTAATTAAAGAAGATCACTTGCCGCCAAGTCGTTGGTTATTGGGTCGTATCGAACAAAAACACCCCGGTGATGATAAAATCACCCGTGTAGTCACATTGCGTACAAGCACTTCGTTGTTAAAGAGACCAACCTGGAAATTATGTATTTTGCCTGTTTTAAGTTAAAGAAATTATATTTATTGTTTTTGTTTTATGTGTATTGTAGAAACTATTTACAGCTATTTCTAATTTTAGTTTACATTAAATACATTTTTTGATTATTTTTAATTGAACCACTTTTTAATGTACAACCCTTTTGGGTTTTTTTACTGAGCTATCTAAAGCAAATTCTTTTTATTTTGTGATTAACCATTTGTTTAGTACAATTTTAGTTTTTCACCATGTAACACGTTATTTCAGAAGGACATTTCCTCACTAAATGTCCTTGGTGGGCGGCATGTTCAAGTGCAAACTGAACATAAAATACTTTTTTTGAACTTCGATAGATGGCGTTGTTCCTTTTACCTGAATCGCGTTATTGTTTCGCTCAACCTAGTGTTATAACATGAACTGTGTATTATTTTTTTAGTGAACCATCCTTGGGTAACAATACAATATTTTAGAACAAGTAACAAGTTGTAGTTTTATTCACTCGACTTAGTTACCCCTACCAGTGCAATTGTGTTGTTCCCGATTAAATACCAGGCAACTCTTGGTATTTACGAATATTAAATAAACCTAAATGGCTGTCGCGTGGAGTAAAACTTTGCAGTAAGAAAAAGAGAAAACTTTTATGGCAATATAGACTGAAACCTAACACTGATAATAAAAATACATATGTTAAGTATTCTAAATTATACAATAAAATTATTAAATCGAAACAAAAAATACAGAATGACTATAAAATACAACAATCAAAAAATAAATCAAGGGCCACATGGCACATAATAAACCAAACTAAATACAATATTCCCAAGCAACAAATAGAAAAACTTAAAGTTGGGAATCAAATTACATGCAAGCCCTTAGATATCGCTAACGCTTTTAATAACTTCTTTGTAGACAAAATACAACCGAAAATAAATGCTAACTATAAACCATCGGCATGTACGTCTACCACAAAACAGAAATCAATGTTCATGGCACCCAGTATATCATACGATATACATAAGATAATAATGTCTCTAAGAAACACAAGTAGTGTGGGTTATGATGGGATAGCATATTGAAATTAGCGTCAACTGAGATAAGCGGTCACCTAAGTTACATAATAAATCTTAGTATCAGTACGGGTATTTATCCCGATGCTTTGAAAATATCTATAATTAAACCGTTATTTAAAAAGGAGAATAAGGAGTTGATGGAAAATTATAGACCTATTTCTCTCATACCGGTTATCTCAAAGGTTTTTGAAAAATATATCTCCAATGAAATACATAAATATATTGAAAAAAATAACATACTGTGTGAGGAACAAAAGGATTTAGGCAGCATAGAAGCATTAATATGGCAATTTATGATTTTTTATATAGTATTACCAGTAGTGTCGATAAACGAAACCCCATTTGTGCTATCTTTTGTGACATGACGCAAGCGTTTGACTATGTATATTATAATACATTATTAAATAAATTAGAAGCCTACGGTATTAGAGGTAACGTGCTTGAACTTATAAAATCATATTTACAAGACTGTTGCGACAGCGATTTAACTAAACGCACTACAATGGGCAACAGCGCGGCGTGCGGGGGGACTACCCGGACGTGTGCGACGAGTGGGGGACCGAGCCGGGAGGAGCAGAGGATATAAAACAGCCGTTGCTCGCCTTGGGTTAACTCCGTGGACGGTCCGACTTCAACCTCACACTACATATCGTGTAAAGACCTGGCGATTAAAATACCAGTTATACAGTCCACTGCCATTTTATTTACGTCCCCTGGACCCTTAACATGGTCCTTCGAGCCGGATGATTCCATCAGTAATTCTTCCTTGTGGTGGTCTGGCCCCGGATTCTTATTAAATCATGAAACTGATTGGCCAAAAATGCCCAATGCTAATGAGAAGCACGATTTACCTGATTTACAATCTTATTCTATATTACACAACAATATTCTTAATAATGATTTAATCTGTAATCTGATCAATAACACTTCAAATTTCTCGTATTTACAAAGATCAATAGCCTATTTACAAAGATTTATTTATAATTGTCGAAACGAAACTAAACTAAAGAGAAATCCGTGGGCTAAAATAAATGCTTAATTAATACATTAAATGCTTAATTTAACTATCGTAAGCTTTACTTAATGCTTTAACTTTGTCTATATTTCACATATTTACATACTACCTACATATTCTTTAAAAGCATATAAAATTGTAAGCTTTTGTAATTTTATTTATTTAGCGATTCATAGGTGTGATGTATAGTAGTTATTATCTACAGTTTGTTTACCGTTAGATTGTTACTGAACAGCTGTTTAACGAACGTCGGCCGGCGCGCGGGTGGCCAGTCGTCTATTGTTCTCATTTACGTAAACAACTCGGTGCATATAAAAAATAAGTTTCTTTTTATTAGTCTTTTAGTTTGCTTTGTGTTTACTTTCGATTGGATTATTTCTATTGCTATGGCAGAAACAAATGTAAGCAAGCTAGTTAAACGACGCGCCGGACTTAAGTCCAAGCTTACAATCTTTAATAATTACATTACGTTGCTTAAAAGCTCAAAACAACCTAGTAGCTTGCAATTATTAGACTTAGAAGATAGATTACATAGATTTGATGCCGTATATGCTACCTTTGACAACTTACAGCTGGACATCGAAATGTTGTCAGATGACCCAGACAATGAGTGTCAGGAACGCGAACAGTTCGAAAACCAGTTTCACAGTTTAATAGCTGATGCCCGCAGTCTTCTTGGCGCACAGCCGACTAACCAGCACAAGATTCAGGTGGGTGGTACCGAGACGAGTTCCGAGGATGCACAGGCAGGTGGTTCCAAATTTAATTGCATTAGATTACTAAAAATTTCATTACCTACTTTTAATGGTCACTATCAGCACTGGCTCGAGTATAGGGATACCTTTATATCTTTAATCCACTCAAGATCAGATATGGATAACATTAATAAGTTGCATTATCTTCGTGCATCTCTTAAAGGCAGCGCCTTGCTAGTAATGGATAGCTTGGACGTGAAGGGCGATAATTACATAAACGCCTGGAAATTGTTATGTACTAGGTATGACAATAAGAGGTTACTTGTCAATAATCATGTTCAAGCCTTGTTCAATGCCGAACACATACAAAAAGAGTCCTCCCGAGCTATTCGATACCTTATAGATCTTACTAATAAAAATCTACGTGCCTTGTCAACATTAGACCAGCCTACACAGCATTGGGACACATTGATCATTCACATGATGGCTGAAAAGCTCGATGTGACCACTCGTAGGGAGTGGGAAACGCATAGGAATACTCTCACTGATCCACCTACACTTGTAAT
Organism: Arctia plantaginis; assembly: GCA_902825455.1. Classification (NCBI taxonomy): domain Eukaryota; kingdom Metazoa; phylum Arthropoda; class Insecta; order Lepidoptera; family Erebidae; genus Arctia; species Arctia plantaginis. The sequence continues at coordinate 37,567 of CADEBD010000413.1, forward strand.
ATTCATAACATTTCTTAGCAACCGGGCGGACTTATTGGAAACATTGCAAGAAAGTAAAATTATAAAGTCGCAGAATAATAAACCTAATATTAATTTTTTTACAGATATAAAACAAAATCAAAATTCATGTTATAATATAAATAAATCAGCTAATAATATTTGCAAAAAACCATTAAATTGCCCCATGTGTAATCAAAGCCATTTTTTATTTAATTGTGACACATTTAAATCCCTTTCTATTGAGGATCGAATAAAAAAAGCCAAACATAGTAGGGTTTGTCTAAATTGTTTACGACCAGGTCACATGGAAGATAAATGTAATCTTGTTGCATGTAAATATTGTAAGAAAAAGCATAACACGCTTTTACACTTACATATTGCAGAACCTCGTGAGTCTACTGTTCCAGTCAACAGTCTTGTCAATTCAGCTCAGTTAAAGCAGTTGAATACCACTCCACCTCCACACGTCTTGCTTTCCACAGCGCGAGTGAAGGTGGACGACTGCAGGGGCGTCGAGCATATTGCCAGAGTGCTGCTCGACAATGGCAGCACTGCCAACTTCATAACCTCATCTTTCTGCGGTAAGCTGGGTTTGTCGCGTCAGGGTGCGAGCGCCACGGTATCAGGTATTAATAATAATACTTCTAAAAGTCAATCTTGTAGTCTTACTATAAAGTCTCTTCATAGCGACTATAGAACTACGATCGACTGTCATATTTTACCTCAACTCACCACGGCTTTACCGTCTTGTTTTATAAATATTGAGGATATCCCTCTTCCTTTGGGGATAGAACTAGCTGACTCTTCTTTTAATGAGCCTGCCGCAATAGATATATATGTCGGAGCCCATGTATTTTGGTCAGTCTTAGGTAAAAATACCATAGATTTAGGTAAAAACTTACCCAAATTATACGAAACGAAACTGGGTTGGCTGGTGTCAGGGTATGTCGCCCGTCCTAGTTCACACTCTTCTACTTCACTTTGTCATTTTTTAAATGAGGAACCAAACCCAGACTTGTCTCGTTTCTGGGAGTTAGATACGGTATCAACTAAGCACTCTTTATCTCCCGAAGAGCGTGCCTGTGAACAGCATTACTTAGAAAATACTACACGCAATCATAATGGTCGTTTTGTAGTATCAATGCCACTGAAAAAAGATCCTTCAGTCTTAGGCGAGTCGTTTAAGAAAGCAAAATATCGTTTCTTATCATTAGAACGAAAGTTTCTAGGAAATCCTGTTTTCAAAAACAGATATATAGAATTCATGCAGGAATACGAACGCTTAGGTCACATGACTGAAAATAGGGGGTTGTTGCCTAGTTGTCTTCAATCAGTCAATTATTTTTTACCTCACCACGGTGTCATCCGTGAGTCGAGCCTTACTACGAAGCTTCGTACAGTCTTTGACGCCTCTGCGACCACTTCTTCTGGTGTGTCACTTAATGAAATCCAGATGGTCGGTCCAACTGTACAAGAAGACCTTTATTCAATTTTAATCCGTTTTCGTCAACATAAATATGTCGTCACCGGGGACATAGAAAAAATGTACAGAGCCATAGAACTTCATCCGTCTCAACGATCTTTACAACAAATAGTCTTTCGTTATAATACAAATGAACCTTTAAAAACATATACTCTCAATAGATTAACATATGGTATGACTTCTGCACCTTATTTAGCCACAAAATGTTTGGTTAGTTTAGCATCAAGTGCCCCTAACACTGACGTTAAACAGTCTATACTTAAAGACTTTTATGTTGATGATTACATCGGGGGTTCCTCCACTATTGATGATACCATTTCTCTTTGTAAAGGAGTAAAATCTACTTTACAAACAGCACAATTTAATTTAAGAAAATTTAGGTCTAATAGTCAATTAATTTTACACCAAATTTCCTCTAGTTGTGATCAAACAAATAATGTCTTAGATTTTTCTGATAGTAATGATAATATTACGTCTAAGACTTTAGGTTTATATTGGAACTGTGAGTCGGATATATTATCATTTTCTATTAATATTGAACTAAAGAAAAAAGTAACCAAACGTCACATACTTTCTGTCATAAGCCAGATTTACGATCCACTGGGCCTGGTGGGCCCGTGCGTAGTGGAGGCTAAATTTATATTGCAGAGACTATGGATTGACCAATATACATGGGATGACGAAGTATCTATTGAAATTAAAAATCGTTGGTTAAATTTTGCTTATATTCTACCTTCTCTTAATGAATTAAAAATACCCCGTTGGGTTCTTAGTGAAGATGTTTATAGTCATGAAATTCACATTTTTTCCGATGCTTCAGAACGAGCATACGGTGCGTGTCTATATATACGGTCTGTGCATAAATCAGGTCTAGTTACTGTAAACCTCTTGACTTCTAAAAATAGAGTAGCGCCGATAAAGCCCACGACGGTGCCTCGTCTGGAGCTTTGTGGAGCCTTGCTCGCTGTAAGGCTGTTTACTAAAGTACTAGCCTCTTTAACCTTGAGTAAATTAAGTAAGTGTATATTTTGGTGTGATTCAACCATCGTCCTTGGATGGTTGACTACATCACCACCGCAATTAAAAAGTTTTGTACGAAACCGTGTTCATGAAATTCAAGAAAGTACTCAGAATCACCAGTGGCGCTACGTACCTTCGAGAGACAACCCAGCGGATCTTGCTTCTCGGGGGGTGAAGGCTGATTCCATCAGTAATTCTTCCTTGTGGTGGTCTGGCCCCGGATTCTTATTAAATCATGAAACTGATTGGCCAAAAATGCCCAATGCTAATGAGAAGCACGATTTACCTGATTTACAATCTTATTCTATATTACACAACAATATTCTTAATAATGATGTAATCTGTAATCTGATAAATAACACTTTAAATTTCTCGTATTTACAAAGATCAATAGCCTATTTACAAAGATTTATTTATAATTGTCGAAACGAAACTAAACTAAAGGGATATCTTTCAGTAAAAGAACTACAAAATTCAATATATTTAATACTACGCAAGGTTCAATTAGAAATGTTCCCCGATGAATATGTTATTTTAAAGACTGGGAAGACACTGCCTACCAAGAATAGACTCTCTTCTTTGTCACCATTTTTAGACTCAAATGATATTATAAGAGTCGGTGGCAGACTTAGTAATTCCCCATATAGTTTTGATACTAAATATCCCATTTTAATTTGTAGTAAACATCATTTTAGTAAAATTCTATTTCATTACTTTCATTTAAAATATTTACACGCTGGTCCACAACTACTTTTAGCAAACATAAGGTTGACATATTGGCCCTTAGGGGGTAGAAACCTATCTAAGGCTGTTTACCATAAATGTGTTCGGTGTTGTAGGTATCGAGCTGAAACTGTTCAGCCTGTAATGGGACAGTTACCGACATCAAGAACTCAATTAGAGTTTCCCTTTTTGCACTGTTCTGTGGATTATGCTGGGCCAGTGTTAGTAGCAGATCGGAAAGGTAGAGGTTGCAGACTTAGTAAATGTTATTTGGCTATTTTTATTTGCAACTCTGTAAAGGCCTGTCATCTAGAGCTCGTAACGGCGCTATCGACCGAAGCTTACATAGCCGCCTTAAATCGTTTTGTGTCACGACGTGGTAAGCCTTCTAGTATCACGTCGGATAATGGTACAAATTTTGTGGGTACTTTTAATGAACTGTCCAAATTCTTCGCGCACTCGGACCTCGAGGGTTCTGTTGCGCGTGAGGAAATTACCTTCAAATTCGTACCTGTGTCTAGTCCACACTTCAATGGCTTAGCAGAGGCTGCCGTCCGCTCAACTAAGCATCATCTTCGTAGGTTACTGCAAATAACTCATTTTACCTTCGAAGAAATGGCTACTTGCCTTACCCAAATAGAGGCAGTTTTAAACTCTCGTCCCTTGACCCCACTGTCCTCTGATCCCTGTAATTTTTCCGCCTTAACTCCAGCTCATTTTTTAATTGGACGACCACTTGTAGCTATTCCGCATCCAGAGGTGTCATCCAGCAACATCACTGCTCTTGAGCGCTTTAAGCGAATCGAAGTTATAAAGCAGCACTTTTGGAATCGCTTCAAGATTGAATATATTTCTTTGCTGCAGGCAAAGACTAAATGGAGATCTTCAAGGTCCGAGCTGAAACCGGGATCTCTGGTTATTATTAAGGATAAGGCTCTTCCTCCTCTTCTATGGGCTTTAGGAAGAGTGATCAGGCTCTACCCAGGAAGCGACGGCATCTCCAGAGTGGCAGAGCTTAGAACGTCAGGCGGTACCATTCGCAGGGCATATAATAACATATGTCCTCTTCCAGATTTTGAAGCCTCCAGCCTTCAACCGGGGAGCATGTTGCGACAGCGATTTAACTAAACGCACTACAATGGGCAACAGCGCGGCGTGCGGGGGGACTACCCGGACGTGTGCGACGAGTGGGGACCGAGCCGGGAGGAGCAGAGGATATAAAACAGCCGTTGCTCGCCTTGGGTTAACTCCGTGGACGGTCCGACTTCAACCTCACACTACATATCGTGTAAAGACCTGGCGATTAAAATACCAGTTATACAGTCCACTGCCATTTTATTTACGTCCCCTGGACCCTTAACATGGTCCTTCGAGCCGGAAGAAGACAAATAACTGAAATCAATCACATTGATGTAATAAATAAACACGAAGTTATATCGAGGTCAAAAGAACGTAAAATCGCATTTGGTGTACCACAGGGCAGCGTAATGGCCCCCTTACTGTTTATATTACATATTAATGACATGCCAAAAGCTATTGAACAACCTCTGACTATGTTTGCTGATGATAGTACCATAACGATCCCTTGTAAAAGTGTGACAACGTATGAAATTGACATTAATAATTCTCTTGATTGTATAATAAGATGGCTAGACAAAAATAATTTAATTATAAATTTAAGCAAGACAAAGATAATGCACTTTAGACAACGTACGCCCGATGTACATAATCTTCATATACAGTACAAGGATAACATCATAAACAAGGCCAGTGACACAAAATTTTTAGGTCTACAAGTAGATAACCGCTTAAACTGGAAAGCGCATATAGAGATTCTGTGCAAAAAATTGAATACATCGGCATATGCTTTACATAGACTATCCTCCATAGTAAACAATAAAGCACTTCTTACGGCTTATTACGGTATAGTGGAATCGCGCTTACGCTACGGCGTTATATTCTGGGGAAATTCGACTGATAAAGATGCAGCATTTAAGGCTCAAAAAAGATGCCTCCGATCAATGTTCAAACTACTGACAGTTGGAAACCATATTTCAAGCAGTATAATATTTTGACATTACCCTGTATTTATATTTTAGAAGTAGCTATATTTGTTAAGCGGAACCCGAGTCGTTTTGAACGTCTGGCTGATGTGATTCAAAGAAACAGGCGCGACAACAGCAAGTTACGTCACCAAAGTTGTCAAACCACGTTAATGCGTAAAAGTGTCTATTGTATGGCACCACTAATCTTTAATAAACTGCCGGGCGGGTGGAAAGATTTGGAAACAGTTGTATTTAAGAGTAAACTACGTAAATTTCTAGTAGATAAAACTTACTACAGTGTAATAGATTTTTTATCGGAAAAAAATTTTACTTAAGTGCTATGATTATGGATATATTATCTGGATGTCTAGTGTGGAGTTTGTAGTGTATGTTTTACTATTGTATCCATTAAACTTATAAAGTACATTAAGTTACAATTAAAAAAGCCCCTCATTAAAAAATGTTATTATAATGTATTGGACTTTATCTCTAACAATTTGTAGTGTTTTTATTTTATTTTTTGTAATTATTTGTTTTTTCTTCCTGACATTAATTTATTATTTTGACCACAGTTTGACTTTAAATGTTGACATTGTATGTATCACAATATTATTATAGTAATCAATGATGCTAATAATATACCTATAGGTTATTTTATGTTTAAATTATATGAAATTATAAATGTACAAATTGAAAATTTGCACACCCATAGTGGTAAAGCACAGTGAACCTTTTGTGAATGAATACCATGTAATTAATACCTGTGTTATGCAAATAAACAATCTGAATCTGAATCTGAATCTGCATCACCCAATGGTTGACTGGTAGGGAATGCCTTAGGCATTAAGTCCGCTAATGCACGAAATGTGCATGATGTGTAAATAAATAATGACAAAATTCTGTAAAATAAAACAGTGTACCTTTTGGAACCGTTGCGACCGGGTGCGTTCATAGCAATAACATATGAACATTTTAACTCTATTATAAACATATAAACATTTCTCATTAACTTTAGTAACATGTTTTACATTTAACCTTACATAATCTAACCCTAGCCTATGTACGACAGAAATATTGGATTCTTGGAGGCAAACAGCTGCCCCAAATGTACAAAAGATGGGAGTATTAGCAAAAGCTAGAGTAACAGTCATTCCCGTTTACCCATACTGGTGTAGACTACGCAGGTCCTGTACAAGTAAAAACAACGAAAGGACGAGGACATAAGGCTTACAAAGGATACATAGCTATATTTGTATGCCTATCAACTAAAGCTATACATATGGAGTTAGTAGGTGACTTGTTTACAGAGTATTTCATAGCGGCACTACGTAGATTTATGGCACGCAGAGGTCCAGTATCACATATGTATAGCGGTAACTCCACGAATTTTGTGGGAGCGGCAAACTTCCTATACAACGAGGTACTAGAGATAACACAGTCAAGTGTCTTTCAAAACGTGGTATCAAACATTGGGACACAATGGCATTTCATTCCACCGTCATCCCCCCATTTCGAAGGTATTTGGGAAGCAGGAGTGAAATCCATGAAACATAACTGCGCAGAGTAATAGGGGAACAGACCTTAACGTACAAAGAGCTGTCAACATTTTAACACCAGGTTGAAGCTTGTCTGAACTCCAGGCACACTCCAGTGCACAAAGTGACAATATAAATGACAGCGTAGTGTTAACACCTAGTCACTTCCTCATTGGACGAGAAGTGGTAGGGGTACCTGATCCTCTAGCGAACATAAATACAGACCCACTAAATAGGTGGAAACACATTCAAAAAATGAAAAGAGATTTCTGGAAAAGCTGGACTAGTGATTCCTTAAACCAGTTTCAGCAAAGATATATGTGGAAAACGAGTCAATAAAATTTGACTATTGGAACGTTAGTGCTTATAAAAGATGAAAACATGAGTCCCAGTAAATGGTCACTCGCAAAAATGAAAGAGATAGATGATTGATTGAGATTGAATGAATGATGGATTAACCAGAGTTGTGCCTCTTCAAAAACCGTCGGGTACAACTCAAAAACGATCCATTCACTCACTTATTCCGTTACCTATCAACACAACCATAATAGACCACAATCATAACAACGAAACAACAACGGTACATTCTAATGTGGTCACAACCGATAGGAACAGTTATAAAAGTTGGGTTAGGGTACCAAAAAATAGTGCAAACTGGCTTATTTACTTGCTGATAATGTGACAGACATTCAGTGGACTGCAGTGTACAACTCATACATACTCACTAAAAACGTTACTACCGGGATTCTACGTTGAGTTAATTGGAACGGCAAGCGTTGACAGAGGCATGTTCAGAATAGAATTTATATTCGAAAGAGAGTGTCTGCCACAAGACAGGAATAGAATAAAAGCAGTAACAAGTATAAATTTAGTCATCTTTGTAGGAATGCGGAAGTTATAATGACCGAGACACACTGCGAAACACTAACTGAACAAGAAACCAATTTTGAAAGAACTATGGAATAGTTATCGCAAAGGCCACGGCCAGGCTCACGGCCTTGTTGGGTGCAAACACATTCTCGTCCCAGTTACCTGTTACGTGTTCAGTCTCGCTCTTCGGTCTGGAGTGGTCCCCAGAGTGTTCAAAAAGGCATTGGTTTACCCTGTTTACAAAGGTGGGCATAAAGGCAGCGTCAATAAATATAGGCCCATCTCGGTCTTAACTGCATTAGCTAAGCTCTTAGAAAAAATCTTAAATAAGCGTTTACTGGACTTTTTAAAAACACACAATTTACTAGCTTCCAATCAATACGGTTTCAGAGCAGGCAAAAGTACTGAAGATGCGGTTCTTGAGTTATTGGGTTCAGTGGCACAAAATCTGAAGAAAACAGACAAGACATCTTGCCATCTTCTGCGATCACTCTAAAGCGTTTAACACCGTTTCTGTGCCACGTTTACTTGAGAAAATGTAGCTTATTGGCATTAGAGGCCTTCCACTTGATTTATTCGCCAGTTACCTGACCAGGCGTTCCCAGGTGGTCAAAATATATGGCCTTATAAGTGGAGAAGAGTTTCTTGAGTACGGTATTCCTCAGGGTCATGTCCTTGGGCCCACCTTCTTCCTGTTATATATTAATGATTTGTGCAAACTCTCCCTCTCAAATTAGAAAATTATCACGTACGCAGATGATACAGCAATAGTGGTGAAGGGTAGAAACTGGTCTGAGGCTCACTATTTTGCGGAGTCTGCATTGCAGATTACTATGAGGTGGTTGGCATTAAAGGACAATGGCAGGTCCCTATACATAATTTTATTTGAACTGAAATAGTAGCGTTTAAATATCAAAAATGCCTAAAACACTTGAGAATTTATTCTTGACCATTCTCATAACAAAATTACTAGCGAAAGAAGTCTAGGAAAAAATATATTGTATTTTGAATGTTTCGAGGTTAAGTACTAACATTTTGTCAATGTTTTGTTTGAAAGTAGATGGCGTTGTGTCTCATATAAACGAAAATATTATACTCATTATTATTACTCATAAACAACCCATTTTGCTGTTGAAAGTGTTAGCCGACTCTCTAAAAGGGTGCACGTTATTTTACCAATACATAGTAAAACAATAGAAAAAATCTTCGCTCACCAAGCAGGTGTAATACTAGCTATAAATAAATAAATAATAAATTAAAAATAATAATTCGAATAATTATACTTCAACACACATTTACACAAGGCAGAAACAATTTATTTATTGGACAGCTGGTAGTTGTTACATTATTTACTAAAATCTAAAGCATGCATCCGTTACATTGAGACTAATGCACAACATTTTAAGGCGTCACATCATGCATAACAGACTATACGAATCGACTATACAGGACTGCACGGATGGCGTAACGGTTTAAGCGGTCGCCACGCCGCGCCGCTCACTACTACGCTGAGTGTTGTGGGTCCGATCCCCACATGGGACGACACTTTGTGTGATTCACAAGTTGTTGTTCTGAGTCTGGGTGTTCTTTGTTGTTTCGTGTATGTTTGTAAAGTCCCCGCGACACATGATATATTCCTAATGTGGAAGTAGTCTTAAAAAAAACGAAAAAAAAAACTATACGAAATTAAAAATATAAAAACAACATAAATGCCGTGTAAGCAATGGTCCTGAAGTCATGCGTGTGAGTGTCAAACGACAAGACTGGTGAGTGCGGCAGTCGACAGGATCCAAACGGCGACGTATCGACATTTTGAAAATATCGATATATGCCTATTTATGAGCCGTTTTCAAAAACAGTGTTTTTTTCTCATCACACTGTGCAGTATATTTTTATACTGCAAACATTGTTAAAATAATGTAACTATATTCTATTACTTTAGTCTAGTCTAAATTATTGCAAATTATGTTGATTTAGTCACTTTACCGTGCGAGTGAACTTTCGGTAGATATTTCAGCAAAAACTATAAAAATCGATTTTCAATAAAACGTATCATAATATAATAATGCCATCACGCATCCCTAGTCGGTTATCAGGATGGCGAATCTGACATTACGTACTTAGTCAATTAAAATCTTCAAAAATATCCGATCTCTTATAAAACTTATACAACACATGGTGGTGTAATGATAAATCATAGAAAAAATATTTATTAAGTTTCCTGTGAGTCCATTTTTTAAACGCTTGAGTTTTAGGTAAATATGTTTCCGTCATTGTTCTTTGCTAACTATAAATTTAGGAAGACTAAGTTTATTACTTTTAGCCCAAGACAGGCTTCACAGCCTGTTTACTTTGGCGGCACATATGTAGTACTGTACCAAACAGCAACTGTAGCTGATGTAAAATTATGCGCACTGATTGCATTAAGTACCTTGGTATATTGATCGATAGCACGTTGACGTGGAATGGGCAAGTTAACTCGTTGGTGAAAAGAATAAGGAAATTAATATTAATTATTATTAATATTCGTTTGAAAAAACTTGGGAAACTGCTGATTTATCTACTTTACGAACCATCTATTTTGCCTTAGCTCATTCCATTTTAACTTATGGTATTTCCGCCTGTGGTCGTGCTGGGAAGTGTCTGATGTTGCGCTTGGAACAGGCTCAAAGAGCAGTACTGAAGGTCATGTCTCACAAGCCTATGTATTTCCCTACTAAGGAATTGTACGAACTTTGTAAAATTCCTACTGTAAGGCACTCTTTCGTGCTTAATGTAATACTGCGACACCATTCTGCTGTGTTTTTTGATCTGGAATTGTCTGCACGTAAGCGGCATTCCGATAGGGTCTGCCAAACATATCCAACTTAATTACTAGTGGTTAGACGCCTGTTTATCTATTTCGCCCCAGTATTATATGACAGAGTTAATAAAGCATTAAACATTTATCCTCACTCATCCAGACAGTGTCGATTGCTTACGGACAAATGGCTAGCTTCACTCTCATACGAAGAGTTGGAGAATCTAACTAAATGGTGAGGAAGTTCATATACGTACATTCGTACGCAATACGTACATTCACAAACACACACACACACCACACACACACATACACATACACACGCACGAACACAAACACACCACACCACACACACACCACACACAAACACACACTATTCACAAATTTTATTGAAATCAATGGAACGATGCTGTCGTCTCCTTTTTGGAGGTGGACGTTAATAGCCATGACACAGTTTTTAACTAATATGGCTGTTATCGAACATCTTTAAATTATATATTGTTTTCTTGTTCGAAATAAAGATTTAAAAAAAAAAAAAAAAAAACAAACTAGAAAAAAGAGAGGGTTACCAGGACAATTATTAACGTAAATTTTTGGTATAAATGATGAAGTATACAAAGACATTGAGTTACTAAATCAAAATCAACAACATATATATTTTTTTAATAATTGAAGCCGCTAACCATCAAACAAAGTTCAAGCTCTCGACGATCTCCCAAGTGAATAGCACTGAAGAAAGAATTGCACAAAAGCTACAAATTTTTCAGTCTAAATTAAATCGGGTGATAGATAGTATTAGCAATTACAATCACTGGTATGTTGCGGTCGATCGTAACAATATTAAAATCCAGATAATGCAAACATATCAGCTTGCAAGTGCATACATTACTGAAATTACTGACCATTATAACAGTTTATTAAAAATTTACTTAGGCAACTATTTATAATATTTTACCCCCAAAAAAAGTGAGTGATTTAATATCATTAGCTAACAGAAAATTACCTTCCAATTTGAGGATAGTGCAACAACAGTTACTAGAAACCAAAATAAACGAAAATGCGACACACATACAAGTACACGCATATTTCCCTATTCGAGACATTAGTAAATACATGTTAATTCATGTTACAGTAGTTCCAAAAAAGAATCCACGGACCTGCTGGGGTTCTCCCAGTGGGCGGGGAGGAGTACCCCGACGTAGCGCGTTCCCGGGTGGCGGATAGGGGAACGGCCCCCAGATGTGGGGGTTACCGGCATTGGCCGGCGTGGACCAAACTCAAGGGGTCGCTTCTGCCCCGTCGACGCAGTCGATTAGGCGAGGACGCGACCACCCGCTTAGGTGCAGGCGCATCTGGGCGGGGTTTGTTTGTCTCCTCATTATTGAGGAGCAAACCTCTTGATCCGCTGAGTCGGGCTGGCCGGACAGCGGACGGAGGCATGCTTCAATGCCGCCGCCGGGGGGCTTGGCTTAACCGCCTGGCCCCAGAGGAAGGACACCTCTAAGATAAAAAAAAAACACCCAATCCCAAGTTTCGGGAGCACGGCGAGAGGATGAATGGCCGTTGTTGGTACGGTCGTTAGCGCTCCCACCTGCTGGTACCTGCCGCCCCCAGCAGTATGTAAGCTTACCCGGGTACTTAAGCCTCTGCCCGGGGTTGACCAGTTTTGCTTTATACTCTTGGGATCAAAAATGGAGAACCTTTGAAAATAAAACAAATGACGTAGTGGGTGAAAAAGTACCTCTGGTACTAATTGAGCGAATGGGCGTGCCGTCGGATTCCGATAGCGCGTCCAGCGTGAACTCAAAAGGCTTACGCAAACGCCCGAGACAGAGTGCAGACTCAGGGTCAGACTCGGCCCGGAGCGTCACAGCGGTGCCGGCCCCCAAGGACGGTGCCAAAAAAGGAGGGAGAGGTAGGCCCGCTACTACCGGCAAATATGCCGGTATCGGCCTATCCAGGCGTGAGGCTGCGGCTGCAATGAAGGCCGCAGCAGTTGCCGAAAAACTAGAGGAGGACGAGCGGCAGATTGGGGCTCTGATGAAAAGGTGACGGAATGGAGAGTCACTCGCCTGTCGGAGTCGACGACGTCTGCCGCCTCTGATATGGGAGTCAAGGCAGAAGAGCTACCTGCCTCCAACCTAAGCCTAAGAATGGCCGCACGGTTGCAGCAATAAGAAGGGTGAGCAAGGTCTCGAAGGGACTTAGCGGCTGCACCCAGAAAGCACTTAAAGAGGCCACAGCCTCCATTCTGGAAAGTGCTCAGGTGCTTTTGACCCGCACAACAACAGAAGAGACGGCGCTGCTGCGGGCCCAGAACGCAAAGCTCGCAGCGCAAATGACGGAGCTCCGCAAGGAGCACGAGGAGCTCAAGGCGGAGATGGCCAACTTCCGCCGCGAGCACCTCAGGCGGGGAGGTGGGCCTTCCGCACGCAACGCCGCAATCGCAACTGCAGTTGCCGTCACAGCCGTTAAAGCAGTAGTCGCCACAGGAGACGGAGCTCGCCTGATCCGTCAGGAGATGGCGAGTTTCGACGCGTGCTTCTCGGTGCTTGAGGGGAGGATTCTACGCCCCCCCCTAGCTATAGACCAACGCAGCACACCGGCGCCGACATATGCGACCCAAGCCGCAGCGCCCCGTGCCGCCCAACCGGCACAAGCAGCTGCTGCCACACTAAAGAGGATGTTCCAACTGCCGCCTCGCAAAAGGAAACTGCAGGGCCTAAATCAAATAGGCAGTTAAAAAAAGAGGCTAAACTGGCCAAAAAGGCAGGTGCTACGGCTGCTCCGCCAGCACAAACTGCTAGGCCAGTAACGCGCGAACCCGCCACTAGACCTGAGGCGGAGTGGACGGTTGCGGGCGCCGCCAAAAAATCTAAAAAGCAGGCCCAGAAGGAACAAGCGGCGGCCAAGCGCCAGACCGCGAGGCTTAGAACCCCTCGCTCTACAGCAGTGGTTCTCACCCTGCAGCCAGGGGCGGAGGAGCGGGGCCTCACATATGCCTGGCAAAGGCGAAATCCGAGATTTCGCTGAGTGATCTCGGTATACCTGGCCTCCGGTGCAAAACAACTGCTACCGGCGGTCGCCTACTGGAGATATCGGGAACTACTAGTGGTCCCAAAGCAGACGCCCTCGCCGATAGACTCAGGGCGTCTCTAGGCCCGGACGATGTAAGAGTGTCCAGGCCAACGAAATGCGCAGATCTGCGCATTTCGGGCCTGGACGATTCCGTCACACAAGAAGAGGTCGCCGCTGCCATCTCCAGGGCCGGAGGATGCCCGCCGGATCAAGTCAAGGCGGGCACGATACGCCGGGGTGTCTCCGGCCTCGGGACAATTCTTGTCAGCTGTCCCGTAGCGGCGGCCAAAAAGATAAAAGACAAACGGCTTCTAGTTGGATGGCTCTCGGCGCAGGTCGCACTCCTTGCGCCCAAGCCCTATCGGCGTTACCGCTGTTTAGAAGGAGGACATGCAGGGGCACGGTGCACCGCTGGGGTAGACCGCAGCCAAATGTGCTTACGCTGCGGTCAACCCGGTCACAAGGCTGGCACTTGCACTGCCACGCCGCACTGCGTCATCTGTGCGGCATCTGGTAAGCCAGCCGACCATCAGACCGGGTCAAAGGCCTGCGCCAGGCCCAAGAAGAGGAAGAACAATGCCAGTATCAGCTCCTCGCAGCCGGTTCACCCGCCGGCTTCGGCAGCCATATTTTGTGCCACCCAAGGATGACTGGGTGTGCGACCAGCTGGCCATTGTCCGGGCAAAGGCCCAGACCAACGAAGAGCTGCTGGAGACTCTGGACCGAGAGCCGTGGGGACGCCCCTACCTTATGGTACGGGGTGTAATGTTGGGGTTTGGATAAATTAGACAACCACTTCGGTTTACCTACGTTTAGTGAATGCCACATTCTGATACCTTATCGGCACAATCTGATACAATGTCGGCTAGCTCTAATGCAACAACTGTATATTCTGAACCTTTAGATATAGTGGTACAAGCAGAAGTACATCGACCTAATGAATGTAACTGAAATTTTATTACAGGGCTTGCGCCGGTCCAATAATCAGGCTATAGGGAGTAACAACTCCGGTTTAGCAAGGGCTATAGGGAGTAACAACTCCGGTTTAGCAAGGGCTATAGGGAGTAACAACTCCGGTCTAGCAAAGGCTATAGGGAGTAACAACTCCGGTCTAGCAAAGGCTATAGGGAGTAACAACTCCGGTCTAGCAAAGGCTATAGGGAGTAACAACTCCGGTCTAGCAAAGGCTACAGGGAATAATCATTCCGGCCTAGCCCCTCTAGAGAATGTAAAAACGAAAGTTTTGCAGAACCTCAGGTCGGACCAAAACTAATTACCATAAGTCTGAAGGGTCAGTTTGGACCGAACCAGACGCTATAATATTGTCAGGATAATCGAACGATGTTTTTCCTTCAGATATCTAAACGTAAGAAGGGACGCGTGCGAGGGCGCACGCACGTCAGCATGGCCGTGTCGGCGCCCGCGCGCCGCCTGAGCGAAACCGTAAACAACACGTGCACCGATCACGCCACCGAGCGCGTCATTCGATGCCCCACTCTCCTCACTACTAGATTTGCCGGTATAAGAGATGTGTAACGATCATTTTCAAGGCCTGCTCCGACTCACCCCAACCCTCTAGTGGTTGCGGCTGTTAATTACACACCCAGCAAGATTTCACGCACACGCAGACCGAAACATCCGACCGAGATATCCGAGAATTTAGCACAAATCTGTTCTATTTCTAATTGTTCCTCCTTATTCAAATATTATCCTAAATTGAGTAAAGAAAATAACGTTCGTATTCTCTCGACGCTAATATCCGGCTTCCCAAACTTACAAAATTCATAGTTATCTAATTTATCGACCTCAAGTTCGTTCAAACCTAGTGAAACTTCCTTGTCAGTGGGTATTCAAAATTCTCACTGAAATCTTACCATTTTTCGGCCCAGCTACTACACTAGCTAAAAAAATACCTTGTCTTATCTCTTTAGGGTATATGACACAGTCATAAGTAACGCGTGTAGGTATATACTTAATGATCTCACATCGCGGTGCGATAGAAAAATAATAGTTATAATAATGTAAAGGTAAACTAAACCTACTCTGTGCGACTTTAAGAGAGAGCATGTCTGTCTCATAATCTATGACGGTATAATATCGCTTCACAAAATCTTGTCCTAAGATACCTATCGCCTTACACGGTAAATTCCTAAATACGTAAAACTTATGCTTAACAAATAAATCGTTATGTCCTAATGTCAAGTAAACAAAACCTACTGACGTTAAGGTACCACCTATACCATTAATGTTTAACTCACATTTATGTAATTCTAATTTAGTTAAATCTAAAAGTTCATATTTAATAGCTGATAAAGATGCCCCTGTATCTACTAAAAAGTCTAATTGTAACTTATTTACACTAAAATTTACCCAATTAATACTATCGCAGGATAAGACCTGATTAGGAACGAAAAAACTGGTCTAAATTATGATCATCTTCGTTATTATTCAACGAAGCGGGGGAATCATTTTGATTAGTTGCAGTAAAATGATTTAGATTTCTAATACAAGAACGCTTTGCGCTGTTACCGCGATTTCCACGAACGTACCTGAAACCTGAAGCGCGCCGAGTGCGGTTACCGTGGGAGCCTCGCCACGCGTTCTCTGATGATGCCGACATTCTATTATTACTTGGAAAATAATTATTATACGAATTACGACCACGAAATCCACGTGAAAAATATTTTTTATTATTGGTAAGCCAAGGCGCTTGCCGATTGTACGACATGAAAGGAGGGCCCGAAGCTGTATTAGATTCATCTTCGGCTACTCTGATGGCATCTTTCAAAGATGTCAGATTACGTGCTGAAATGATAGTCCCTAACTTTTGGCTTCTCAAACCTTCCGAAAAACATTTAATTGCATTCTTTTCATTTAAAGGGCGCAGTACTTTGTATGCATTGTCGTCACCATCCGCCTGTGAAATAGTTAAATCCACAAATATTTTCTCTATCTCTTTGCCAAACTGTTGTACAGATTTTTCACCTTGCTTACATCTCTGTAAACTAGCCTGTAAAGCAGTGTCAGATTTGCGAGTTAGTAAATGTATACGCATATCCTCTAATAGTGAATTCACAGAACTATAAGAAGTAGCTAAACGCATTTTAGCTCCACTTGTTAATCGACTTTTTTAAACAAATTTGATTAGCATCTGCTTATCACCATCATTAAGCATCGACTCGTATAATTCAATCACATCAATTAAATCCCGAGTCATCTGTTCATCTCCCGTCATTTTCGGTAAAAGGCTTACGGCCGTTTTTAAACTGAATTTTTCACCCGACATTGTTCCCGATTTACTACTACTATAATTATATAAAATAGATTCTTTCTCAAAAGTCAAAATTTTGTCATAACATTTCTCTATGCAAGAGCATAAAAATACTAACTCTTCAGACACATCTTTCGGTAAATTACACAAAATACTTTTAAAAGTCTCGTACAAACTTTTAGCTTTTAAAATCTTATTTTCAAAATTACATCCTGTCCGTCTAAAGGGACCTAATTTGGAAATATTTTCTTTAATTTTATTCAACTGTTCATAAATTTGAGTTATATCTATTTCTAAACTCATAATATATTTATAATATAATGTAAACAAATTGCATTCATATCATAAAATTAATTAGGTAAGGAGAAAACAAAAAAATTACACGAAAATACCACATTTAAATGATTGCTTGAGCCAACAAAGGATCGTTTATCCAGTTCTCTCGGCAGTGGCAGCGGCAACATGACCCCGTATGGATGCCCGAATTCTCTCAATCGCTCTGTTATGCGGGACCTTACAGTTAGCTTTTTTAAAAAAAGGTATTTAAAACACTGAAGGTTATTTATTTGAATTAAATAAAGGAAATAGAAATATTTATGAATTAGAATAATGAATCCGACCCGAACCGAGTTCGATTGTAGACTGACGCTCCGATGCGCTCAGGGTTTATATCGGTTTTATCAATGCTGGCTCAGCAAGACCAGGGTCTGTTAGTCAGCCCTAATGCCTACATCGACAGGGTGTAACAACCCCCCGCGGAAAACTGATGTTCGAGGAAAAATCGAAGTTCAGGAATAGTTAGGCGACTTCCCTCAGTCGCGGCAATGGTAGGGGTGAATCCCTACTTTGGAAATTGTCATCGTTATCGGTAGAGGTCGGATTTGAATTGGAATTGTTAAATCTATTCTTATATTTATAAACAATTTTACTTAATTTAAACAATACATAAGAAAATACAATACAAGAAATAATTGATGTGAAAACAGTGTGACGAGTCTCGTAACTTGAAAATACAGGGTTTTTATTTATAATATTCCTGAGGTCGGGAAACAAGTTATCATAATGAGTTTTTACAGTTAGATCATCCAAATCTATGTTATTTAACTTAACAGGAATAACATTATTTAATAAACTACCATTTAATACACAACATGAGTCATTTATAATGTTAAAATCTAAATTAGGACTAGGGATACTTATAATAATAGAGTTAATAGGGGAAATAAGTCTTGCACTTTTTGTATACACTGTGCACTAATTGGGGGTTTGAAGGATTCCGGTGCCGACCACTATTATCTCTTTTAGTTCGGTGACACCACACTCTATAGAGATTTTATTTGGACACGATTGCACAAAAATCCATCGATTATTAGTGACTGGTTTCCAGATGTCGAGTTCACCAGATATGGTCTTCGTGTTACACTGCACAGGAATGCCACTGAGTGTTTTAGTTAACAGTTCACTTTCACATGTAGGGTGACTATTCGTCGACAACACCGTAGATATTTCACAGAGATAGAACTCAAAGCTCACAACCTTACATTTATTTAAATCATTTAAATTACAGAAACTTAACTTATCCTTAGACATAGCAATAAAAGGATTTGAGGGAGATATAAGACTATAAGTGTTAGGACTGTCTCCTCCATGAGGAGTAGGTAGAGGTATGCTGTGATACAAGTTAAAATCGTCATTAGTAACTAAAGGAATTTGTAACACAAAAACTAACTTATTATTATAATAAAGACAAGCAACCTTGGATACACTTAATATTAAGTGTATATTATCTAAGCTTAGAGGAATAGGTATTTCAGTGTTCCCAGGTAGGTGTCTATCGTTATCGACGAGCTCTTTGTGTAGTTGCGCTGGCGTTAAAATATTTGGGTGCAGTATATTTTGGCTAGTTAAAATTATGGCGTTGATCAAATCTTCTAATTGGAAGGATAATATTAATAGGGAACTCTCGAGGTTGGCTAATACGGAATGGACTTTATTTTGGGTTAGTAGGGTGTTAGTTATTTCGGTAAGATTATGTTCGTTTATCAGGATTTTATTTATAGAGTCGCTGAGAATATCTTCATTATTTTTCATCGTAGTCATTTTCTGTTTAAAGGATTCTAGTGTGGAAGTAGTAATTAAGATATTTTCTTTCATGAGTTCTGCGATTTTCTTCTGATCTTGTTGGACTATCTCTATGGCGGAGTCATATTTTAAGGCGTCATCTTCATCAAGGGTCCCGAAAACGTGTTTAAACACGGTCCGTATACCACCAAACCACGCTGAGCGTTTGTTTCGTTTTGAAATTAAGTGAGAGATAGAGTCATATTCACGTTTTATGTCTTGGAAACGCACTGTGAGTGGGAATAGGGTGTTCTTACATTCTGTGTCATTAGTTTTATGACACATTAATCTAACAGATGTTATAATTTCATTTAAGTTGGTTAAATGCGGACTTAAATAAGAGATATCTACGTAACTAACTATATTTAATTCGCCTTTGGTGATTTTAAGTTTGCCTATGGTGTCGAAGAAGATGCCAGAGTTAGAAGGGTATGGCTTGACAAAGTCTGGATGCGCATAAGTTGAAGCGCTGAAAAGAAAATGAAATAAATGAATATTTCTTTTGAATTTAAGTAGTAGAAGTAGAAGGTTGTGAGATTTCTGTTGGTGGTGGGGTGCTACTTCTCTCCCAATCGTGGCCTAGCTGAATATGAGGCATACCTTCACGGGTTGGCAATCTGCATTCGCAGCTATGCCTCCCGTCCGGTATTTGTCCTGGGTGACTTCAACGCCCACTCAAGGGAGTGGGGTGACACTCGGGACGATGCGAGGGGAGAGACTATCCTGGAGTGGGCGGCTGGACTGGACCTCCGACTTCTAAATCGGGGCTCAATTAGCACCTGTGTGCGATGGCATGGGGAGTCGATTGTCGACTTGTCATGGGCGACTCCCTCTGCAGTGCACATGGTGTCGGGATGGCGGGTGGCGGAGGAAGTGGTCAATCTTTCTGACCACCGGCACATCGTATTCGATGTGTCTCTCCGCCGCTCTGACCGCCCACGTCAGGATAGAGAACCTCCGCGACGATGGTCCCTCAAGCGGCTTGACCGAGAGATGGTTGTTGCCGCATCCCACGTGGCGGATTGGTTGGAGGAAAGGGTTTCGCCCGATCCAGAAGAACAGGCGGCTTGGTTCGGGAACATTATGGCGTCCGTATGTAATGCCTCAATGCCCCGAGTCAGGCCAACCAGGAAGGGCTCGGCGTACTGGTGGAGCATGGAGATCTCGCAGCTGAGAACGACGGTCGCGAGATTGCGCCGCCCGTATCTTCGAGCCCGGAGAAGACGGCGAGCTACAGCTGAGGAGATCGACGTAGCACGGCGGGAATATGGCGCTGCTGTAAAGGCTCTCAGCGATGCAATCGCTGAGGCCAAGGCTCGGTCCTGGAAAGAACTCATCGGGGGACTGGATAGGGACCCATGGGGGCGCCCGTACAAAATTGTACTGGGCAAGCTAAAACCATGGGTCCCTCCATTGACGGAAACCCTGGACCCGGAGTTCCTGGGAAGAGTGGTAGACACGCTCTTCCCAAGGGTCCAGGACAGTCCCTTGATCTCTCCGTTACAATCGGACCGGCAACTCTGGTCCGACGAGTGGGAGGTGACGGAGGGAGAGCTGGACCGAGTCGTGCGGCGCCTGGCTTCCCGCAACACTGCGCCCGGACCTGACGGTATTCCAGGTCGGGCGCTGGTGATAGCTCTGTCGGTACTGGGGGACAAACTGAGGCGGATTTTCACAGATTGTCTTAGCCTCGGTGTCTTCCCCCTCGGCTGGAAAGAAGCGAGACTGGTGCTCTTGAAAAAGGAAGGTAGGACTGCAGATTCTCCCTCTGCGTTCCGACCGATATGCCTGCTGAACGAGTCGGGGAAACTCTTTGAGAGGGTTATCTCCGATCGTATCAGCGGGCACCTGTCGCGAGTAGGCCCTGATCTGTCGGACTGCCAGTTTGGATTCCGACGGGGGCGTTCGACAGTGGACGCTATCAGGTGCGTTCGCTCCATGTCGGAGTCGGCAGTCCGATCAGGGAGGGTGGCTTTGGCGGTTAGCCTTGATATCGTCAACGCGTTCGGCACCCTCCCCTGGCAGGCGATAAGGGCGGCCCTTGAATTTCATGAGGTGCCGCTCTACCTGCGGGCCGTCATTGGGGCCTATCTGCGCGATAGGACAGTGAAGTTTATCGGTCGGGGTGGGGTGGAAAATCGGAGAGAGGTGTATTGCGGGGTTCCCCAAGGCTCTGTTTTAGGCCCTTTGTTGTGGAACCTCGCATATGATGTGGTCCTTCGCACCAGTCTGCCCTCTGGCCTCAGTGTTGTCTGCTATGCTGATGACACTTTAATACTGGCTAGAGGGTCACACTTCGATGAGGTGCTTCGGCTCGCCGAGCATGGGGTGGCTTGTGTCGTGGGAAAGATTCATGAGCTGGGTCTGAAGGTGGCGCCTCAGAAAACTGAGGCGATATGGTTCCATGGCCTACGTAAGCGCCAGGAACCACCCAGCTCATGCCTCCGGGTGGGTGACGCTGCAGTCCAGGTGGGCCGGTACATGAAGTACTTAGGCCTCATCCTGGACAGTCGGTGGAGCTTCGTAGAGCATTTCGTGCGATTAGTCCCCCGAGTGCGCGGGGTAGCGGGTGCACTACATCGCCTGCTGCCCAATCTCGGGGGACCACGGGAAGAAGTTAGCCGTCTCTATATGGGGGTCGTGCGATCCATGGTCCTCTATGGGGCGCCCCTCTGGTCTAATGACTTGGCGGGTGCCTCCCGGCGAGGGCCGAACCCGCTCAAAGGAGGCGGCGAAGGGGACGTGGCAGAGGTCGCTAACTCCCCAATCGCCGCCTAAGGGTCGCTGCGGCCACATCTTGGGGCGATGTGACCGCTGTAAACGACCCGAGACAGATGACACTCCGGTGCGGCCGGGGGCTGTCGTCTAAGGCGGGATGCTGTTGCGCCTTTTTACTTTGTAGAACAGTGAGAGGCGCGGTAGCGTCCTGCCCCAGGGTGACTTTGATCACTCCGGGATGTGCCTCAGACATGAGGTACGGCAGGGAGGACTCCAGAAGTCGCCGATGCGTTCCTGGAGCTCCTCCCGACTGCCGAGGTAGGCCGCCGCGGGGTTTAGTGGGTAGACCGGTTCTCCGGGAGTCCCACACACGCCCTACGTTTCCCCAACGGAGGGTATGGTGCGAAAAGCATTCCCCGCGTGAAAAAAAAAAAAAAAAAAGGTTTGATTTCGTCAAAATGGTGTCTTATGTGTCTTCTGTTAATCAGGAGTGTGACAGTGTTGTTGTTGTGAACCTTTATTATTTTGTATGGGCCTTTCCAAATGGGAGACAGAGCTTTTCTGAGTCTTAAATGATTTCTAAGGTAAACGAAATCACCGGCTTTGTATTGAGGCGGTCTTCTGGTTCGGGAATCGTAGTAAGTTTTCGATGTTTGTTTGGATTTTAGAATATTTTCGAGAGCTTTTTCCCTAGTGTATTTAAATTTGTGGCTTAGCATTCGGATATAGTCTGAGTACGTCGTACCGGCGCTACTTTCGTATACAGAACTGGGAAAAAGGGTTTGTGTCCGAAAACTAACTCATATGGACTGAATTTAGTAGTAGAATGTATCGTCGTTATATGTGAGTATAGCAGTGTAAACTATGTGGGCCAGTTATCTTGATTTTGGTTTACGAAGGATTTCAAATATTCTTTCAGTGTAGAATGACTGCGCTCCAGAGCGCCTTGTGTTTGAGGGTGGTAAGGGGACGCCCATAGCTGTTTGATTTTCAGAAATCGACAAGTGGTTTTGAAGAGATCTGAAGTGAAGTTAGTGCCTTGGTCAGTGAGGATTGATTTGGGGATTCCGAAAAGGGAGATAAAATGAATTAGGCAATCTGCTGATTCTTCTGCTGTCGTACTACGAAGAGGATAGGCTATAGAATATTTAGTGAGATCATCCTGCAGGGTCATAATGTATTTAAGTTTTCCGGAGCCGGATTCGGGTAAAGGTCCTACTAAATCTAATGCGACTCTCTGGAATGGAGCAGTTGCAGTAGTGGTAATTTCCATGGGAGCTCTATTGAGTTTCCTTAATGCTTTGTTTTCTTGACACATTTTGCATTTCTTAACATAGTCTTCTATGTCTCCCCTCATTCCTTTCCAGTAATATTGTTCTTTTATCCTACTGTACATACGTGTTGAACCTAAATGACCGGCTACAGGGATATCATGATTTTCCCGTAAAATTTTGGATCTTTCGCTAAGAGTTGGGTAGATTGTTTTATTTAGATAAATGTGTATACAGATTTTAGTATTGTGGAATACGTAGGTGAGAATATTGTAAATTTTAGTGTATGAATGTTGATCGAAAGGGTTTTTAAAATCCGAAACTGCGATATCTGATACAGGTCCGTTTTGTAAAATAAGATATCTTACTCGTTTCAGGCTATCGTATATATCAGGGTAAGACGATTCGTCGAAATGGTGTACCTTGGTAAACATTAAATAAATTTCCTTGTCTGCGAATTTAGTGTTGAGAAATGAATTCGGTTCCTTTTCCGCGTTAAGGATTTCATCTCTATTTGGGTTGTCGTTTAGAATTTCAGAGACGTAGGGATTGGATTCGTCCAGATCAATGGAAGTAGGAATTAGAATTATTTTATTTTAATAGATTCTCGTTGTGTTCTTTTAGGACAGTGTCAAAAACGCTCTCTTTGTTACTAATCGATTTTAGGAATTTGGAATAGTCGTCATTATTCAGGTTCGTGCTAGGTCGTTGAATGAGGTCTGTCGGTGAAGGGATATTGAGACCTTCGAGATCTAGGTCGAGATCTGCACTTCGAGGGCTTAAGTCTAGAGGGCCTAAGTCTATGAGTTCTGGTTCTACTTCTGGGGTTAACGGGAAGTCTGGAACAGTACTGGGGCCAGGAATTGGGTTTTGATAAGGGTTTACTGCAGTATCTGAAGTAGGGTTACTACTGACATTTTCATTTAATAAGTTTTCGTCATCGAAAGTATTAGGAATATGAGATGGTAGTTCTAAAAGTGGATCCTCTAGTGGGTTTTCGGAAATGGGATTCGGTGTTAAGGTATCGGGGACTAGTAATTCTCCTTCTACAGGGTTGACCGGGAATCGGGATAGCGCATCTTCGTTGAAATTTATTTTGCCTCGTTTATGTACTATATTATAATCAAATTCTTCTAATTTTAAGCGCCAGCGGATAAGCCTTGAACCTGGGTCTTTGCAGTTAAACAACCACTGTAGGGTTTTGTGGTCAGTGACTATAATGAATCGGTGTCCATAAAGATAGGGTCGGAATGCCTTAGTGCTGAAAACTATTGCGAGACATTCCTTTTCGGTGATGCTATAGTTGCATTCAGCTTTGTTGAGTGTTCGAGATGCGTAAGCTATTGGACGGTCTTTTCCTATTTGTCCTTGGGAGAGGATGGCAGATACAGCGTAATTTGAAGCATCGCATGTGAGTATAAAAGGTTGTGTAAAGTCGGGATAAGCTAATACTGGGGAAGTAGTAAGTTTATGTTCTAAATTCTCGAAAGCTAATTGTTGTTTATTTTCCCAGTTGAAAGGTGTATCCTTTTTTAGGAGGGATGTTAGGGGTTTAGCTAGTTTAGAAAAATCTGGAATGAAGCGTCTATAATAGGATACGAGTCCGAGAAAGGATTTTATGTCTTTTGCACATTTTGGTATTGGGAATTCAGTGATAGCTTTTATTTTCTCTGGATTTGGTTTTACGCCTTCATTATTTATAATGTGCCCTAGGTATGCGACTTCTTTACGTAAAAACTCACATTTTTCAGGTTGTAGTTTTAAATTATATCTTCTAAGTCTTTCAAAGATACAAGTAAGGTTTTGTATGCTTGAGGGGAGGTCTGGTGCGTATACCACGATATCATCAAGATATACGACACAGCGAGAGCCTTGAAGGCCTGAGAGACATGTGTTCATTAATTTTTGAAAAGTAGAAGGGGCGTTTTTTAGACCAAAGGGCATTCTTGTAAATTGGAAATGACCTTGTGGGATTGAAAAGGCGGTTTTAGCTGCATCCTCTGGGGAAATAGGTATCTGATGGAATCCAGATGCCAGGTCTAATGTAGTGAAATATTGGCTTTTCCCTAACTGATCTAAAATTTCGGTTATCTGTGGAATGGGATAAGTTTCGCCTATTGTAACGTCATTCAGCTTTCTGTAGTCAATTACGACTCTCCATTTTCGTTGGCCTGATTCGTCTAATTTCTTGGGAACTACCCAGATTTGACTGCACGTATGGCGGAGTGGTTTAAGCGGTCGCCACGCCGCTTCCTACTACGCCGAGTGTTGTGGGTTCAAACCCCACATGGGACGTCACTTTGTGTGATCCACAAATTGTTGTTCTGAGTCTGGGTGTTCTTTGTGTCCGTTTCATGTATGTTTGTAAAGTCCCCCGCGACACAGGATATATATTCCTAATGCGGGAGTTGTCTTTTTAAAGAAAAAAAAAAAAAAAAAAAAAAAAAAAGATTGGTGAAGACCAAGGTGAATCTGATGGCGTTACTATGTTCTGTTCCAACATCTTATTAATTTGGTTTTCTACTTCCTCCTTATGGCATTCTGGAAACCTATAGGATTTAGTTTGGATTGGGACGTCTGTGCTTGTCCTAATTCGATGCTCAGTGGCTGTAGTAAAGGTAAGTTGTTCGTTTGGGAGATGGAAGATATCAGAATAATCAGAGCAGACTTGTAACAGGCTTTCCGTTTCTTCACGGTTCAAATGGGAGGTTCTGAGTTGTTTGATAAGTTCATTGGTTCTGGTGAGGGAATAGGGACATGGTAATGATTTAGAAAGAGGTGGGTAAGGTTGAACGCGTAATTCTTCTAAAGTAAGGCTGAGGTCAGAGTGAAGAACGGCAGGTTCCTCCGAAGTATTGGCTATTGTTATGTTAACGCGATTATTCTCTTTAACCTCTACGCAGAACACCAGCACTGCAGAGAGAAGGAAAACTTGACACAAACCCTATACCAACCCGTCTGGCCAGCGTGGCATAGTAAGCCAAAACCTCCTTTCTAAGGAGAGGCTTATGTCCAGCAGTGGACTGTTAAAGGCTGATGATGATGATGAGGTTATTGGAAATGTGTTGATCTAGAATTACTCCTTCCAAGATTTCGGGGTTACTAACAGTACATTCGATTACAGTTTCTGTGCGAGGAGGTATAGTATAGAGTGGTTCAGAGAAGTTTAAGTTCATTGAATCATTTTCCATTTGTAATATTCTTTTACTGTAGTCGACCTGACAACTAAAATTCTTAAGCAGGTCGTTTCCGATTATACCATCGTGACTTAGGCTTATATCATCGACGACATGAAATTCATGAAGTTTCATTGAATTATTAAATATGCGCATTTTAAAGCTCCCCAATATGGGTGTTATTCCGTCACCGGGATCGATTCCTTTAAGTGTAATAATAACATTACTTAACCTTGGCATTTTAGAAATAGAACTCGATTTAATTAAACTTACGCAAGAACCCGTGTCAACTAGAAAAGAAAGGGGTTTATCTGAGACGGGAGTTTGGATGATAACATGTGGTAAGTATCTTTTCTCTGTGTTTTTATTAATTTCATAGATTCGAATTCAGAATTCGTAGGTGTGGAAATTCTGCTTCTGGATTGGAGGAGAGGGGTTCTAAAGAAGATTCTTTAGGATTCAGAGGATTCAGTGGTTTAGTAGGATTCAGAGGATTCAGTGATTTAGTAGGATTCAGAGGATTCAGTGATTTAGTAGGATTCAGAGGATTCAGTGATTTAGTAGGATTCAGAGGATTCAGTGATTTAGTAGGATTCAGCAATTTTGAATTACTGTATGTTGTAGCATGTGTGGTTGAAATGTCGTTTTTATTTGACTTTTTCGATACAGTGGATACAGAGGGGTTAGAGGTACCGACTTTGATTTTGTAAAGGTAATTTCCCGGGCGATACCGGACGGGAAATTTTAATAGTTTAAATGTTCTTTATGATCGACTTCATCAACTCCCGTATCATCTGAGCAGTCAACGGTAAAGGTTCTGTGAGGTGGATTTTAAGGCAAGTTATTTGGCGTCGGAGTATTAGGTTGATATCGGCTATTATTATACTGTCGTTTACGGCAGTTTTCAATTGCGTGTCCTATATTCTTACAGTAACGGCAGACTAGATCTCCCGTGTTTATTTTCCTTGTAAAGTCGGGTCGCGGATTTTGTGTGTTTTGGGGGCGATGTAACTGTGTTTGAAAATCACGTTTAGGAGTGAATTTGGTCCTTTCGGCGTAGATGGAATTTGGTAAGGCTACTTTCCTGTAAGAGGCTGATTATATTTTTTATTCGGCTACTGCAAATCCTACAGCTGAATTTAATGAATCAGGGTCACGACAACGCACTATCTGGGAGAGTCGTGGGTGGAGACCAACGGTGAATGTGTGTAACGCGAGGTCCTCCATTGCTGCAACGCGGCCCGCCATTTCTTTTCTTTTTAATTGACATTTTAATTTCAGTGAGTAATTTAGACAATATTGTTTCAATTTTAAGAGCATACTGGTTTACCGTTTCTGTTGAACCTTGTTTACATTCCTGCAAAACGGAAAGTAGGTGAGTATAATGCTTTCTGTCTCCAAATTGTTGTTTTAAGAATTCTATAAACTGTTCGAAACATTCAAATTCCTTTATACTGCACGTACTTTCGGCCCTATCAGTTAGTTGGCTTAGTATATACTTGAATAGTATTGGTTTTTGGAATTTGTTAGCTAAATTATACGCACTCTGACAGTTAGAAATAAATGGGTTTAACTTTTCTCTGGACCCGTCGAACGGTTTTATGAATTTAAGTAGAACATTTAATTCTATTTTTTCTATTGTTTCTACGCGTGACGTAGAAACGTCGCTGGGAACACAAGTAGTTTTTTCGGGTTTTTCCTGTTTGGCATCACTCCTGGTTGTCATTATGACGATTTAGTAGAATACAACACAAGATATAGATTAATAACAAAAATAATGTGTAGCCGCTTTTCTTGTCAGGCGGACTACTCACCGGCCAACCCAGTGGAGAGATTCACGAGATTACCTCAGGGCGCCTTGTAAGAGAACAGAAGTGTGTGCGTGTGGGAAACCTACGGGACTCCTTAGAGGAAAACAACTTACACCTCAGTCATACATACATGTATATTTCAAAAAAAATTAAAGTTACAATAATTAAAAAAATAAATTAATTAGTGGGTATAAAAAAAAACCGCAGCAGCGCGCGTCAGAGCCGAGCTGATGGTGCTCGGAGCCTCCTCGTCTTCACTCCAGGAGGTCACTTCCCCTTCCGCCCGAGTCGGCTATTTATATTAGGTATTAAGGAAAGTTCACTATTGATATTAATAAAGTTAACGA
Source organism: Arctia plantaginis (assembly GCA_902825455.1). Taxonomy (NCBI): domain Eukaryota; kingdom Metazoa; phylum Arthropoda; class Insecta; order Lepidoptera; family Erebidae; genus Arctia; species Arctia plantaginis. The sequence continues at coordinate 65,836 of CADEBD010000413.1, forward strand.
GAAGTACGTAACCCTTGAGTACGGCTGTCCGCTTGCTTTGTGAGCCGCGTGACTGCCAGTTTGCCAGAGGGTACCGAGAAACTTGATTTCGCACCAGAAGGCCACAAACGAAAAAAGCACGCCGTCTGAGACTGACCGTCTTGACCCGAAATCTGGAGCCCTACGAATGGATTAGCACTCATATAATCGATCAGGTTCCAGAAACAAATAAGTAAAAGGAAAATTAAGAATATACTCACCACTTTCGTGGGTACTTCGAACAGATAAAATATTACGAAAATAAAATCACCAGACAAAATACTATTTAAGATTGGAAGACAAGAGTTAGCTGAGTGTCCCCTGTGGCTGAAAGCCGGACTTATATATGTTCGGTTTGTGAAGTTTCCAGAAAGAAACCCTACTTCAATATTTCAAACTGTCACTCACATTATTATCTAGGTTAACACGAACTAAATCAAAAGTAACTCGCTTCCTACCATAACAGGTCACTTATAACACCAATACAATTTATCGTAATAAATTAATAAAATGACTTATCTATAAAACAAACGCCATCTAGTACAACAACAATACTATAGTTACAAACTGCTTTAGATAAATCAACAAATGCGACGGGGGGGCAATAGATGTCGCTTTTTACAACTCTGTATGCAATACAAATATAATAAAAAATAACTGTTACAAATGTATGTAAAAAATCTTATCCACACTAAGCTAGCTTAGAACTAAGAATTGAGACCTTATCTGTGCGTCACTGCACGGTGTCCGGATGGTTAATATAAACAATCTGATTGCAGTATTTAGTCTACAATTCTACAGCGATAGTTAGAATTAATGAATGAAAGAATTAATAATATGATATTGTATTATATTAAAGTTAATATTAGGATTGTACAAAAAAATGCAGTTACGTTGTTGAGTGTGGCTTTGAGTTCAGTTAGAAATTCTCTATAGCGATTTATGATGTTTGACTCACTGGAACAGCGCACTTAGGAACAGGATCATGATGAGATGCTCGTCTGGTCTGCAGTCAGAAGTTACACACAGCTGGGTAACACGGACTTCCGTGTATGAATCAGCTTCAGACTTCACTTAAAGCACTTGCACAAGTTGGTCATACGAAATGATTGACTAGTATAGTATTTATCTGCATTCACTTTTGAAAACTATGTTTAGCACTTCATTGGGTTTTTTAACATAATTTACGAGTTGGTTTCAGATACGTATTTGGGTGAGGGATTTTCGAAATCCCACCGCTGCCACCAAAATGTTATGCGGGACCTTAAAGTTAGCTTTTTAAAAAAAAGGTATTTAAAACACTGAAGGTTATTTATTTGAATTAAATAAAGGAAATAGAAATATTTATGAATTAGAATAATGAATCCGACCCGACCCGAGTTCGATTGTAGACTGACGCGCCGATGCGCTCAGGGTTTATATCGGTTTTATCAATGCTGGCTCAGCAAGACCAGGGTCTGTTAGTCAGCCCTAATGCCTACATCGACAGGGTGTAACAGCTCGAAGGCCAATCTCCTCTTGTATCCAACCACGACGACATTTTCTATAGAGCCTCACTCCAACGTATAATAATAGCAAAAATATTACCGCAAAAATGATCCACGTGACAGTATTCAGTCGCTCCAAATGACCTCCAATTCCATTTAGAGTTGCGTCATTGCTTCCACCAGCAGAGTTTTGGCTAAGGAAGACACATGCTCAAATGGCAAAACTACTTTACTAGGGCTTAAAAGACTGTGGACCCCTTGGCAGAGCCCTTAGGCAGGGTCGCCATGTAATGTTGGGGTTTGGATAAATTAGACAACCACTTCGGTTTACCTACGTTTATTGAATGTCACAAAAGTATGTTATAATTATTACACTAGTAAGGAATCGCTGATGCAGATATTATAAAGGTACTTACACACTACCCCATTGTCCCGGAGTCTCTAGCCACATCTGCTAGAGGAGGTGGTGTGTGCGTTGTTTCCGTCGAGACCGGAGCACACACCACCGGCTATGGTTCTGCCTCGCAATGTGCCCGACGCGGAAGACGACATTGACGACGACGTGCCCGAAGTGATCCGGGCCGAGTTGAGAGTGGCGGTGGCTCGCATCAGGAATACCGCCCCAGGGCCCGACGGCATTCCGGGCCGTGCACCCATGCACGCTGGCCATGAAGGCACTCGGGCCCCGACTAGCGGGGCTCTTAAGCGCATGTTTGGAGCGGGGCCAGTTTCCAAGCCGGTGGAAGACCGTAAAGCTGGTCCTGCTCAAGAAGGAGGGGCGCCCCACGGTGGTTTGGTTTCCGCCAGGGGCGCTCCACGGTGGACGCGATCATGCGCGTGAGGGTCCTCACGGAGGAGGTAGTCGCCCGGGGTGAGGTGGTCTTGGCGGTGTCGCTCCACATCGCCAACGCTTTCAACACCTTGCCCATGAGTACCATCCGAAAGGCACTCTGGTACCACGGGGTGCCGCGCTACCTCCAACGCATTGTCGGGGCCTATTTGTCGGAGAGATCGGTGGTGTACCCGGGTCGAGAAGGATGGGGTCGGCGAGAGACGTCGTGCGGCGTTTCGCAGGGTTCGGTGTTGGGGCTGCTCGTGTGGAACGTAGGGTACGACTGGGCTCTGCGGGGTGCGCTTCTCCACGGCGTCGGCGTCATTTGTTACGCCGACGATACGCTAGTTATAGCGCGTGAGAAGTCGTACCGGCAGGCGGCCATACGCGTGACTGCTGGTGTCGCGCACGTCGTGGGTAGGATCCGGCGGCTGGGCTTAGAGGTGGCATTGTACAAGTCTGAGGCCCTGTGTTTTAATGGGCCGAGGATGAAGCCGCCGCCTCCGGGGTCCAGCATCATAGTAGGAGGGGTTTCCATCGCGGTCGGGTCGAAGATGAGGTACCTTGGACTCGTTCTCGACAGTCGGTAGAACTTCGGGCCGCACTTTACACGGCTCGCCCCCGATTGTTGAGCGATTGTTGAGTAACCTATTGCATTGATCGTAATTTCGCGCTTTTTTGTACACATTGATAATAAACAAAATATGCTAATAAATAAGTATTTTAATATTGTTAGGCTGCGTAAATTGTATTGTTCATATTACATGTTTTATTTACAGTACGTAATGATTACTACGGGCAAACTCATAATAATAAAGTTTTTCGACCTTGACAATTGGCAGCATTGATTAAATTATTTAATATTCGATGACTTCCGGGTTCTAGAAAGTAGAGTAGCGTCAGTCGGTCTGCGGTCAGTTGGTGCAAGACTGTTTGAATTGCAACGAAATTGCAACTAATTTTATTTTGAAACTAATAATATTAGTTTTGTTGTGGAGTGTGTGTGTGTAGTGTAAACTAGGTTTCTTACTAGTGTTTTAATTATATTGAATTATTAATATTAACATTAATAAATACAATATAACAATAATGCCGCGAGTGACCTTTACAGCCCCGGAGTATACTGACATGGTCTTAAATGCCATCAAAACGCTTTTTTAGCTTTACCGACATACCGCGAGAGATATGGAACCACTTGTGTATGTAAGTTTAAAAAATCTTAAGTAGCAAACAATATCTGTAAGTATTTGCTTTTTGCGTTTGCGTATAAGATGGCATAACTTAATAGTGTTTATCAATAGTGGTGCGGAGTTTTTTTTTTTTTAAAGGAAAATTGCTAACAGTTAACACATCTTGTTTACATGTCTTATGATGAGCGTAGGGTTTGTACCATGAAAAGCTTATGAGAATCAAAACTCGATCTTCGACATCGCAGTGGCTCGGTGCTTCCAACTGGCTGAACCGCTAGCGAACCATGTACGGGGCAGGTGACGGGGATGCAAGGAGAAGCTTGGGCCGACCATAATATCAGTAAATATAATTAAAGATGTATCGGATTTTGGAGGGTAGTCAAGTGTACAGATAAAAAACTGTGCTCTGTATTTATATTTATTTTAAAAATAGTTAATTAATGTTAAGTAAGTGTTAAATGTACTTTATGTCCTCAATTGCACTGGATTAACTTACTGTTTCAGTTCTATCCACTTGTAACAGTTATTTTTTTAGTATATTTGTATTGCGTACGGAGTTGTAAAAAGCGACATCTATTTCCCCCCGTCGCATTCGTTGATTTATCTAAAGTAGTTTGTAGCTATAGTATTGTTGTTCTTCGTCCGCCATCGGACCACTAGATGGCGTTTGTTTTATAGATAAGTCATTTTATTAATTTATCATGATAAATTATAGTGGTGTTATAAGTGACCTGTTATGGTAGGAAGCGAGTTACTTTTGATTTAGTTCGTGTTAACCTAGATAATAATTTGAGTGACAGTTTGAAATATTGAAGTAGGGATTCTTTCTCTTTCCTTCCAGTGTCAAAAGAAGATTCAATCCTGTACAACGTCTTAAGCTTTTAACAAAACATTTGCCATATGGGCGGCTTCCTGTACAATAAGGTCAACAGAGTTGTACCGATATTCCACCTCACAAAGGCCATGAGTAAGCGAACGCTTACTAATTATTTGAAGGGGTTAAACTATGACGATACTGAAGCGATGCTTTCGGTAATAGTTTAGAGTTTGCTAATGACACGAATGCACATGAACAAACCCATTCCCACAAGCTCACGCATCCACATACTCACGACTACTCACACACACACACACACACACACACACACACACACACACACACACACACACACAACTAACACGCACATTCACATAAACACACACACACGCACACTCACATAAACACACACACACAATTAATCACTCACACACATACACATACACACATAATCATTCACACGCAACACACAACAATAATTTATGTACCTCAATTAATATGCTATGCTACTAGAAATAAACTATTAAATATAGTAAAACATGCAACTTTGTAGTGCCGACTTGTGTAAAAAAAATAAAAAAATATTAAAATGTAAATATACACGGGGTGGAGACCTGGTGTCCTGAAACACAGGCCTCGAGCCTAGCTTAGGCACCAGTCTCCCACAATATTCTGGAAATGATAATTTGTATTTTTTGTTTTATTCAAATGTAATGTATACTATATTGTGGCGAGAAATTAAATTATTATTATTGTTATTATTATTTCTGGAAACTTCACAAACCGAACATATATAAGTCCGGCTTTCAGCCACAGGGGACACTCTGCTAACTCTTGTCTTCCAATCTTAAATAGTGTTCTGTTTATCTGGTGATTTTATTTTCGTAATATTTTCAAAATACCCACGAAAGTGGTGAGTATATTCTTAATTTTTCTTGTACCTATTTGTTTCTGGAACCTGATCGATAATATGAGTGCTAATCCATTCGTAGGGTCCCAGATTTCGGGTCAAGACGGTCAGTCTCAGACGGCGTGCTTGTTCATTTGTGGCCTTCTGGTGCGAATTCAAGTTTCTCGGTACTCTCTGGAAAACTGACAGTCACGCGGCTCACAAAGTAAGCGGACAGCCGTACTCAAGGGTTACGTACTTCTCGTTAACTTTATTAATATCAATCGTGAACTTTCCTCAATACCTAATATAAATAGCCGACTCGGGCGGAAGGGGAAGTGACCTCCTGGAGTGAAGACGAGGAGGCTCCGAGCACCATCAGCTCGGCTCTGACGCGCGCCGCTGCGGTTTTTTTTATACCCACTAATTAATTTGTTTTTTTTAATTATTGTAACTTTAATTTTTTTTGAAATATACATGTATGTATGACTGAGGTGTAAGTTGTTTTCCTCTAAGGAGTCCCGTAGGTTTCCCACACGCACACACTTCTGTTCTCTTACAAGGCGCCCTGAGGTAATCTCGTGAATCTCTCCACTGGGTCAGCCGGTGAGTAGTCCGCCTGACAAGAAAAGCGGCTACACACTTTCACTTGCACTAATAAAATATCAATATGGATCTATACACCAAATTATTCACTTGTATGCAGGAAATGTCTAGTTTAGTCTAGATTCAAAACTTCTAGTTTTGAATCACGCATGCTGCAGTATGAATGCGGCAAGCACCTAAAGAATGCGCTAGGCACTGTTACTACTCACAAAACTATTTCCAGCTTATCACAGGACTTCACTGACTTCAAGGCGCTTATTTGCTGGACAATGAGTAGTTTGAAGTCACGAATGGAGCTGCTTCTACTTGGGTCGGATAGCCATGAGATGGCATTAAGAAGTAAGGTGCAGTTGTTGTATGGTTTGAGTGAGGACAAGGATGAGGCTTGTCTCTCCCGGAGCACCTCAGTACTAACCGACAAAATTAAATTACCCAACATTGTACCGAAGGATCTTGAGTCATGTTAGCAACTTGGAAGCAACAAGAAGCCACGTGCCTTTATAAGATTCAACAACTATCGGCTGCGTGAATTCTGGAACTGTAAGACTGTACGAGCCACGTTATACATTTCTCGTATCATGCTGTTATACTTTGAGCTATGTCAGCACTTTATTCATTTATTAAATCATTCTTCAGTTCAGTTCGCGTTCATATTCGACTATGAATTGACGTGTCATTGCTGCATTGCTCACATATATCATTATCATTAATATAATTTATCTATCAATATAGTCAGTTAAATTTATCCCTGAGTTTACTGATTTATCCTATCACTTTAAACCCTGGTGTACGACCGTACATCGTTTTTTTTTTTTTTAATTTAACTGCCTATAACCTCGAGAGTGACTCAGTGAATAGGTATAGCGTATCGTATCAACTAAACGCTGTGCTCTGACACTAGTGAGACTCTGTCAAAAGGTGGAAGTATCATTATCTATCAGGGTATCAACAGATACCACTAGGTGGACGGAGGAACTGCTCGACCATCGTCTAAGTATCAACATATCAAGTAAGATCTTTCCTTTTTAACTCTTATCTATTTCATTGATCAATATAGACTATCATGGAAGACTTACTATCGACTCAAGAGCAAATAGCTGCCGCGATTGAGCAGCTGTATTCTAATTTTAAGAAAGACGATTCAGATAGGAAAACTTCTGATTATATAAAACGAAGGCTGGATACTCTTGAAAGCTACTGGAGTGAATTTCAGTCAAATCAAAGAAAGCTGAGTGTGTATATTTATTTCAAACTTCATGCACTTTTGTACATCGGCGGACTTAATGCCCAAGGCATTCTCTTCCAGTCAACCTTTGTGTGGTGTAAAAATCATATAAGGTAGGTGCACAGAGATTACATATTATGACATGTAATATATAAAAATATACACGGTTCACTACATACATATACATACACATATACACATATACAACACATCACATCATACACCTACATATATCAATTTATATATACATAAATATCTTTATAAATATACATGTTATATTCGTACACTATGTATACCGGAATATGAGGTGTACTATGGAGCGGGAGCGCATTCCAGAGTAGTACTGCTTGAACAAAGAGCGAAGAGTTCACGAAGTTGGAGTTGTGGGAGGGACATAAGAGAAGCAGATTATTTTCTGAGCGAAGATTTCTGTCGTGATTAGAGGACAGGTAACGCAGGTAGGGAGCGAGGTAAGTAGGTGAGGTCGGTGAGTTTAAGATTGAAAATAGAGAGGTAAGTGCACGCTGATGGCGACGCAGGCGAATAGGTAACCAGTTTAATTGGGAGCGCAAAGCAGACACATGGTCATACTTCCGAAGATTGAAAATGTATCGAATGCAGTTATTGAGAAGATGGTCCAGTTTATTAAGAAGGTCTGCATTCAGGTCGAAGTAACATACATCACCATAGTCAATTATTGGAATTATTAAGGACTGCATGAGTGTGGTTTTAGTTTTAGGAGGCAGGAAATTCTTTAGACGATATAATGTTCGCAGGTTGCCAGTTACTTTCTGGCTCACGCAAGTAACTTGAGCTCGCCAATCGAGGGTTGAGTCGATGAGCAAGCCCAGATCTTTGACTGTAGGGCTGAATGGAATAACTATGCTATCAAAGACGACCGGTGAGATAGAGGTAGTATCCAATGTGCTCATTAAACGTTTGCTGCCTACTACAATTGCCTGACATTTAGTTGGGTTAATCGACAGTCCAAATCTCATCGACCAGGATTTTATGGCCTGTAGGTCCCTGTTCACTTCGTCAATAGCCTGCGTTAGTTTCTCCACTCTTGCTTGCGAATACAGCTGCAGATCATCGGCATACAAGTGACACGCACACTGAAGATGTTGAGTTATGAGATTAATAAATATTGAGAATAAAAGAGGAGATAAAATGCCGCCTTGTGGGACGCCAGCGTAGAGGTCGCGCCAACTTGATGATCTATCATCAACACAAACACATTGCTGTTGCCCCTGAAGATAGGTAGAGAACCATTCCAGTGTCTCAGAAGGAACCATAAGATATGTAAGGATAGATTTCGATCGGAATTTCGTGATTGATGGTATTAAAGGAGAAGTCAACTAATACTAATACTGTGACTTTGGTGTCTTCCATATCCTTTCTAATATCGCCAATCACTTTAAGGAGAGCGGTAACTGTGCTGTGACCGGGCCTGAAGCCAGATTGAAGAGGGCTTAAAAGTTGGTTTCTGTATACAAATTGAGAGAGCTGTTTATGTACACAGGCCTTGAGTACTTTAGATAGAAAGGGAAGAATAGAAATTGGTCAAAAGTGTTCAGGAAGTGAGGGGTTATTTTTTGGTAGAGGAATAATATCCGCTCTCCTAAAAGTGACTGGCGATATTAGACAGGGTATGGAGGACACCAAAGTCACAGTGCTGGCTTTGATTGATTTCTCGAATGCCTTTAATACCGTCAGTCACGATGTTCTGCTATCCATCCTTTCCTATCTTATGATCTCCTCGGAAGCCCTGGAATGATTTCCTCCTATCTTCAGGGACGACAACAGTGTGTTCGTATTGACGGCTTGTCATCGAGTTGGTACGATCTTTTCACTGGCGTCCCTCAAGGCGGTATATTATCTCCGTTATTATTTTCAATTTTTATTAATCTCGTAACCCAACACCTTCAATGTGCGTATCACCTGTATGCAGATGACTTGCAAATTTACGCCCAATCGAGAGTTGAAGACATATCACACGCCACTGATAAAGTCAACAAAGATTAGGACTTCATAAGGAGCTGGTCAATGAGGTTTGGTTTGTCGGTTAACCCAAGCAAATGTCAAGTGATCGTCATAGGTAGCAAACAGATGTTAAATAGGTTGGACATGACGGCCATACCACCAGTTGTTTTTAACGACATAATCATACCTCTGAGCCCAGTGGTTAGGAACCTAGGGCTACATATTGATTCGACACTTGACTGGAGAGCACAAGTCACCCACGTCAGCCAGCAAGTCACTACATGTCTTCGCGCCTTATATCGTCTCAAGAATTTTCTGCCCACTAAAACCAAGGCTACGCTATGCAGTCCCTTATTACTCCCTTAATCGATTATGGTGATGTGTGTTATCTTGACCTGAATTCATTTTGGGTTTTCTCATTAAACAAAAATTAACACACTATTAAAGTTCGCCATGTCTTTTTTTTAATACCAACTACCATAGTAAAGATAGAACACTAATAAACCACAGATAATCAAAATATCCAACACCCCTGCTCAATTTCATAATTGAAATTGTTTACAAATAAACTAATGTAACCAAACTTAAATTCTATTAACTTATTTCTTCCACAACTTAAATTAAACTTTTTCTTCCTGCCTATCAATAACATTCTTACTTCTAAACATTACTTTTAAATAACATTCATTTTGCTAGTTAAATAACTATGTTGGTTAGTTGACAATGCTTTAGTTAATATATCAGATACATTCTTATTAGAAGGAACATAAGACAATGAAATAATTTTCTTACTAATTACATCTTTTATATAATGAGCCTTAATATCTATGTGTTTAGATCTTTTGCTATTCTCATAACTCTCAACCAGCTTTAAAGTACTTTGATTATCTATTAAAAGTCTACAAGGAATATTTACTGAAGTAAGTTCAGACATGACACCTTTCAAATTAACTATTTCACAAACTGCTAACGCCCCTGCTAAATATTCCGCCTCTGCGGTTGATAAAGCTACCGATAACTGTTTCTTTGAATACCAAGAAATAAGTTTTGAACAATTCAATAGAATACTGTACATCCACTAGTACTTTTCCTGTCTAGTTTGTCTGAGGCCCAGTCCGCATCTGAATATGTCAATACCTCTTTAGGTTCTTCGCTTCTTTCATATACCAGACCTTTGTCTTTAGTACCTTTCAAATAACGTAATATTTTCTTTTTCCTGCCTTCCAAGTACTTTTTGTTGGTTTATCCAGAAATCTACTTAAGTATGAAACAGCATATGTTATATCTGGTCTACTATTGGACGATATAAATAATAATGATCCTATCAACTCTTTATAAGGAACATCAATAATCTCTTCATTTTCATTAACATTTAGTCCTGCTTCCATAGGTGTATTTGACTGATTGCACTCTGTCATATTGAATTTTTCAAGTATTTTGTCTACTTGTTTAGTTTGTTTTATCTTGATTCCATTTTCTATTTTTTCGATTTCCATTCCTAGAAAGCTCTTAATTTCACCTAAGTCTCTGGTATTGAATTTCTCACTTAATACTTGTTTGATTCTTTCTACTTCTTCTGTTTTCCCCATCAAAAGAATATCATCAACATATACTAATAGCTTTGCGTTATCATTCACATATAAACAAAAATCATAACCTGACCTTTTTAAACCTTCTTCTATCATTATTTTATTAAACTGTTTATTCCAGCATTTAGGACTTTCTTTTAATCCATATAACCCCCTATTTAATTTCAATACTGTATTTCCATTTATATTTATCCCTTCAGGTACTTTAATGTAAATCTCCGACTCTAAAATTCCATTTAAAAATGCTGTAGGTACATCTAATTGGTATACAGGTAAATTTTCTTCTACAGAATGTGCTAAAAATGCTCTTACAGTAGACATCCTAGCTACTGGCGCATAATTTGTCTCAAAATATTTTTCAGGCAATTGGAATCCTTTCACAACTAATCTCGCTTTCTTAATACCATTATCTTTAATATTAAATATCCATTTTGTGTCTATAGCCTTGTATCCTTTGTTTTTGGTAACTGTCCATGTATTTAGTTTCTTTAACGAATCTATCTCTTTATCTATAGCTTGCCTCCATTCTTCATCCTTACTTGCTTCTTCATATGTCTTTGGCACTTCTTCAGTTATCAAACAATATGCTGTATATATTTCATAATCCTCTAAACGTTTTGGTTTCTTTATTTCTCTTCCAAATCTTGACTTTTGCACATTTTCTTCATTCTCTAAAGTATTATCTGGATCAAAATACATTTCTTCTTCTTTGTTGAAATCTTCCTCTGGCTCTCTCTGTTCATTGACTATATCCTCAACTATTTCTTTTCCAACACTTCCTTCACTATCAAAAATTCTAATTTCATTATCTCTTCTTTCATATTCATCTTTTGTGTTATTAAACTTAATGTTTCTCTCATCAAACCTTACATCAGTAGAACAACATACTTTATTGGTTTCTGGGTCCCATAATCTATAACCATTAGGCGAATAACCAACCATAACTACTGACTTTGCTCTCTCCTCAAGCTTACTTAGTTTCGGTATACGCACCATCCATGCTCTTGCACCAAATACTCTTAATTTACTTAAATCATTTGCACCATACCATAACATAGCTGGGGTTTTATTTTCTAATACTCTACTTGGGCATCTGTTTAATTCATACGTTGAGCAATATATAGCTTCACCCCATAAGTGCTTTGGTAATTTTGTTTCAACAAACTTGGTTCTCACTCTATTTAGCAACGTCCTATTCATCCGCTCGCTACAACCATTTTGCATAGGAGTATATGGTGAAGTATACTGAATTACTATTCCTTTATTACGACAAAAGTTCTTGAAATAATTTGAAGAAAATTCGCCTCCATTGTCTAATCTAAGTTTTTTTGTTTTATACCCTTTCTGTGTCTTAAGCTCTTTAATGTAATCTATCAAATTCTGTTCAGCTTCATTTTTGTACTTTAATAACTTTACTTTTACAAAATGAGAATAATCATCAATAATTACCTGAAAATATTTTTCACCCTGAGAAGTTGTAGTTGCAATCGGTCCACATACATCTGAATGTATCAAATCACCTATCTCTCTTGAATGCCTTTCAGCTACAGGGAATGTTCTTCGCGTACTTTTTCCTTCCATACAGCTATCACAGTTCTCACTTGATGCTGGTAACCCTAATAAACCCAAACCTTTCCTATTTAAGTGACCTAGCCTTCTATGCCATAATGTCATGTCCTTCTCTTTGCTCAACATACATTCCTCAGTAGATAACTTAAAATCAATAGTATATAATTTTGACTGTAATCTACCTTCTACAACCCTATTACCTGGATAATATATTGATACAAAATCAGCACAAAATTTAACCTCTGCTCCTCTGGATAATAATTGCCTTACTGATATTATATTATATGAAAGATTTTTAACAATTAGGCAGTGAACTGTAACTTTTACTTGTAACTTGGAATAAATAACCCTAATCTTACCTTTTTCATTACACACTAGATATTCACCATTTGCTATATAAATTCTAGTTTCTGGTATCTTCTCTATATCAAACATCAATGGTTTGTAGCAATCCTTGATTAAATTTTCTGTAGCACCTGAATCTATAATGAACTTAATATAATTTTTATTACTAATAATATTGTTACACAAGACATCATTATTTGTAACCTGAAACGCAGTAAATAACATCTCATTATTCATAAAATCATCTTCACTGGCCATGCACGCAGCCTGCTCTCTGTTTCTACCTCTTTGCCCTCTATATCTTTGACCATGTCCATATAACCTTCCTCGAGCTTGACCACGTTGGGGTTGTCCTTGTCTTTGATTTCCATATCCTTGTGATTGTACTCCAAATCTATAATTTCTCTTGCATTGAATAGCTTTGTGTCCCGGCTTGCCACATACATAACAATTAAAAGCTTGTTCTTGTGTTTCTGACTGTTCTCTTTTTGTTGCCAATTTTATCTCCGCATCTAGCAATCTGGCTTTAACTGAATCTATATTGATCTTTTCACTCGACATCTCAATCGCTGTCACCACTCTTTCATATTCTATTGGTAAAGCGGCTAACAAATAGCATATCTTATCTTCCTCTTCTACAGTAGATCCCACACCAGCAAGCTCCGCAACGACATTATCAAAACACATAAAGGAATCTTGAAGTTTTGTGCCAGGTGCAAATTTTAAAGTAATAAGTTTTCTTCTTAAATACATTTTGCTCATGACACTTTTCCTTTCAAACATACCATCCAGGGCTTTTATCATCTCCGAAGCCGTTTTAGAACCTCTTATTATCTCTAAATATTTGTCGCTCAGACATTGTACTATGACACATTTTGCTGTTGCATCTTTCTTACCAAACTCTTTATCTTCTTTTGAATCATATCCGCTCTCTAATACTTTTTCCACTTGTTTTTCTTGAAGTAACATCATAAGCCTAAACTTCCAATTGGCATAAGAGTCGCCTTCTTTTAAAATAGGCAAGTACAATTTTTCCATTATTGTGAAGGAAAAAATTGTCGTAAATTGTTTTCACGAATTTTAATATAATCTCCAAATCATTTGCACCGTTCTTCTTTAATATTATTACTACAATATTTTGCCAATATTTTGCGCTTGTTATTTGCGCAGTGGAAGTGTGCTTTTGGGTTTTCTCATTAAACAAAAATTAACACACTATTAAAGTTCGCCATGTCTTTTTTTTAATACCAACTACCATAGTAAAGATAGAACACTAATAAACCACAGATAATCAAAATATCCAACAATGCAGACCTCCTCAATAAACTAGACCGACTTCTTAATAACTGCATTCGATTTGTTTTTAATCTTCGCAAGTATGACCATGTGTCTGCTTTACGTTCCCAACTGAAATGGCTCCCGATTCGTCAACGCCGCAGTCTGCGCGCACTAACATATCTTTTTTCTTTTCTTAAGTCCCCATCGGTACCTGAGTACCTGGTTCCCCATCTCCGCCTCCTTTGCTCCAGTCACGACCGAAATCTTCGATCAACAAATAATATGCTTCTTCTTTGCCCCCCTCACACTTCCAACTTCATCAATTCTTCCTTCTATGTACAGTCAGTTCTTCTCTGGAATGCGCTCCCGGTTGAAATTAGGATGTCCACTAACCGGTTTACGTTCAAGAAGAAAGTACAAGAACTTCTACAAAATAAGTTGGCAGAAAGGTCACATCGCTAGTACCCGACTATGTGTTTTGATATTTATGTATTTATAAATGTGTATATTCATTTATTGTATATGTGTACTTGAGACCTCTATGTATATATGTAGTTATGAATATAGATTTTATTTATAATATTTATAGTGGTAGTGTATATATGTAAGTTAGATTTATCCTAAATTAATAATATAAACAAGTCAAATTCTCTGTTTTCTCTTGCACCTACAGCTTCATTTTTCTACATCACCCGAAGGTCGACTGGCAGAGAATGCCTTGGGCATTAAGTCCGCCTTTGTACAACTAGTGCATTAAGTTAAATAAATAAATAAATAAAATAAATAAATAATATAAGCCTTGCGCCACAAAGAGGGGAAGGTATCAGAGTCAAGAGAGAAGTTGATTATGTGAGTAATTACTGAGAGAATACAGTCTAGGATGGTGAGAATCATGTGACGGCTAATGCCATCACACCCCACAGCATTAGAACGGATAGATAGAATAGTCTTTTTGATATTGTAGCGGGAAGATCGAACGACCCTTGCTTGCCACCGCAGTAGTGACAACGCGCCCCGCGCGCCCGCTGTGACGCACGATGCGCAGGCGCAGGCCAGCCGTCCTCGGATCGCTAACGCTCGGTCGAGAGTGACAGTAACAAACTGACATTGACGCGGAACGTACGCTTGTTATTTACGAATTAAACGCTCTCACCTTTACGAACGTGTATCATTAGTCTGCGCCCTAAAGTTACCACAGTGGAGACCCCGATACGAACACCAAGACTCAAGATGCCTGGTGGAAGTGGAGGAGAAGCAAAGGCCGTAGCAACTGAAGGAGATATGGGTAACATATGTCGTGTGGGGGTACGTATACCTCCGTTTTACCCAGATGACCCGGAGCTGTGGTTTGCCCAACTAGAAGGTGTAATAATAAAAAATAAAAAAATATTTAAATATTATGTTGTGGGGTGTTATAAAAGAAATATAAAATAAATTGGTGGCATCAAATAGAAACAAAACAACAAAATAAAAGTCTCGGGCGCCAGATACCACCTTAAAAGAACACAGAACCCACCACAAACACAACAAATACCTCGGACATCTCAGCCAGCGTTGAACCTTTTTAAAACAAAGCGGGAGGACAGCTAATGAATACAAGATGTTAAGTTCTATTGGCAGTTTATTATCCCGTAGTGTCTGTAGAGTACAATGTGTCTTATGTCTCTAATTATAATAGGTAATTCTTATACACAAATTAGTACTGTCATTAATGCAATCCTTTCCAATAAGAAAAATATAAGGTTAAATAAATTTTAAAGAGTCACATGAAGACTCAATAGATAAAAAACAATAAACTCTAAGGGTAGACATAGCATTGACCTACTCTCTAATAAAAATAACACCCCTTGGGGACCTGCAGTGTTCAATGCCACATCGCCAAGAAAAATATAACAAAACTACATACCGATGACCTTGGATCAGTCCGAACGAAATGAAATCAAACCAACTCCGAAACTTCTCACTCCGGTTCCCACGTGGTGTTAAAGGCGGGTTAGCACTCCCCGGCTCCAGACAATGGCGTGCAGCTAAGCAGCTTTTTCTACCAATCCGGTGCTCCACAGCAATCTAATTTCTTGGGGTCAAACTCCGGCGAGAGACAAAAATCGAATGCCACGCAAGGACATTCCAATAAGAAAGTAAAATAATTTAGGTGATGTAAAGACTTTAGATATAAGCTAAAAAAGAAACCCTGATTCATCTGCAAATAAGGAAAAATTATAGGTTAAAAGCCTATCTCACAGTATGAATCATAACTCTGACAAGAAATCATATTTCACTTACCAGGGTTCCAAAACGTTTCACAAATCAAGCAGCGGCATTATAAGCATTATAAGCATTGCCTGTAACCAATTAAACAAAGAGTTAAAACCACAAATTCCGCCAAGCCAAGCGTGAAGCACGTGGCCGAACAAAACTTACCTTTTTTTAGCAAAAATAATCACTCGATCCACTAGCTCGAGTCTTAACTAGGTTGGCCAAACATTTAAAGAGGAAATAGGCCCTCGTCCATATCAAATAAATACGGATTTCTAAAAAATTAAATGACCAAACTTGGTTTGCCTCACTTCTCTCGGCGGCCGATCCAAAAGTGAAAGTCAAAGTGATACCAGTGCAATAGCCTGTCGCTCTATAGAGCGGGGAAACAAAAATGTTGCCAGAACAAGAAAAACTAAATCGACTAAACAATCGCGGGCGAACAACATCGATTATTACTCTCATCCGTCCCTCGACCATCGGCACACGCAGAAACGACAAAAAATTCAATCTAACAAAACAAAAACGAGACTAAGGTTCAAATTACTGTAATGGTGCGAAATGCACCGTTACATTACATACCTTCCCGAAAAAAATAAAAGAAAGGACTCTTTCTTTTATGCTGAAAAGTCACTACTCAACAAAATATATCAAACAAAAAGATTGCAAAATGTCTAAACTCCAAAACTGACTCTACCAGAAACTCTACTAAAACTCTACAAACTCCAGGAATACAAAAATCCATACGCCAAAAAGGACTAGGAAACTAAATATAAGATCAAAATATACTCTACAACAAAATCACACAAACCCAAAAACAAATCCCTACACCAAGCTACCATTAGGACTGGAAAGTCCAAAAAGTGCGGTTAGACACCCTCGTCACCGACTCTAATGGAGCTACAAACACAACAAAATAAACTACACAAACTGCTTCCATTGGGAACTGTACATCTAAAAAGATACCAGTTTCCACGAAGTGCGGTTGGACACCCTCGTCACCGACTCTAATGGAGCTCAAACTACAACGAAATACACAAACAACAACAAAGTAAACTTCACAAACAACAACAAAGTAAACTTCACAAACAACAACAAAGTAAACTTCACAAACAACATCCATTAGGAATTGTATCTTAAAAGATACCAATATCCAAGAAGTGCGGTTGGACACCTTCGTCACCGACTCTAATGGAGTTACGAACTACACAAAACAAAACAACATCCATCAGGAAATGCATATCTCAAAGATATCAATATCCAAGAAGTGCGGTTGGACACCTTCGTCACCGACTCTAATGGAGTTACAAAACGCTTCACCCTAACTTCAAACACATGTCAAACATGTCGAACCAAACAAAATATTCATCCCAACAAGGCGGGGAGAATATATAAAAACCTGTGCATTGTGATCGGCTCAACTCCACCGAACTACCGGGCACAATGCAACAGAAACCAAACCAAAATATTCATCACAACAAGGCGGTGAGAATATATAAAAAACCTGTGTATTGTGATCGGCTCAACTCCACCGAACTACCGGGCACAATACAACAGAAACCAAACAAAAATATTCAGCACAACAAAACGGTGTGAATATATAAAAAACCTGAGCATTGTGATCGGCTCAACTCCACCGAACTACCGGGCACAATGCAACAGAAACCAAACAAAATATTCATCCCAACAAGGCGGGGAGAATATATAAAAAAACCTGTGTATTGTGATCGGCTCAACCCCACCGAACTACCGGGCACAATACAACAGAAAGCAAACAAAACATCCAACGCTAAAAAATAACGTGAATCCCACCAACAAACCAATCATCACCTGAAAAAGAGTGAATCCAACAAGAAACAAAACATTCAACACCTGAAAAAAGTGTGAATCCAACAAACACCCCGTTCAACCCTTGAAAAGAGGGCGAACCTAACTCCAACAAAACACTCTACACTAGGTAGAAGTGCAAATAAAATACAAACAAAAGATTCCTTTGATGTGGTTCCTATTATGACAGAAGTTCCTAAATTAATAAACCAAAATGACCTAAGTAGACTTTTGAACTCTTAAACCCTAAAATTAATATATCGGTAAGAATACCTTACACTACATCAACTCACAAACCACAATATCCTAGTATACTTCCATTTACATTCTTCCTCACACAAATGTGGAATCCAACAAATACATCAAAATTAAGATCAAAAGTTAATGACCGAATAGTGAAATTTTAATATTTAATAATATCTTTAATGTGATAGCGACCAGTGGTGTTCTTTGAAAGGTCCTGCAAAAGGTAAACGTTATCTGAAATTTTCTCTATAATTTTACATTTAATAAACTTAGGTGCGAGCTTCGCCGAAAAATGCTGGAACGCTAGAACTGAATAAAACTTCTTATCCAAACAATATCACCAACATCAAAAGAAATAGTAACAAATAATATTAATAATTTTAATATATAATAGCAACAAATAATATAAATAAATTTAATATAAAGCAATGCGCTTATAACAAATGTGACTCAACTCTAACAAAAAATATCACTAAGTGATCCAAAAGAAAGGGCACAAAAAATCCCTTTAACAACTCAAGTAGGTCTAAACCAACAAAGAATTACCAAAATGGTGCAGAGAAGCATCAACAAATTAACTCTCAACCAAACACAAGAAAATCAAGTGTAAAACCAATAACCAAATTTACACTTCCAATAAAAGCTAACTAAATGTGAGGTCAAAATTTAAAGCAAGAACAAACTAACAAAATCCAATCTTTAACAAAACATGAAATACAAGTCCCTACCGTCCTACTATATCTCTCCACAGGGTTACTCTGAGGTGTGTACAATGTGTTATAAAAAATTTAGTAATGTTGTAACCTCTCATGAAATCTACAAAATGTTTAGAAGTGAATTGAGTACCATTATCACAAACTATTAATTTAGGACAACCAAATTTAAGAAATATCTCTTTTTCAAGGATTCTACAAACGGATAAGGTGGTTGCTTTTACTAATGGAAAAACCCAGCAAAATTTTGTGAAAACATCTACAACTGAAAGAATATATTAATGTGAGGTGCTGTGCTTATAGGCTTTACATGTGTCACAAGATTTAATGTAATTTTGAACATCATTAAACATACCGTTCCAAACATAATGTTGTTTTAATTTATTAATGGTTTTAATGTTTTAATTTATTAATGGTTTTAAGAATCCCAAGATGACCAGAATTAATATCATCATGGTTAGACTTAATAGTATCAAGAATGTGTTCCTAGGAATAACAATTTT
This sequence comes from Arctia plantaginis, assembly GCA_902825455.1. NCBI lineage: Eukaryota > Metazoa > Arthropoda > Insecta > Lepidoptera > Erebidae > Arctia > Arctia plantaginis. Next base: position 85,209 of record CADEBD010000413.1, read on the forward strand.
CCAATTTAATCTACTAACCAGATTTAATTTATTCTTACAAAATTTATACAATGTGTGGTCCTCAACCCTGAAATTTTCATAACTAGAAGGGGCTCGCTAGGCTTCTGTTTGCGAATGCGCAGTTCATGCTCCTAACAGCTATCACAGTCCGGCCTATCAAAACGTCTAAGCAAGGCAGCCCTAAGCTCAACCCACGAAGAGATCTTCCTACGAATAGTCCTAAACCACTTGGCAGCAGTACCAGCAAGCAGATCAGCAAACGAACCAATCAACACGGCCTCATGAAAGTTCCTGAATACAAAGTAATCCTCAACACGAGTGATAAATTCTCTAACACAGGTCTTACCGTCAAAGATTATCTTGCTCCTAGTTAAATCAGGCAGCTTTGTAGTATAGGCAGGCATATTCCTCCTAACGTGTTCATTCATGCTGTTGAACGAAGGCAGACTTGGTGCAAGAGCAGGAGTATCACGGACATATGACAAGTCTAATGGGACGCTCATCTCCGCTGACTCATCCGCAGCTGTGCCAACATCCACATTGGCAGGCGACGTTGAAGGTGGAGCCTCCTTGTCCATATTACAAACCGACATTAACCACACAATTCCAAAACAGCCGTTCAAAGGTTAAGTTTTTTAAAATTAATTAAGTTTAAATTTATTCAAAAGTCACTGTTGTGAAAACCTAGGTTTAAATTATTTAAAAGTTAAATCCTATGAAAGGATAAGTTTAAATTTATTTAAGAGTTAAATGTTGTAAACAACCAGGTTCAGATTTATTTAAAAGTTGAATATTGTAAAGAAAAGTCTAAATTGATTTGAAAGTGTAGTGAAAAAGCTAAGTTTTAATTTAAATATCTAAGTTCTGTATTAAAAAGGATTTAAGGATTGCAGTAACCACTAACAATTGTTCTAGTAACTAAATAATAACAGTAAGGTTAAGCTAAGTTAAGTTAATCTTAATTTACAATAAGTTATATTATAATAATTCCAAGCGGAGGTATCTATAAAATGTTTCTTGAGCAGACTTACAATTAACATTCAAAGCTATTAAATTGTAACACAAAATGTTTCAGTAACTATACCCTTAATTGAGAATACAATAGGCAGCAGTATAACTTAAATTATTGTTGTTTGTTAAAGCAGAAATAACATTGTAATGAAAAGTCACAATGTTGTAAACTAATAATGAAGAATTGTAAAAAATAACCTCACTTACATGATAATACAATTAAAATTACACAAGGTATGTAAGAAAAATATAGGATGCAGTAAAGACAGTATCTAATCAGTTATCTAATTAACCTACAGACACTACTTCAGTCCCTGAGCGCTGGCGACAATTGTAATAATAAAAAATTAAAAAATTTAAATTATGTTGGGGTTTGGTATAAAAAGAATAAAAACTAAAATTGGTGGCATCAAATAGAAACAAAATAACAAAATAAAAGTCTCGGGCGCCAGATACCACCTTAAAAGAACACAGAACCCACCACAAACACAACAAATACCTCGGACATCTCAGCCAGCGTTGAACCTTTTTAAAACAAAGCGGGAGGACAGCTAATGAATACAAGATGTTAAGTTCTATTGGCAGTTTATTATCCCGTAGTGTCTGTAGAGTACAATGTGTCTTATGTCTCTAATTACAATAGGTAATTCTTATACACAAATTAGTACTGTCATTAATGCAATCCTTTCCAATAAGAAAAATATAAGGTTAAATAAATTTTAAAGAGTCACATGAAGACTCAATAGATAAAAAACAATAAACTCTAAGGGTAGACATAGCATTGACCTACTCTCTAATAAAAATAACACCCCTTGGGGACCTGCAGTGTTCAATGCCACATCGCCAAGAAAAATATAACAAAACTACATACCGATGACCTTGGATCAGTCCGAACGAAATGAAATCAAACCAACTCCGAAACTTCTCACTCCGGTTCCCACGTGGTGTTAAAGGCGGGTTAGCACTCCCCGGCTCCAGACAATGGCGTGCAGCTAAGCAGCTTTTTCTACCAATCCGGTGCTCCACAGCAATCTAATTTCTTGGGGTCAAACTCCGGCGAGAGACAAAAATCGAATGCCACGCAAGGACATTCCAATAAGAAAGTAAAATAATTTAGGTGATGTAAAGACTTTAGATATAAGCTAAAAAAGAAACCCTGATTCATCTGCAAATAAGGAAAAATTATAGGTTAAAAGCCTATCTCACAGTATGAATCATAACTCTGACAAGAAATCATATTTCACTTACCAGGGTTCCAAAACGTTTCACAAATCAAGCAGCGGCATTATAAGCATTATAAGCATTGCCTGTAACCAATTAAACAAAGAGTTAAAACCACAAATTCCGCCAAGCCAAGCGTGAAGCACGTGGCCGAACAAAACTTACCTTTTTTTAGCAAAAATAATCACTCGATCCACTAGCTCGAGTCTTAACTAGGTTGGCCAAACATTTAAAGAGGAAATAGGCCCTCGTCCATATCAAATAAATACGGATTTCTAAAAAATTAAATGACCAAACTTGGTTTGCCTCACTTCTCTCGGCGGCCGATCCAAAAGTGAAAGTCAAAGTGATACCAGTGCAATAGCCTGTCGCTCTATAGAGCGGGGAAACAAAAATGTTGCCAGAACAAGAAAAACTAAATCGACTAAACAATCGCGGGCGAACAACATCGATTATTACTCTCATCCGTCCCTCGACCATCGGCACACGCAGAAACGACAAAAAATTCAATCTAACAAAACAAAAACGAGACTAAGGTTCAAATTACTGTAATGGTGCGAAATGCACCGTTACAAAGGACAGTTCATATTATCCAACGTGACCAGTGATTCTACAAAATTCTACTACGCAGTTTCGCAGTTGGATCACACGTATGTAGCACAAATTAAAGATATTTTGTGTGCACCCCCGGCGGCGGGTAAGTTCTTGCATGAGGATATTGGTGACCGTAAGCCATCACAATTTCTACGACACCTAAGAAATCTCGCCGGTCCCACTGTGCCTGACGACGTGTTGCAGTCGTTGTGGACTGGTCGCTTACCACATAGCTTGCAAACAGTTGTAGCTTCGCAGCCTAAGCTGACGCTTGACGATCTCGCCGACTTAGCGGACCGCGTGCACGAGATAGCCCCTGCATCACCTGTTCATCACGTAGCCATGGCAAGAAAATCGCCTGCAGGGCCTCAGCCATCAGTTTCACGCTATGAAGAGCTCAGCCAAGAGATTAGTGCCTTAACCAAACAAGTTTCTAAACTTACCTCATATGTACACAGGCAGGAGCGTTCCCGTTCACGATCGAGGTCTCGAAGGAGCGACAGCCGCTACCGCAGCGCGTCGCGTAATCGCCAGCCACCACCAGACCACCCACACTGTTGGTATCATTATAATTTTGGCCCTAAGGCTAAGAAATGTAAAGAGCACATCCAGTACAATGCGGGAAACGCCACAGGCAGCCGGAAGTAGCGGCCAACGACTGCCTCACTTCATCAGGCCGTTTATTTGTAATTCCGTGCTTCGAAAATGCAGTTTTTAATAGACACTGGCTCAGACTTGTGTGTTTTCCCACGGCTTGCAATTAAGACGCCCTGTATTAAAACAAAATATAGCTTAACAGCTGCCAATGGTAGTAGAATAGATACTTACGGGCCCATAACTCTCCATTTGGACTTTGGACTAAGGCGTGACTTCAGTTGGCAGTTCACAATAGCAGACGTGTCTAAACCAATAGTGGGGATAGACTTCCTTAGTTTTTATAATCTTCTAGTGGATTGCAGAAACTAGAGATTGATGGATGGGAAAACATCACTATTCATCGACGTACCACGCCAGGAGATTTCAGAAGAGGTAGTTTCTATTAAGACAGTCTTGGGTGAGTCTGTATACCATGATATCCTTCGCGAGTTCCCAGATATTACACGTCCAGCAGGAATACTGAAATCGGTTCAGCATAACACAGTCCATCACATAAAGACTACTCCAGGCCCTCCTGTTGCCTGTCGACCGCGCCGACTAGATCCCGCGCGACAGAAAGCTGCGAAAAAAGAGTTTGACCAGATGTTGTTAAATGGAACAGCTAGGCGTTCAGATAGCCCATGGTCCTCGCCGCTACACCTGGTGAAGAAGAAAGACGATGGGTGGAGACCATATGGTGATTATAGAGCGCTTAACGCCAGAACCGATATCCCGTACGGCACATCCAGGATTTCGCACATCAATTGTCAGGTTGTACCATATTCTCCACGATAGATTTAATAAAAGCTTATAATCAACTTCCAGTACATCCTGATGACGTGGAGAAGACAGCAATCACCACTCCGTTCGGGCTGTATGAATTTCGAGTCATGACGTTTGGACTACGCAACGCAGCACAGACTTTTCAACGTTTTGTGGACGAAGTCTTGCATGGGCTGGAGGATTTTGCATACGGGTACTGTGATGACATCATCCTATTTTCATCCTCGAAGGAAAATCACAAGGACCATCTCCGCCAAGTTTTTACCCGTTTAGAGAGGTATGGCCTTCTTATTAACTCTGACAAATGTGTTTTAGGGAAGTCTGAGGTTGTATTTCTAGGCTATAAAGTATCTGCAGCTGGCACCAAGCCCTTGGAGTCAAAAGTCCAGGCCATTGTAGATTATCCAAGGCCCAGGACGGTGAAAGAACTGAGAAGGTTCTTGGGTATGCTTAATTTTTACCGCCGATTTATACCGAATGCAGCAGACATACAAGCCCCGTTAAACGCACTTCTGGTTGGTGCTAATGTAAAAGGTTCACATGCAATACAGGTGACACAAGAAATTACGCATGCTTTCGAGGAGTGTAAGAAATCACTAGCAAGTTCTACACTATTAGCACACCCTCGTCCTGACACGGAGCTGAGTATCGTTACGGATGCCTCCAATGTAGCTATGGGTGCTGTATTGCAGCAGCGAGTTGGTAACATATGGGAACCACTAGGATTTTTCTCCAAAAAACTAAGTGCTGCACAAACGAACTATAGCCCATACGACAGGGAGCTGCTAGCAATGTACGAAGCAGTGAAATATTTTAGATTTATGATCGAGGCTCGTCACTTCTTTATCTTCACTGACCATAAACCCTTAACTCATGCTTTCAACCTGAATCATCCGGGCCACACCGCTACGGTGCGATTGGTCTCACAAAGATTTGTTTGGCCAGGGATACGCCAAAACTGTAGAGCGTGGTCTCGAGAATGCCTTAAATGTCAAGGCTGTAAAATCACCCGTCATACTTCTGCTCCTCTATCCTCATTCCCTACACCTTCATCGAGGTTTTCCCACATCCACCTCGATTTAATCGGCCCTATGCCAAGTTCTTCTGATTACAGGTACTGCCTTACAGTCGTGGACAGGTACACACGATGGCCCGAAGCTTACCCAATCAGAGATTTCACTGCGGAGACGTGTACAGCAGCCCTAGTATCCGGCTGGATGGCGCGGTTTGGTTGTCCACTCAAGATAACCTCCGACCGGGGTCGTCAGTTCGAGTCCCAACTATTTCGGTCTATCGCAGCTGTGGTTGGCGCGAAACATTATCGTACGACCGCCTATCACCCAGCCGCAAACGGAATGGTTGAACGTTTGCACAGACAATTGAAGACTGCCATAATGTGCCACGCTACGCCACAATGTCAGTTTGTTACTGTCGCTCTCGACCGAGCGTTAGCGATCCGAGGACGGCTGGCCTGCGCCTGCGCATCGTGCGTCGCAGCGGGCGCGCGGGGCGCGTTGTCACTACTGCGGTGGCAAGCAAGGGTCGTTCGATTTTCCCGCTACAATATCCTCAGGAGACACCGGAGAAAATTCAAACGAGTCAGTAGTGGGACTGGTAAGACCAGATATGTAATTTAGCGTTTGACACTTAGTTTGAAGATACAGCGTAGTTGTGGATGAGAAATGACGGTTGATATCATTCAAACCAATATTATTGTTGAACACGGGATGTTGTTGTTTACCAATTCCTAAAGTACCAAGAAATTTCCAGATACTGGACGAAGAAGAAGACTCTATATTTTGAAGTATATGTCGGCGTTTAGCATTGCGTGTCACCTGGTTGCACAGATTCCTTGCGGCCTTATAAAGGTTCCATTTGTTTTCGCAGCGATCTTTCTTGAAACGAAGGAAGGACTGGTCCCTTCATCTCATAGCTGTGCGCACGTCCTCTGTCATCCAAGGAGCCAGGGCACGTTTTAATTTTACTCTCCTAATTGGAGCGTGGACATCGTATAACTTGATAATAGTGTCATTAAAAATCCGGACTTTACTATCCACGTCGATAGCAGCTGCCACGTCCTCCCAATCTATCTTGGCAGAGTCTTCATGTAGTTTCTCGATATACATGTGACGGAAACTGCGTAACTGTAGAATTTTAGGAGGTGGTTTGGGAGGTTTCAGGATATATGAAAGGAAGATCAAGTCATGATGGGAAAAACCAGGGGCAAGGAGTTGTCCATGAGAAGAGACAAGGTGTGGGGCAGAGGTGAGCATTAGATCTAGCCAGGTATCCTGGTAGTCTAAATTATGGTGAGTGGTTTGAAGGGGCAGGATATGAAGGTTGGTTGCTTGGATGATCTGGAGGAGATTGCATCTACGAGGAGAGTTTAGGGCTAGGAGGTCAGTGTTGGAATCTCCCATGATGATGTGATGGGAGAGCTCTGACCCTAAAGATTCCAGAACTGTTTCCAGACTAGAGAAGTAATTAACAGTGGGCGGGGCAATATACTACACCTAGAATTACTTTGACTCCCTTGACACAAACCTCAAGGAATAGGTATTCCGCGTTAGTGAAAGGATTGGAAGAAGAGGCGATAATTTTAAAAGGAAAGTAACTACGGAGGTACATAGCGACGCCACCACCTCTTTTATCTAAGCGGTCATTGCGGATAAGTATGAAGCCAGAGAGAGGGTATGAGGTAGAGGGTAGATGGGGCTTTAGCCAAGTCTCCGAAATCAGGATGGCATGAACGTTGATGTCAGAGAAAGTCTCGGTTAAATCACTAAAATGACTTAGGACACTTTGCGCATTTATATGACAAACATTTAGAAATGGACGAGATTGAACGGGCAATGTGTGCCGTAATTGATCACCCAGAGTCTCAGTTAACGAACTATAACTAACGTCTTCAGAAGAATCATCGGCAGAAAAATATTTATCAGATTCGTTATCGGTCATAAGTGTATACATTTTTACAAAAAAAAAGAATTAAAAATAAATAAATACTATAACAGATATATAATGAATATGTACTAAAGACTATGACTAAGTAAATGACTATGTAATATATACTCGTAAGTGTAGACTATATAAAATATAGGCTGGTATTTCTACACCACCCGCCAGCAGGCACACATACAAAATTAATGTATCATAAATATACAAAGATCGATTTGTGACATAAGAACATTATAAAAATATTCTTAAATAGTTTCAGTTAAAGTAAACAGCGAAAGAGATAAGAAAACCAACAAGGAAACAAAAGAAAAAAAAACAAACAATCACTTTTTACAATTTCCGAACGCACCCGAAAGAAAATAAAAAGTAAACGTTAACTTGACAGCTGTCACTAGTTGTTATCAAAAATTATAAAGTTGAAATGCAATGTAAACAAAACAAAAAATGTGCGTACTTGTGTTTTGAAAACAACAAACCAAATTATTTACTGGATTTTCAGATAATTACAACTAAGCACAACAGCACTGCAAAGAGAAGGAAAACTTGAAACAAACCCTATACCAACCCGTCTGGCCAGCGTGGTATAGTAGGCCAAAACCTCCTTTCTAAGGAGAGGCCTATGTCCAGCAGTGGACTAGTATAGGCTGTTGATGATGATGACAGATAATTACAAGTCGAGTTGGATCATTAGAACTGTGCAGTTGCGTTAGACTATCACCTGCTCCGCGAACCTTTGGCGGTCATACTCGAACTCGCTTTGGGCGGAGATATTGCCTTAACACCTCACTCCCCTCGCTGACGCGATGTGGCCCGCAGCGGCGGGCCGGCACCAGTCGGGGATTGCGGAAGTCACCTCAGTTCCCGCGATCCCCGGCGTAGGTGAGAGACGGAACACCGGGGGGTTTTAGTCAGTAGGAGTCTGACAGACCCCTCCGCCCTTTCCCCTGGGCGGAGGACATCCATGAGGATCTCCCCCCGTTAACAAAAAAAAAAAAAAAAAGGATATTTAGCTATAAGTAGTTCGAGCTCGTCCGGTGATGTTATTTTGTGGCGGCTGTTATCGGAGGGTTTAACGACTATAGTGCCATCCTGTGTCCAGCAAGCCGACATGCCGAAATATTGCCGGGCTCTGCTGAAGACCGTCTGTCGGGTTTTAGTAAGAAACTCTCTTACCGAGAAACCGGACCCCTTCAACGTCGTCTTCGCCTTCCACACTGCAGCTCGAACCTCCGTTGACGAGAACCTAACCAGCACCGGGCGACGTCGTTCCTTGGATGGAGTACCAATGCGGTGACAAGTTTTGAATTTGGTTGTTGTGACATCTTTGATACCCAGCTTCTGTTCAAGAATACCAAGCAAGGTCTTGCTACAGTTCTCCTTTATAGCTTCAGGCACCCCGAAGAAGACAAGTGCCTTACGTCGATGTCGGGTCTCCTTGATATCCACCATTTTCACACACTCGCTGATTTGCTTGCGAAGCAGACCCAGTATGTTGAACATTAACTCCCGAAATGTTCTAAACTCTTCTGAGACTCTCGCAACAGTTTCCTTGAAGTTTCCTCCAGAATGCAGTTGCGCCTCCAGCTGAGCCATCCTCTTGGAGAAACTTTCTTCTAGACTGCACTGAGCTGCTTGTATATCAGCAAGTTGGGATATTGTGATTGCAAATTCCGGATTAGAGATTAAGTAGAAAAATTTAGATTTGTTGATGAAATATGTAATTGAGCAAAAAAAAGAAAAAAGCTGGCAGGTGTCTTAAACACTTAGATTAACATATAAACAGCTTAGTAACTACAAGTGTTATAAAAAATATAAAATAATTTACTTTATTTAGTGGCAATAATTAAAGTATATTAAGAGCTTTTGATACTATGTATTGACTTTTTAACACCTACCCACCTTTTTTTCCCTACCCACCTTTTATAGCAGTAGGTCTCATTCCTATTTTACCACTAATTAATTTGAGCATATCGCGAACCGTTACACAACTATCAGGTCAGCTATACTGAACTACGAGTTGCCTGCGAAACCAAGGGAAGAAATAAAACCCTCGACTCCTAATATCAGACCTGCTACTCCGAGTTCGATTTCGGAGACTCCTCAGCAAGGTTTATCGGTACAAGCCCGAGGTAGCGACAGTAAAACCGACGAGATGTTGCGGAAACAAAGCAGTAATTTTAAGGCATTTGATCTCTAATATCAGTTTAGATACCATTTCCGAAAAATGGGAATTTGATCACTTATTACGCACTATACAGTCTCGTTGGACAGCAATAGACTCTCTTCATTGGGAGTTAGATAGCGAACTAGGTCCGGAATCCTGAGTCCGAATCTTTTTTCAGTCAGAGAATAAGTATAACCACTTTATCAAGTCAATAAACAAGAAGATGTGGTCTGTCAGTCACTTGGAAAAGTCTACTCCTAAGATTGATATACCAACGTTCTCTGGTAATTATCACCAATGGTCGAGTTTCAAAGATCTTTTCACTGAAGCTATCCATGCGAACCCGACGTTGTCTAGCGCTCAGAAGATGCAGTTTCTGAAGTCTAAAGTACGAGGAGAAGCAGAAAGACTGATCCAACACTTGCCTATCTCCTCTGATAACTAGTCTGTTTGCTGGGATTTACTTAATCATAGATTCAACAACAAGAGGCTGATCATGAGTTCTCATTTTGATCAAATGCTCAACATCCCAAATGCACAACACCGTTCCGCTCAAAAAATCAAGAAGATTCATGACACTACTCGGGAAAGCCTCAATGCTATCAAAAACCTCGGTGGAGCGTAGAGTATTGGGATCCTCTTATCATTCATCTCCTGAGTCAAAAATTGGATTCAGGTACACTTAGCGATTACTTGAGTTCTCTAAAAGATCCGAAGGGAGTACCCAACTTGGAGGAGTTTTTATCATTGTTAGAGAAGACATTTACGACTATGGAAACTTCAAAAAGGCAGTCTGAACCTAAACTAGGTCAAAATCATAATTATCATAAAATTAATCATTCTAATACCAAGCTATTGTACACCGGACGTAGTATTTCGCAATCGTTGAACAATAAAAATGTAACTGTTACGAAATATTATAAATGCGCTAATTGTAAAACAAATAATCATATAATGTTTAATTGCAATAAGTTCCGTCAAATGTCACCGTCAGCAAAACGGGGGACAGTCGCGAAACTAAAGGTGTGCGAAAACTGCCTCTATTCTCATAATGGCAATGAGTGTATTTCAGAAAAACGTTGTCGTGAGTGCGATCAGTCACATAACACTATATTGCACGAAGCGTTTGCGCAAGTTGACAATGAGGCCAGGGCGTCGACTTCACATAATAATCACATCAGCACGACTAAACAGTGTCAAAATCCGACTGCCCGAAGCTCACGTGTCTACGCAATCTGAAAATCCTGAAATATTTCTAGCTACTGCTTTGATCATGGTCGAAACTTACGATGGTTCCTGCATCAAATTACGCGTACTTATTGATCAGGGATCTCAAACTTCTCTTATCACCGAAAATGCCGCGCAACGACTAGGACTACGTCGTCAAAAATGCCACGGCGTGATAACAGGTGTAGGCGCCAAGCAAACAAGTTGCAAAGGAGCTATCAATATCAAATGCATATCACTGAACTATAATTATGAGTTTAATACTGACGTCATCGTCATGCAAAACCTTATAAAAAATCTACCAAGCAATACCTTCGCTAAACCAAATTGGTCGTATTTAGATAATATCACCTTAGCTGATCCTGAATTTTATATAAGTCGGCCAGTGGGCATTCTGTTTGGAGCCGATATTTATTCCTCGATCCTATTAGATGGAATTTGTAGAGAAGAAGAAAACAGTGCACCAATTGCCCAGAATACACAATTGGGGTGGATTTTATGTGGTTGTGCTAAGACATTGCAATGTAATGTCGCCTTGATTAATCTTGAAGAAATACAAAGATTTTGGGCAATCGAGGACATTGCTGAAGAGTCGAACCTGTCTAACGAAGATCAAGAGTGCATGCAGTACTACGTAAAAAACTTGGGTCTATCAAAAAACAAGGCAGTAGCACAATTTAAAACATTAAAACGAAAGTTTACGAAAAATAAGTCTATTGAAGAAAGTTATAAAGCATTTATGAAGGAATATAAATCCATGGGTCACATGGTTCCGGCTCCTTTCGTAAAAAATACTGGGCCCGTATACTATCTCGTCTACTATCTCAGTCACCACGGCGTAGAGCGATCTGAATCGACTACAACGAAGTTTAGAGTATTCAACGTATTCAACGGCTCGACTAAAACTTCGTCGGAGCATAGCTTAAATGACGTCTTGAAATGTGGTCCTAATCTACAACAAAATCTGCAGTCTCTTCTCATAAAATGGCGACAGTATCAATTCGCTTTTACTGCAGATATTGAGAAAATGTTTCGTCAAATTTAGATATATCCACAAGATCAAAAGCTACAAAAAATCATCTGGCGTGACAATGAACAAGATTCTTTAAAGGACTGGGAGTTGACCACCGTAACCTACGGCACTAAAGCGGCCCCCTTTTTAGCTATGATGACCTTAAGGCAGTTGGCGTTAGATGAGAGATAATTTTCAGACTACTACAGCATCCGAAGTACTTCAAAACTCTTTCTATATGGATCATTTGGTTCACGGAACGCACTTGATTGAAAACGCAAAACGATTGCGTAATGTCTTGATCATCCTATTAAAATCGGGTGGGTTTAACCTAAGAAAATCTAATATCTCTGGTTTATCAGACGAGTATCGAGATAACTTCAACTTTCAGCAAATTGAGTCATCTAAGACTTTAGATTTCAGCTGGGATCACCGGCAAGACGTATTTACATTTTGTTCAAAAATAAAACCATCCACCGAACTAGAAACAAAACGATCGCTTTTATCAAATATTTCTAAATTATTTGACCCTTTCGGTTGGCTTACTCCAATATCAACAAAGCTAAAAATCATTTTTCAGAAGGTTTGGCTGTCCTTACTTGGGATGACCCTCTACCAGTAGACATTATGTCTGAATGGAGCACAGTGAAACACGATATTATAAACATAAACAAATTGCAAATACCTAGATGGATATCAACCGGCGCTAATGACGTATTAGAATTACACGGCTTTTGTGACGCATCAACAAAAGCCTACGCTTGCGTTATTTACTGTAAATGAAACGTAACGAACAAACTATAATAACGCTTGTGGTGAGTAAAGCGAGACTTGTACCAAAGGCGAAAACTATCTGTCTCCCACGATTGGAATTAAGCGCAGCTCATCTTATATCTAAGTTAGTGCTTAAAGTGCAACAGTGCTTAAATACATATGAAATCGAGCTTTACGGTTGGTCTGACTCTATGATCGTCCTAGGCTGGCTAAACAGCGATCCAGCAAAGTGGAAGACCTTCGTCTCAAACAGAGTACGTGAAGTCACAAAAATCATGCCGCCGGTATGTTGGCGCTATGTTAAGTCAGAGGAGAACCCAGCAGACTGCGCAAGCTGGAATGACAACTACTCAGTTAATCAATCATGATCTGTGGTGGAAGGGTCCATCCTGGCTAGTAGACTTTGATGGACAAGGCAAAGAGCCACAACTTATCACTGACTTAGAAATGAAAAAGTTCATCAAGTCTACGTTGTCACCAAGCCCGACATAGACAACAATATTATTTATCAACTATTATTGAAATGTAGTACTATCACTAAAGTTATTAGAATTATATCATGGATGTACTGATTTGTTAGAAAACAAGAAAAACAACAAGCGTACTTATCATTATCAGAGTTGAACAAATCGGAAAGTATCATCATCAAGCAAATTCAACAAATTGACATTTTACAGGAAAGGGGCAACGTTTCTCCGAAGAGTAAAATATCGCAACTCGCTCCATATCTAGACGAGTACGGAATTTTAAGAGTTCAAGGACGGTTAAGAAACTCTAACTTACCTCTTGACATGAAACACCCAATCATTATATTAGGCACCTGTCGTTTAGCGGCACTACTAATAGATCAAGCCCATAAAGCATCTTATCACGGCGGAGCCCGCCTTACATCAGCATTTCTAAGGCAAAAATATTGGCTAGTAGGAGGGAACAGGATTGTTAAGAAACATCTTCGCAATTGTGTCAAATGCAGGCGCCACGATCCTATCAAGCATGATCAAATTATGGGTGACTTACCTGCTGCTAGGACCATTCCTACTAGACCGTTTTATCACACTGGTGTCGATTACACAGGATTTGTTGACGTCAAATCAAGCAAAGGTCAAAAATCTTCAAAAGGTTACATAGAAGTGTTTGTATGTATGGTAACCAAAGCCGTGCATCTCGAACTTGTGTCTGACCTTAGCTCTTCAGCATTTCTGAGCGCTTTACGTAGAATGGCCGCTAGGAGAGGAGCTCCCGGGCACATCTACAGTGACAATGGCACCAACTTTGTAGGCACAAACAAGATTCTTAACAGGGAATACCTAGATCTCGTGACGTTATTAGATCATACACCAGACCTCTGTGCTCTCTAACCGAAGATCCAGACGACCTCGAGTATCTAACCCCTGCTCATTTTTTAGCTAGCGGTCCGGTTAACACTATTATAGAAACGGAGAGAGACCAACGAACACGATGGCAGCTCACGCAAAAAATCTTAGCTGATATTTGGAAAAAATGGCAAACTGAGTATCTAAGTCAATTAACCGCTCGTAGCAAGTGGCGGCATCCGAAGGAAAATCTAAAGATCGGCGATGTTGTCGTAATTCATGACGCAAATCTACCGTATGGAAAATGGGCTCTCGGTAGAATTATTACATTACATCCCGGAAAAGATGACTTGACAGGAAAAGATGATGCCTAAAAACTAAAAACGGCAGTATCAAACGACCGATTACAAAAATTTCTAAGTTGCCAGTACAAGAAAGTGATACAGTTGACCAAGCCTGCAAATTTCAACAGAAACACGACAGTATCATAACCTGTACTGTCAAACGGTCTGTAAACATCTGCCTATATCATTATATGTACTTGTTATTTACAATGCTTATAACAATGACACCAGTGTATTGTACATATCAAATATCAAGCTTCAATAAAAGTCAAGGGTTTTATTTTGATCGAATCTCAAACTTACCTATAACGAGATCAGTGGAAACTAATAATATACTACGATATGAATCCCTACTGGCAAGCCTCAGAAATACTTAGCAAGTAAATTTATCATTTAGATCGCGTTTGTATCAATGAAACAAAAATAAATATATTACAATGTGGTGTAATCCTTTTACAATTACACCACGGACTTAATGAACTCGAGCACTACAACAATGTTTTGCTCGGTAAGCAGTTCCCACGACACAGGGAGCACGTCCGACGCACGCGAGGCCTTATCGACGGTGTCGGGTTAGTGGCAAACAAACTGTTCGGAGTATTGGATCAGGAATTCGCAGAACAGTACGAACTAGACATCGAGGCTATTAGAGAAAACCAGAAACATTTTGCCGGCCTCTGGAAAAATCAAACTTCGATTGTAGAAGGAGAATTTAATCTTATAAAGAGAGTTGAAACATCTGTCAATAAACACAGTAAACTTTTTAACCAACATAATTATAAATAACCTCGAAAAATCACTAAACAGGCAAAGCGATAATCTACATGCCGTGTCAAACTCGGCCGACTTTACATTGTCAGCGGTTATCGCTCAAGGTATTCAAGTAAACTTACAGAATATACAAAATACGATCATCGATTCGCTAACTGATATTTATGCTGGTAAATTCAACTTCCATCTCCTTACTCCAGAGCAGCTTCGAGAAGAGATGAATATCATTACAAGTTTGTTATCAAACGACTTATCATTGCCTGTGAATCACCAACAAAACATATCAAAAATGTACCATCTTCTCACCGTAAAAGCTAGAGCTACTAACAAGTATATCATTTTTGAGATTTGGATTCCTCTGGTCAACCGAGAAAACTATGAGTTATACAGACTTATACCAGTTCAACAACAAATGGGAAACGCAATGACAAGCCTTATACCTCTCTCAGATTACATGGCAATAAATATAAAACAGGACTCCTATGTTAGGTTATTTGAAAAAGAGTTACATAACTGTATGGAAATTGAGAAGGACACTCATTTATGTACAATGAAACAGCCTATTTATAAAATGAGGTCTGGCGAAAGTCTCTGTATGAAAAGTCATCTTTCCAATCAATGTCTAACCTCGACCTTAGCCTGCGTAGATTCCTGGAACGAGTTGAATACAAGAAACACTTACCTGTATTTCTGTTGCGGTCATTGCTCTGTACGTATCATATGCGGGAATCAAATAACCGCCGAGCGATTACATAAGACTGGTATAATAACAATAAGCGATGAATGCATTATCAAGAGTGATAGTTTTATAATATATGCTCACCAAACGCATCAAATACCTTAGAGAGAGGAACTGACGTCATAAAAATTCGGATTCCTCCTATTAACAACATTTTAAACATTTCAATACCAATAGCAACTGCCGAGAATCAAACCTTGCACTCGGAACATCAAAAGTATTTTGAGGCAATGGACAAACAGATAAAGCAAATGAAAGCTAGCGCGTCAGACGGAGTGCTGAAAGAGCACATATCCTATCATGACGTACATCACTATGTCGTGATCTACGTAATGCTAATCGCGGGAGCTATCGCTCTCGCTGTGCTGGTGTGGCAGCGTCGGCGAGCACGACCAGCAACAACCTCGAGCCTTGAAGCGCAGCCGTACACGGAAGCACAGTCAGCGCAAGCAGCGTGCCTGGAATCGCAGGCAATTAGGCATGCGCCGGCTTATCACCGCGCAGGAATGCCTGACGTCGAACTCCCAACAGCGAGCAACGAGCCTTTTTCGGTCAGATGTGTTAGTGAGACTGCAGTGAATCAGTGTTATGTGTCTAGTGAGTTAAAGGACAAATCGCATAGTGCTCGTGAAGTTAATAAAGGCAGCTCGCTTGTGATTTTCCATAAAGACTTCAATCGTACCTTATAGTAGAACATTGTTTAGATTTTAGTAATCATCTTAATTTTAAGCAAAATATTGTTCCATCATCTTGTAACATATTTGTCATTTATCATATTATTTCCTCAGCAAACCTTCATCCTTATTTTCTGGCCCGGGAGTATGTACGAGCCACGTTATACATTTCTCGTATCATGCTGTTATACTGTGAGCTATGTCAGCACTTTATTCATTTATTAAATCATTCTTCAGTTCAGTTAGCGTTCATATTCGACTATCAATTGACGTGTCGTGGCTCACATATATCATTATCATTAATATAATTTATCTATCAATATAGTCAGTTAAATTTATTCCTGAGTTTGTTGATTTATCTTATAACTTAAAACCCTGGTGTACGACCGTACAAAGACCAAACTTAAGGGATTCGGTTTGACATTGTCTGAATTCCTCACTAAGCCGAGCCACGGCGTATTCATGAATGCTCGCAAACACTTTGTCATGAGACAGTGTTGGTTCTCTGAAGGTAAAATCGTCGTGCAGCTGCCCAATAATGCGGAACGTAAGATCGAGTCAATGACCGAACTGCGTAAACTTTGTAAGGAATTCCCAGCATCATAACTGCAACCTAGTGAGACGCGGTCTGCAGCAGCTAAGGTAAGCCCTTCAAACAATGAGAGACGGCCTCGCAAGCCTGTGAAGTGATCGGTGATGTAAATACATACACCTATGTCCATCTTAAATTCATTGCAAAACATTTCCCTATTTGCTTATAATTAATTTCTTATTGTGGTCAGTTTTATTTTGTTTATTTCTATCTCTCTCATGCTTTTAAACTATTTTCACTTTTATTTATGTCATTTACTGTTTAATCAAATTTTCTAATATGTAAAAGCAATCAATCTCGAGTGACACATTAGACGTAATGTTTTGGCGTTAGTTGAAGCTGGCCTTGCAGTGACATGTGATATTGTCGCTGCGTTTAGTTTCCGCTGGGGTTTATTGTGCAGTCCTTGCAGTGCATTGAGCATAGTTGTACAAAAGGAAAAAAAACATATTTTTATTATTCTTTTGTACATATCGACGTAGGAAAGCATATTTGCTGTAAGTAGACATATTACACTTGTTCACCAGAGCCAAAAAACTTTATTAATTTCGGAAAAAAATTAATAGTGTCTGATGACCTATCAATGATATTGATACCATTTTTGAAACATAGGCTTTTTTAACTGCCAGTCACCATTTGCAATGTAAACTTTTTATCCAAAGTTATTATAAGTACGTGTTTGGTTAGTTACAGCAAACAGTTTTTTAAATCACATACCTTTAAAACGCTGTAACTAAGGAAGAAAAGCGTACGCGTAGATGGAAATTTTAATATATTTACAAGTGTTAAATATATTGTATGCAGTAAAGGACATCATTCAAAATGTACCCAAAAATTAAAGCCAGTAAAAAAAACTGTGTCATCTTATGGCAAATAATCTTTTTTTTTTTTTATTATTACAACAAACGTCTACGACCAACTTTTAGAAACAAAATGGATCCGAAAATCATAAAATGAGCATTTACATTTATGTATCAATTAACTATTTCTGAATAATTAAAAACCTAAAAAACGCAAGACCATCGAAATGAGCATGTTACAACATGTATCGGAAGGATCGGCCATTGGGATCGGCCGTGTACCTCGTCTCTTTCCCTCCGGTTACCGTTATCATTACCTTGTCTTGTCTCTTTCTCTCTCGTTATTGTTACCTGCTAAGTTCAATTTGTTTAGGACCATTCTTGTAAGTTAAGCAGTTTAGTTATCCATGCGACTTTAGTTACATCAGACGGCTACTTATTTGTTTTGCGAATAGTGTGTTTTAACATACCTAATACTGGCGGAAAGACTATGTACAAGGTGTCGTGAATCTGTGGAGAATCGACGGAGCTACACTTGGATTTCTCGAGAAGAGAATCATATTGAAATAGCCCAGATTATTATTCAAGAGCTACTAGATCAGCAGGTACGCGTCAAAAATGTTTTATTTTTTTAAATACATACATTTCACTGATTCAGTTGAACTAGCCGCCTATATCTCATATTTTTAACTATTGATGTAATGGTTTGATAATATAATTATTACTGTTTTTACTTTTTAGGCGATGCCTACGGATTTCATTTGATGACCTTGCTGGCAACGAGCGGAGAGAATGTACCAGAGAATCTTACGAGAAGAAGATCATGCTGAGAACGTCGAAGATAATTTAGAAGCAGATCCAGTTGACGATCAATCTTCTACCTCTCAGCCCTCGCTAATGACTTTACCTGGATTTGTACGTAGTCCAGATACAAGACGAACTTGCGTTTTTCAGCATTGTGAAAATAGTACTAGGCATCGAATCCTTGATAGCATTGTACTGAGAATGCTTAGCCAGTACAATTTATTATTATCAGAAAACAGCCGTGTTTGTGGTGAACATTTGCAGCAAGATTTATGGCATCTGCTTGCTATACAACAAAATAATATTGCCGCATTTACAGCGAACCATATAGTTCGAGCCTTATCTATATTAAAAGCTCATGTGACTACAGCAGTCTTAAACTTTGAACACTACGAAGTAATAAATGATAATGAGTTCCATACTTGGACAGGTCTTACACATGCTCAGTTTGCTGACTTGCTGTCTATAATAACCTGTCTAGATAATAATAAAAATAAAAAATATATATTAGCAGCAGTACTAGTGAAACTCAGAACTGGAGATTCTAACGCTCGATTAGCATCGATATTTAGAACAAGTGAATCCACTTTTGCGCGTATGTTAAAAACTGGCCGTGTGGCATTGATAGAAGATTTTGTTCCGCTGCACCTAGGGTGACCATCTAACGCGAGAGGATGTAGCACAGAGAAACCTCACATTACCAGAAGCACTTTTTGGAAATCCCGAAAGCCCTCTATCTGAACGAAAGGCAATCGCAATTTGTGATGGTACCTATATATATCTGCAAAAAAGTAGTAATTACTTTTTTCAGAGAAAGTCATACAGCCTGCATAAATTTCGCAACTTTTCAAAACCTTTTTTGATAGTCTGTTGTGATGGACACATTATTGACGTATCTGAACCTCATGCTGCTACCACATCCGATGCCCAAGTTATGAACGACATTATTACTAATGAAACTGACAACGGCGATGGTGTTTTTAATTGGTTTTTTAGACAAGGTGATGTATTTATTTTGGATCGCGGCTTCAGAGATGCCATATCACCAATGGGGTCACTGAGATATTCTGCACATATGCCGGAAGCCAAGCTCCGAAATGAAACCCAGCTGACAACGATGCAAGCAAATAAAACTCGCCTTGTAACTATCTGTCGGTGGGTTGTGGAGGTAGTTAATGGGCGTTTCAAACGGGATTTTAGATTTTTGAGACATGTCAATATAAATCGTTCGCTTCCTCACATGTTTGATTGTTTTAAGATAGCGGCTGCTATAATTAATGCATACCATATACTAATAAATGACAATATTCATGCCCAATCCTTTTTGGCCATAATAAACCATAGAATGTCAATCCCTAACACGCTGACTGATATAGTTGTAAGGCATAATTATAATAGAAGACGAGCACAATTGCAGCCGATGTCCGCCGATATGCCCGAGTTTGATGATTTTCCAAGGCTCTCAGAAAAGGATTTAATATTATTTAGTTTGGGTAGTTATCAAATAAAACAAGCTAAAAGCTATTACGGCGAGCATATTAATCCAAATGGTGTTTTTACGGTCGAGCTTGGCGATGGACTTTTAATAGAACACGTCAGAGAATTGGGAGAAAACATAATAATTATCAGAGGAAGAGTACAATCTCGGCATCGACACATCATTGAGGGGCCGTGATACCATACCGTATTATTACTGCTCATGCAATGTTGGCAAAAGAACGGTGGGCTGCTGTTCCCACACTATGTGCATAGTGTGGTACATGACGTTCGCGAGGCACCAACAACCTCCCATAAAACACCATTAGGTTTAGAAAATGTTATCGTAAGACCTGCAGAATTATAACATATGAATAAAGCCACGTAGGTAACGAAATGAAGTCTTTTTCTTAACATATATTTTATAACACTTATACCTACACATAAATACCTACGTAGGTACTTAGGTACCTAATGATGATTGTATGTAATTAGGCTTTTTATCATATTATATTATTATTAAGCGAGATTAAGTTATTCTTTATCATCATTATTTGATTTTTGCTATAGTAATGAAGTAAAAATTGTTCACACGAACTCGTATAAATGCATTTTTTTATTATTTATAAGTCATATAACTCATAAGTAATCGGTCTTAGCTCTTAGCCGTCTAAAGAAAAAAATCTTAAAATGTCATTCTCTAACCGATAAAACCATTTTTTTTTTGTTGGCCGGCACTTTTTTTTTTGGGTACTTTTTGTATGGAATGTCCTTTATTTATTTGGGTACTGCAATTCAAGATGTAAGATTAAATTTATAATTATGATTAGATCTAGAAATGCAGTGGGTCAGTTGGTAATGTAATGTTTAGTTGAAATAAAATGTCGTAAATGGTAAAAATAAATTATGGTCTTTTAAATTGTTGAAACAAAATTTGAAACTCTAATTATACTGCCAGAACTTCGTTTCAACAATACAATGAATTAAAAAAGTATTTTTCTATTATGTATAAGAGATAAAACATAAAAAAATAAAATATACAAAATTAAAACTAAGCCCCTTTTTTTTTCAGTGCGGAAATCCCCTCGGATACCACCTGTCTACGCTCACCATTACCTAGCTGTACCTATAAACGGTTCACCGTCGCAAGACATACAACGGTCTTCGTAAACGGCCCGTGGTCGTAACGCCCACCACGAACATTAGAAAAATAACTTCAACATAGAAACCTACCGCACGGCACGTTCAAGCGCTGCCTTGTATTATATACCATTTTGTTAATTTTGAAAATTTATACATAATATATACTCATTGTAAAAGCTGATTAAACGTTACCTACCGAAAGAAGTCATACTTATTGAAGAGCCCCGGAATACCAAACATATTTATGGTGACCCCGACGTGATTTAGATGATGCAACCAGGAAGGCAAGATATCCCGGAATAAGTGAACACTGGATCCGAGGGAAGTACGCCCGTTCCTAATAAAATTAATCCTATCCTTGTGAAAGTATTTGTTTTCGAGTTGTGTTGATTGAGTGCGATAGTTCCGGTGCAGTTAGTGTGTGAGATTTCGATCGTAGGGTACCGACCTACTCATATTTGTTAACAAATCTTAGTAATTATTCTAACTTTATGCAAGATTTACATTAAAACAAATTCATTACAGTCTAAAAGTAAATAAAAAATAAGTATTTACATTATAAAACTATTCCATCATCTTCAAAATTAAAGTTAAATATAGTGTGTTAACACAGTGTTACACAGTGTCCAATCTCGTTGTTAGAAAATTACAATTTGCATTAAAATTGAACAAATAATAGACCCGCTCAAATAAAGAAATAAATTTTGTATATATACTTAAACGTAACTACCGACTATTTCAGAAAAATATCGACGAATGAGACGGCGAGAACAAGTGCCTTTGCCAACGATTGTGCTCAGCGGTTTCCAGCAAGCGCACCGAGTGACACTGTGAGGCAGCGCTCGGCCGCCCGGTACATACTTGTGAATATCTGTTAAAAGTTATCAGCGGTCAGCTGTTCGACTCACCGTTACGAGGTTGGATTCTTTTTAATTACTCTATAACTTATACTTGTTTTGTTATTTGCGCCCACATTATGACCGAATTAAAGGAGCTTATAAAGCAAAGGGCTACAATAAGGAGCCGCATAACATTATTCGAAAGGTTTTTAACTCCATTAAAATGTCTCGATAGTGTAACTGAGCGTAACAAATTAATTAATAATGAGTTGAGTTTAAGATTAACTAAATTTCAAGAGTTAAGCTACACTTTCGACGAAGTTCAAAGTAAAATCGAAGGATTAGATTCCGATTTATCAAAACAGATGGAAGAAAGGGAACAAACAGAAAACCAGTTCTTCCAGCTGATCGTAACCGCTCAGCAATTCTTAGAAGCTTATAATGATAGCAAATTAAAACAGGGAGACGAATCTTCATGCCGCGGCAGTTCTGCTTCTATTACAAATCACGTTAAACTGCCGCCGTTAAAAATTCCTCCTTACAGTGGCGACACTAGTAAATGGCTTCAGTTTCGAGATATGTATATGTGTGTCTCTCATTCAAAACAATGATAGTTTAGACAATATTAGTAAATTTCATTATTTAAAAACATATTTGGAGGGTTCCGCATTAGCGGTTATTAATTCGGTCAGCGTTTCGGCAGATAATTATCAAACTGCTTGGTCGTTGCTTTGCGATAGGTATAATAATAAGAGTCTATTAATTAATGAACACATTAAGTGTCTATTTTCAATTGAGGCGCTGTCTAGGGAGTCCGACCGGGGCCTGCGCAACTTGGTTGATCCAATTTCCAAAAATGTAAGTGCCTTAAAGTCGTTAGGCGAGCCAACCGATGGTTGGGACACGTTTATCATTTACCTAGGCTCATCGAAGTTGGACTCGGTGACCGCCCGAAATTGGGAGGAGCATCGAAGCAAATTAGAGATCCATACTTTAAACGATTTTTTGAACTTTCTTCGTCAAAGGGCAACTGTATTAGAAACAGTCTACGCCACCAAAACTTTAAATAATTCTAACCATAATAATAAGGTCGAAAATCGTAACAATTATAATAGGTCTAAATCATTTGTTTCTTCTCCGCTCGATACAGTTACCCGTGGTAATTGTTTAGCCTGTAAACAAGATCATAAACTATACGATTGTAATAAATTTAAATCTATGTCTGTTCAAGAACGAAATGCAAAGGTTTATCAATGGAAAATATGTAGTAATTGCTTACGTAATGATCATCTATCGTACCAATGCCGCCTTGCGGGTTGCCGCGTCTGCAAAAGGAGGCACAATACTTTACTTCATAGATCAAACAACTTACCCAGTGGTTCTCAACCACGTCAATCGCAATCATCATCATCTCCACGGCATGAAATACAAAATAACGTGGAACCATCCACGAACAACTTACCTAATAGCCTTGAAGCAACTATTAATAGTAAAAACGGGTCGGCCAGCCCTAATCCGATAGTTACAGTGTCTGCTGGCTCCTCAAACCTGGCTCTTCTTGCTACGGCTGTGGTTGAGGTGTCAAACAATGGCAACATATTTAAATTACGCGCCCTTTTAGATAATGGCTCGCAATATTCCTTTATTACGGAGGCGGCTCGGGCTAAGTTAGCTTGTGTTACAACAAAAGAATCTCAATATGTGTCCGGTCTTCAAAATGCGACAGTAGGCATTGCCGAACACTGCAATATCAAGGTGCAGTCGACGTATAGCTCGTACAGCTGTGATGTGACATGTTATGTCTTACCAGTTATTACCGACGTTCTTCCTCAAGTGGAAATCCGCGTGAATGAGCTGGATATACCCAGCAACCTCCAATTAGCGGATCCGGCCTTCTTTCGCCCAGGAGACATTGATCTGCTATTAGGCGCAGAGATCTTCTGGGACGTTCTGGGTTCTTCTCAAGTGAAGCTCGGACGAGATAAACCCGTTCTTCGGGAGACACTCCTTGGATGGATCGTAGCCGGCCGTAATTGGGTTAATTATTATAAACGGCCTAACAAGGTCTATTGCAACTTTAGTAAAACTATACAAGAGCAACTTGTCAAGTTTTGGGAGTTGGAAGAAATTCCTAACAGTAAACCTACATCAAATAGTGACGATTATTGTAAAACACTTTATAATGAAACTACGCAGCGCGAAGGGGATGGTAGATTTTGTGTACGAATCCCTCTGCGTGATTCACCAGATGTTCTAGGCGACTCATTTAAAACAGCCGAAAGGCGACTTATTCAAATGGAAAAAAAGATGAAACAAAACTCGGAATTTAAAGAGGAATATACTAAATTTATGCAAGAGTATGGGAGCCTGGGACATATGAGTGAGATTTCTAAACCTGAAAAGGGATGCTACCTCCCTCATCACGCTGTGATACGACACAATAGTGAAACTACGCGCTTACGCGTCGTTTTTGATGCGTCGTCGAAAACGTCGTCAGGATTGTCTTTTAACGATATCCAATACGTGGGACCAGTAGTCCAAGACGACCTCTTCTCCATATTGCTGCGATTTAGACAACACAAATATGTAGTAACTGCAGACGTTGAGAAGATGTACCGACAAATTCTAGTTAAACCCGAACAACGTCATCTCCAGATGATTTTATGGCGTGAGCAGTCGGATCAGCCAATTAAAATATACCAACTAAATACAATTACATACGGTACATCTTCTGCGCCGTTCTTAAGTACACGGTGCCTAGTTCAGCTCGCTAACGAGTGCAATGATAATAGAATTGCAAACGTAATAAAACATGATTTTTATATTGATGACGTCATCACCGGAAGTAGTTCAAAGGAAGACCTATGTTATACAATAAATTCAATAACGGAAATTATTCATACAGCGCACTTGCCATTGCGTAAATTTCGTTCTAACATCGGGTCCATCCTGAAAGATAACACGAGCATCTTAATACCTAAAGATTTAGACTTCAGTACTCAATCTAGTGCGTTGGGACTCAAATGGGATCCACGCTCGGATACCTTTAACTTTCCTGTCAAAATAAAAGGTTCATCTGTAGCGACCAAACGGTCTATTCTCTCAAACTCAGCTAGACTATTTGACCCTCTCGGGTTGTTGAGTTTGTGCACAATCATACCAAAATTAATACTTAAAAATTTATGGCTCTCAAAGTTAGATTGGGATGATGCTATTCCCACAAATTTGTCAAAATCATGGTTTTCGTTTGTGTCGGGACTTAAAAGCCTAATTAATTTCCAAATTCCGAGATTTGTTCTTGGCAACAATTCCGAAGCTATAATTGAAATGCATACATTTTGCGATGCGTCACAAGATGCATACGCTGCGTGCGTTTATTTGCGCTCGATCACTTGTTCAGGTAAAGTAACAGTTAACTTGCTATGCGCGAAAACAAGGGTCTCTTCGGTGACAGTCCAGACCATTAAACGTCTTGAATTATGTGGAGCCTTATTGGCTGCTAGGTTAAGCACGAAAGTAATAGAAGCTTTACAGCTCACAATCACAAAAAAATATTATTGGACTGACTCTTCTGTAGTACTCGGATGGATCCGTACTCCGTCACAGAATCTCAAAACGTTTGTGTCAAACCGTGTCGCAGAGATTCAACAACTAACAGCTGTTGGATCCTGGAGGCATGTTCCAGGCATTCAAAACCCTGCAGATTTAGCGTCACGTGGCGTCAGTCCAACACAAGTTGCTGAAACTGATTTATGGTGGCGTGGTCCTTCGTTCCTTTTAGAAAGGCCATCAGCCTGGCCAGAGGTAATAAAACTCAGCTCCGATATACCTGAAATGAAAACCAAAATAAGTACTCAACTCAAACTAAATCAAACTAAAACTACATCTAAAACATGCACTACAACGTTAAAATTAACTTCTGACAACTTGATAAATTGTGAAAAATTCTCTAAGTTTAAAATTTTACTAAGAAGTTTAGCTTATGCATATCGTTTTACCTACAATCTAAAACACTTAAACAATAAAACTACTGGTCATCTGACAGCAGATGAACTGCAATCCTCATTAGAACATCTAGTAAAACAACATCAAAGGGAATGTTTCGAACTTGAACTAGGATTATTAAATAATAAAAAATGCTTACCTCCGAAGTCTCGAATACTCTCCCTCAGACCATTTGTAGACCAAAAGGGCGTTCTCCGAGTAGGCGGACGAATTCAAAACTCATCTGAAATCTTTAGTAAAAAACATCCGATAATTTTAGATTCAAAAAATCACTTTACTAAATTATTGTTCGAACACGAACATATAAAGTTGTGTCATGGGGGTGCACAGCTCTTACTGACTAACATTAGACAGTTATTCTGGCCTGTTGGGGGAAGAAAACTAGCTAAATCCACTGTAAATAATTGTAAGATATGTAAAATTCTAAAAGCTAAAACAGTTACTCCAATTATGGGAAACTTACCCTCCGCTCGAGTCAATCCTACCTTTGCATTTGAGGTTGCCGGTGTCGACTTCGCCGGTCCTTTTCCAACTCGTGACCGAAAGGGGCGTGGTTGCAGGATAGTAAAAAGCTACTTATGTATTTTTGTTTGTTTCACAACCAAAGCACTTCATTTGGAAATTGCATCAGACTTGAGCGCGGAGGCATTTATAATGTGTTTAAACCGTTTCATCTCTCGCAGAGGAAAGCCTAGCGTGATTTACTGCGATAATGGCCGAAACTTTGTGGGTGCAAATAACGAATTCAGGAGATTTTTAGAATCTTGTCGCGAATCCATTTCGTCATACGCTGCCGGTGAATTTATTCAATTTAAGTTCTCGCCTGCTTATTCACCGCATTTTAACGGACTTAGTGAAGCAGGCGTAAAGGCCGCCAAACATCATTTAACTCGGATGATAGGGAACACTAATCTCACTTTCGAGGAATTGTCGTCTTTGTTTGCACAGGTCGAAGGAATTTTGAACTCTCGACCTTTAACCCCTTTATCAGCCGATCCTACAGACTTTTATCCTTTGTGTCCCGGGCACTTTCTCATCGGTAAACCTCTCACTTCGTTGCCATCTCCGTCCCTTACCGAATTCAATACAAGTCGTCTCAGAAGATACGAACAAATCGAGAAGATTCGGCAGCAATTCTGGGAGAGATGGCGCACAGAGTACCTTAACGAGCTACAGCAGCGAAGTAAATGGCGCGTCAATGAAGGAAAGCTTGTTGAAGGCGATATGGTGGTCCTCAAGGAACCAAACATACCACCACTTAAGTGGCACATGGGCCGCATCTATAAATTATATCCTGGCGCTGATGGTATCGCACGCGTCGCAGATGTTAACACCGCCCGGGGTCTTATCCGTCGTGCCATCACAAACCTATGCCCGCTACCTAATGAGCGTGATGAAGATCCTCGAAGTCCCAAGGTCTTCGAGGGGGGGAAGATGTCTACGCTCACCATTACCTAGCTGTACCTATAAACGGTTCACCGTCGCAAGACATACAACGGTCTTCGTAAACGGCCCGTGGTCGTAACGCCCACCACGAACATTACAAAAATAACTTCAATATAGAAACCTACCGCACGGCACGTTCAAGCGCTGCCTTGTATTATATACCATTTTGTTAATTTTTAAAATTTATACATAATATATGCTCATTGTAAAAGCTGATTAAACGTTACCTACCGAAAGAAGTCATACTTATTGAAGAGCCCCGGAATACCAAACACCACCTATCGGTGGCATTTCGGACTCGAACCGACTAAAACCGCACGCCGCACACTGGGGCAGGAGACCCTTATAACTGCCATCAAATCAGCGGCGTGCACAGGATTATGACACTAGGTATGCGGAAGAGTAGTCGGTCACAAAAACTTTTTCTTTTATAGATTTTTAGCTTAGCCACAGCCACGCGATGGATCTCTAAGTCGGAAACCATGCCAACAGAACAAGTCTTAGATGTACTACTATTCATGTACATCTTCAACGGGAACACTGACAAAACTGCGATAGATCGGCGATAGATCGCGGCGGAGGAAATTCTAATAAGTAAAATAATAAGCTAAAATATTATAACTACTCACCTGGTCATCTTCAATTTTCTGATATTCAAGGTTAAGGTTACTTGAGATTACTATATCCCAATGTAAATAAACTCAAGATTTCGGCCACCTCAAATATCTTATCCAAGTGAGTGATAGTTACAGACCTTTAGACACAGTTTTAATCTTTTCACTGAATGACAATTGTGAGAACTTGTTATTTTTAATTTATATTTTACACAAATTTTCCACACATACCTCACAATCAAATAACATTTTAAAAAAATCAACGGAACTCAGTAATAAACTGTTAAATGTACACACTTTCGAATAAAACTATAATTATACTATATATATATAGTAAACAATGCTTATCACATGATAAAATCAAAATGGCCCCCGCGAACAAGAAACATATCTGCTAATTAAACAAATAAAACCTTACCATATTCAAAATTCATAATCCGCATACATGATTTATTATATTTCTGACTATTGTAATTGGGTGGATTTATAGGCATCGAACACTTCCGATTATACCCGAATACTCACGACAACGATTAGCGCGGGACCCGAAGGGCCAACTGCAGTATCCTGCGGCTGTAGTCTTGCATATAAAATAAATGGGTGTGTGCGTATGCGAACTGTGCACGGACACCAAAATTACTACACACACGCGAACAAATGTCCTGCGCGAGGCGACGGCATGAGTTGCTTTGCGCTTGCTTTTCGGTAAACACCTGGCAAACAATGTTTGTGTGGTGCTATGCTATTTGTAAATAGTAGGCGTTTTTAAGTTATTATATTTTGTTTTTTCATTTATTTACTATTAATTAAAGTCATCTAAAACGTACCAACGTTTTACTAAAATGTCTGTGAATAGCAAGTAAAGCACTGCATTTCTGCCTACAAGGAGCGTACGCCCCTGCATCAAATATACTAAAGCCGTTAGACGTTCTAAAGTGGACCGAGTGTTCTCATAGACATATGTAATAACAGAAAAAAACAATTCAGGTAATTAATATCATCATTTTTATTGTTTAAAAATAACACATTAAATATTTTTTACAAAAAAAGCGGTATTTCTCAAGTATCGTTTTTTTTTTTATGTTAGAGGGGGCAGACGAGCAGTATGATACCTATTGAATATATGTTAAAGCATGATCATCTTTATCATTATGATCGTCATCGACTGTAGTATTATCATCGGAGTTATTTAGAAATGGAGCTTTCAACATGAACAGTGCTTCTTTAGGAATATTTTTCACTTTATTTTTGACTAACTTTTGCTTACTGGTGATTACGGGATCAGAACTCATTAAAAAATATCTCTATTAGATTTTTCTCTGCTACATTTTCTCGAATTATGCTCTCTATAGCTCTTAAAGGTCTTGTTTCTTGCGTCCTGTGATTCTTCTGTTAATTGTCCGATAGTGGGAAGTGCAAAAGGATGTAATTTCTGGTCCATGAATGAAATACTTATGCAGAGTAGGTGGCATGTTGTACCACGGGTATATAGAAACGAAATATCTAGCAGTATCAAGTGCAAATACCCTGTACTTTCCTGCATCTATATCAAATTCACTTGATATAATAATTAAAATAATGTGATTTTTTTATTAAACCTACGTCTATATTAGTTATTTGAGCTGACAAGTCTGGATTTTGGAAAAAACGTCTGGCGGTGTTTCCATCGTTGCTACTGCCGAAACCCGGTTTGGGTTTGTCTATAATTAGGCCACACTTTTCTCTAAATTCTTTTTGAATTCGAGCTTTATTTTCTGAAACAGTTTGCTTATCCTTCTCTCCACGGACTTGCCATTTTTTTAAAGGGAGTTTGTGTGCTAAATGTAGTAAACCTTCGATCAACAATAGCAACTAGATAAAGGGTCACGTACAAAGTCAAAGCTAAATGCTGTCCGCGTGAATATATACTTATGCAGCTACATTCGTTTACTAACAAACGGATGGAAAAGTTTTAAAATAGTTTTAAGTTCAACCTAATTACAGCTATGGTACACAGTAATAAAGTCACAAATCTTCAAAATATTATCTAATACTTACGATCATTCGTTGCAAAAAAAGAGCAAAGCAATAAATTACTCCTATCACTTTTAAATGAAAAGACATAACTTAAATAACATTTAGTGTAAAATCAACCTTATGGAGCAACAAATAAAGTACTTTTTCTCGTTATTGCCTTGAGAGCTACATCGTTTTGTTTTGTTTTATTTTTGCTTCTTCTAGTTTTACTACAGGAGGTATGGAGTCGCGTTGAACACTAAAATAATTTATAATATGAACGTAAAATATTAGTTGCTTACTTTTTATGTTTCAGACATCTATGTATGTTTGTTAGTATCTTTACATTACTTATTATTTTATTAACGTTACGTTTTTGTGTAATATGTATGTGTATTTACTTTATCACATATAATATGGTATTTGCAAAAGCTATTTAGACGGATACAGTATTAATCGTTATCAAAATAAATACGTTAGTTATCTTAAGTAATTCATACACATTATAATAGCCCCTTACACCATATAACTTAAATGAATATGTTAGGAGATATCTTAAATTAAAAACTACGCGCGAGTGAATAAATTCGCGAATAAAACTCATCCAAACGAACAAGCTAATGCAAAAAAATGTAGGCATTTAATGCTTTAAGCGACCCGCCCTGACACCAAAAGCAGGACCCGCACAGATATACTAAATAAAATATCTCTAAATTCCACATCTTTTTATACAATCTTCGTAATACAAGTACAGTTCAGTCCAATTAATAAATCAAAAATCAAAATGTTTATTAATGATTCAACATAAAGATTTTCTTTCTATTTTGCGTACCTGAACTAATTTCCTTTAAATAAGTTGAGTTTGTTATACAATTTTCGTTTTGACTTGTTTTGTATATCTCCCGTTTCTTTTTTACATATGTAATGTAACCTTACGTCAATAAATTTTTCAACTACTGATTTGAGTAAAGTAATTGCGTGATCATGTTCATCCCCTCCAGGAAACACATTCTTGTCAATATATAATTTTAAAACTGTTGTACATATAAAGTTGCTATCATACTTTTTTTTCGGATCACGCTTTCAGTTTTCATGCAAATATTAAATACATCGGTAGAGGCATAGAATAACCCTCCCATGTCTCTTAGGTCTATTAATTTGTGAAAGAATTGTTTCTCTGTTGCACACAAGTTCTTCATACACTGGTCACACTTTAGTTTTTTTACCAATTTACTGACAACAAATCCCGAAATATACCCTACTATTTGTGGCATAACACTAGAAGATGGACTTTCATCCACAGTAGAAGAAAGACTATTGCAATTTGTTTGATATTTTTGGAAACTTTGCTGTACGTTTCTATTATTTAAAACCTCTGTTTCACTTGAGTTTCTCTCTTCACTTACATCAAGGCGATACCCTATCGAGGTGTTATTAATCTTATCGAGAGATGGAGCTCCAGATAGGATTGGTATGTTGTCAAGTGGAAAACAATTGCCAGTAAATTTTGAACTCAGTTCCAAATGAGACAAAAGTTTTTTAAAGCTTGCTTTGAATTGTCGGCTGTTCGGGTTATTGTTATGCCCACCTTGACTTCTAATAGCGCCAAAAAACAACTCAATATGGTCCTGGCTGAATTTGTAGGCTAATAAAAATGTAAGGATGTCAGTTTCAACTAAAGTTTGAAATAAGTATGTCAAGCTACTGATGCACGTCAAAAGCCCAAGCAAACCAGTATTATTTTGTGTCTTAAATAACGGTACTAATTTATTGCAGAACACTCTTCTTGATTCATTGCCTATTTTAACAGTTTTTTTATATTGAACTTTAATGGACAACGATAGTAAATAATCTTTTGCTTTTGACAAAAACGACAATATTTGCGCAGAATTATTTTTACTAATAGGCTTTTTAAAACCATAGTCTTTCAAATTTCGTGTGTTAAAGATATCAAATAGATTATTTAAAAAAGTTATGAATTCCGCAGTACTATCAGAATCTTGGAATTCAGGAATTTTCAAAGTTTTGTCACAAAATTCTAATGCTTTTGAAACACTCCTGCTCAATAACTGTGTGGCCAATCTGACGTTCATTATTTGATTTTTAAAATATATGTGCTTATGAGATAATTTATTTGCTAAATGTAAACTGTTTTCCTCTTGTAAATTGTGTAATTTAGTAACGAATTGCCATTTAATCTGTTTTTGATCAGATGTGTGTAATATTTTTTTTGATTCAAAAGTGTTTCTCATTAACTTTACCATATGACAAGCATCTAGAAATACAACAATATTATAATCTGCACAAGGATGTCTAAAATTTGTTTTAATATTTTCTGCATTATCTATCTCGCACCCTAACTTTTTCATGGTTGCAATGTTACTTTTACAACCATCAAATGTAACCGAACGAATCTGTACCCCTATTTTTTCACATTTTTCTAATGCTATATTAATCAAATTGGCTTTCATGTCTGCCTTTAAAGTGTCAATGAAAAAGTAAGCCAGTGGTAATTTCCAACTATCATTAATTGCAACCAACATTAAGACGTATGCCTGAGTAGCCATTTGGTTGTTGTCATCGCTTCCCAAACCCATGTCTACCAGACCTTCATAGCGCTTACCCGTCCATATTTTTTGTCTCCTTAGTGCCATCTCATCGGCTACAAGGGCGCATAATATTTTTTTATTACTTTCTTTTGCCTTTGCTTCTAACCTGTTTAAAGTTTCGGCACAAAATCCGGGTTCCGCATCGACACTCCGATACCATTCATACAACGTATGAGGGTGTGGTAAGCATGTGTTGAAAATTTTACGCACGTACTTATAAGCAGCAGGGGAGTAAAAATGGAGCGTTAAGGCAAATTTTCTGGCACCAGGTGGATATTTAGAAAATGGTTTTTTACGCTGTTTTTTGTTCTTTACGTACATTCCATGAAACACTTCTGCAATTTCAACATTTCTTGATAAGTCCATCAAGACTGTCTCATCTACAGTTTGTTTTTTTTTTCAACAAACTAACTATATTTTTTAATGAACTGTTTTTTTTTTACTAATCTCTTCTTCACTTTTTGCAATGTTTGATTTTTTTTTGATTTATTATCTATGACTTTGCGAGCAGTGAGTAACTGTTTATTCAGAAACCTCTTTCTAGGTGTTTCACAAACTGATATTAAATCTGATAATGATGCAACAGGAGATGTCATAACAGAAATATGCTCTGCTTGGTCTTGGCTATAGATGGCCTTTTGTGCGATGTCTAATCCAGAACTCGATGATAGAGGCTGAAAAAAATGTATGTCTGGAATTAATTATCTGCAAAGGCGCAAATATACGTTACTGAATTAACTAGAAACCTCAAATAAAAATTATCACGTAGCAAAATTGTTAGAGTATAAGAAATATTAAGTCCAATTTTTTTACTGAAATGATTTTGTGAAGATACATAATCCAAAAGTTCAATGAAATAATAATTTATCATCTCACACAAAAAATTCACAACACCTACTACTAAGTACTTATGTATGTATATTTGCTGGTATGTATAAGTATTTGTTTTTATGAATATAAATATGTATATGTATTTATATAAATTTGCGAATGTGTATATTTATTATATATATGTAGTTATTATCTCTTTACTATTCGTTAGTAATTAACCTGAAAAACTCATTTCACCATCAACTACTACTATCTCTCCCGAACATTTTGATCCATCCTAAGGTTGCCTGGAAGATTGTAGAAGACATTGTATACCTAACACCTTCATGTAACTATCATGCTTCTTTTAAAATGGTTTACAAATAAAGAGTTCTATCTATCTATCTATCTACTGCTAAAAAAAATGACTCACTTGCACTTCAATGTCAGATACTAAGACTTTAGTATTGGGTGCTGCTAATTGTGGGTCGTTCGGCGGGGATTGAATCTGTGTTTTTGAAAAGACTCTTTAATAATAGATAAACATGAATTCCCACAACACAATGATTTATCATGTCACAAATACATTTAAGCAGACAAGAAAAACAGATATAAAATTACATTTCGATTGTGAATCACTAATGAATGTACCTGTAATTTAGGAACTGCTGTTTTAACCAATCGACGTCGGTTATAATTTTCGGATATATCTAACTTATCAAAGTGATCCGAGCATATAACCGAATTCTTAGCTGGCTTATAAAAGTCATCTCTTCTTTCTCTGGCGAGAATCGAGATCCACTCTGCACACGTAAACGGATTGCTAGGAAAGCTAAAATAAAAAAGGAAAGCTAACAAACACACACAAAAGTAGCTTTAACTAATTTTAACCAACCAATTTTGAAGTTCTGTTAAGATTTTTTTTTTAAACTATTACACCATAAATCTACTCCATGCATCTACTGTTCTGTTAAACAAAAGTTTGTGCGTGTGTTGGCGAACCTTGGCCAAACATTTGTAGCGTTGGTTTAAAATCGGTAATTTTGTTCAAAATTTGATATTATTTATTAGTATAAAGCTTAAAACACAACTTATTCTTCATGTACTTACCGAAAGTAAGATACTCCGGTCGTTAAATTTCGTTTTCGGGAATTATTTTTGCAACTTTTGAATACACAATGCGGCATTATGAGACGTGTTTACATTGGCTGTGTTTTAAGCGAACCAAACAAAATAAGAGCTCACGTCTCAAGTGCGCTCTTATTTCTCGAGACGTATTTTTTGCGCCGACCCGATTTCTAGTTGCTATTGTTGATCGAAGTAGTAAACATTCGAAGAATCGAATCCAACCGCGAAGGACAGAAAGACCAAATCTCAAATTATCAGTATTCACCTTTCTTAAAACTATTTTATCTAAGTTATTGAAATCCGTGTGGTGACGGATTAAGAATACAAATTGTCACCACCCCAATTCAACCCGTGGGTGTCGTAAGAGCCGACTAAGGAAGCAAACTAAGCAGGACAACAGCACTGCAAAGAGAAGGAAAACTTGAAACAAACCCTTTTTTTTTTTTTTTACGTGTAGAAATCCCCTCGGACCGTCACCCCGCCGGGGCTCTCGTTCGGCGGGGCGGTGTGTCGGACTCGAACCGACTAAAACCACACGGTGTGCCCTCTTTGCGCTTCCAGTTTAGGAGGGGTCCAGGTAGCTATCTCCTTCTGGACCCCTCCCAGCGCCGGCCCGCTCCTGGTGCGGGCTCCGTCTCAAATTGACCTCTCTTTAGGCGGCGTCCATCTTCAACGGGAACACTGACAAAACTGCGATAGATCGGCGATAGATCGAGGCGGAGGAAATTCTAATAAGTAAAATAATAAGCTAAAATATTATAACTACTCACCTGGTCATCTTCAATTTTCTGATATTCAAGGTTAAGGTTACTTGAGATTACTATATCCCAATGTAAATAAACTCAAGATTTCGGCCACCTCAAATATCTTATCCAAGTGAGTGATAGTTACAGACCTTTAGACACAATTTTAATCTTTTCACTGAATGACAATTGTGAGAACTTGTTATTTTTAATTTATATTTTACACAAATTTTCCACACATACCTCACAATCAAATAACATTTAAAAAAAATCAACGGAACTCAGTAATAAACTGTTACATGTACACACTTTCAAATAAAACTATAATTATACTATATATATATAGTAAACAATGCTTATCACATGATAAAATCAAAATGGCCCCCGCGAACAAGAAACATATCTGCTAACAACATAAAACCTTACCATATTCAAAATTCATAATCCGCATACATGATTTATTATATTTCTGACTATTGTAATTGGGTGGATTTATAGGCATCGAACACTTCCGATTATACCCGAATACTAACGACAACGATAAGCGCGGGACCCGAAGGGCCAACTGCAGTATCCTGCGGCTGTAGTCTTGCATATAAAATAAATGGGTGTGTGCGTATGCGAACTATGCACGGACACCAAAATTACTACACACATGCGAACAAATGTCCTGCGCGAGGCGACGGCATGAGTTGCTTTGCGCTTGCTTTTCGGTAAACACCTGGCAAACAATGTTTGTGTGGTGCTATGCTATTTGTAAATAGTAGGCGTTTTTAAGTTATTATATTTTGTTTTTTCATTTATTTACTATTAATTAAAGTCATCTAAAACGTACCAACGTTTTACTAAAATGTCTGTGAATAGCAAGTAAAGCACTGCATTTATGCCTACAAGGAGCGCACGCCCCTGCAGTCGCAGAAGGTTGCGACCGCGGTAAAACAACTGTCGCTACCGGCCATGGAGCGAATTATGGCCGGTAGCGAGAGATCACTATAATAAGAGAGAGAGAGAGTGTCACTATAATAAGAAATAAAATGTTTGACATTGTGGCGACTCAAACATACAAAGAAACAGAAACATACTACAGCGCCATCTAATGAAGACACACCGAACTACGGAGTAACTACTAAAATAAGAATTGCTAATCCTGTATCGCGATATAAAGAATTCCCTCGCCGATTAGCATATTTACAACTTCCCAACATCAACCGTTGGGCCGCGGCCCGCCAGGCATGATCACCTCGCCTGGTCGGAGGATCCTCCCTTTGTGTTGGAGGGACATGACACCCGTTTCTCCACAACATCAATCTACAGGTACGTGTTACTAAGTCATAGGCCTTAACAAACATGCATTGTTTTGTGCACCAACATTCTTGAACTCACAGCTTTATAGAAAGTATTTAATCTACCCGACTCATATAAACCTTACTAACTAACTACGCTAATTAGGGAATATATTTTTGTTTAGTATTGTATTTTTCTCTGCAAGTGATTAATTGTAATCTTTTGAGAAAAATAAATGTCTTTAACCGTAATTTATATATGAGGGCTAACAAGTGACATCCTTTTTAATTTTTATTTCCGGCATTTATTAGGGTCTTCTGCCCCAGTGTGCGCCGTCTCGGGTACTAATAGCCGGGGAACCAGGTATACCCTAGAAAGGAAGTCCCTGGTGTTCCGACATACCTCGGGCCATCTACAGACGTGTAGACGACTCCCACGTGTGGGAACCCGCTGTTCCCTCTGCCCCCTGGAAGCGAGCAACGCGCTCGCCTCCACCCCGGCCTGCTTCTGCTAGGGTGACAGATGGCCTCACCTATCACCCCCAGGCCTGCGCTTATGGAGGACGGAGGTCGTTCTGCGACCTCCGGTGCCTGAGTCGCCTGCGGTACCTGGCCCGTTCCTGGAGAGTTCTAAACCTCTCCCGGTCCCGCTCCGCCGTCTCCTTCGCGAGCATAGCTTGCTCGCAGAAGGAGACGGCAGAGGTCCACGCACTCTCGCTCCGCACGATAGCCGCAATCAGGCTATCGAGCGAGAGAACTCCCACTCCGATGGCCGCCACGAGGTCTCGCCTCTGCTCAACCCACGCCGGGCACGCTGCCAGCGTGTGGAGAGCCGTGTCCACGGTCTGGGCATCGCAGTGGTGGCACCCAGGCGTCGGCTCCTTGCGGATCAGACACAGGTGATCCCCGAAACATCCTTTCCCAGTGATCACCTGCTTCAGTCGGTATGAGAGGGTCCCTAAATTATAAATGATATTTATTTCTGTAAGTAAATCTTTTCAGAAATTTTTACAAGTCGGACTTTATATTTATTTATATATATTTAGAAAGAGCCGGCATTTTCTAAGACTCACTCTGGGAAGAAACGCCGAAACAAACCACAGAGGTATCTTTTTTTTTAAGTCCGTAAACAAAGTTAAATAAAACTTTGCGAGTACAGTATAGGGTCTGGATAGGCCTTTTGAGGAAAGAACCATAGTTTTGAGTCAGCCTGTCCATACAGACGGCATACAGGCTCCAGCCATCGTGTAGCCTAACCGAAATTGGTCAAGATCAACGATCCGAAGCATGACACTACCGCCAGCAGGACATTTGGGTAGGCCGTGGAAACACTCAAAACCACCAGAAACATAATAAAATATGAATTAACATTACAAGCCTACACTATACTCACATTTACATACTTACACAAAAATAAAAAAATACTATACAATTCAAATTCAACGAAAAATAAAATACGAAAACAAAATACGAAATACACAAAAAAAATAAAAAATTAAATGTCCATCACTTTCAAACTTAATAACAAAGATGTGTACGTAAATGTGGGAGTAAGCAGCATCAATCCCAAACAAATTTGTCGTCTAAATAAACTGTAATAGTGTAGTAAGCCTTTTCACACAGTTTTAGCTTTACTAAAGACTTAAAGGACACCGACAGCTTTGTATGGGACTTGGGCCAAGTGGTGGACATTTTTATATTAAAATAAAAACGTTACTAGGTAGTAGCTGAAACTATGTAGAAACCAATAATATAATTAATTTAGTATCCAGGCCTATAAAAAAATAATAATTGATTTTTGCAAACATTTAATTTCAATTGTCGTCACCATCACTTTCATACACAATCAAAATATTATCCAGAAACTGGGCTGGAGGAGTAACATTCTCATACCTTGCCCAACTTAGATACCAGATTACGGACATAATGTGAGAGCAACAACCCACAGTTCTTCGACCAACAATGCAGTTACAGTAATACTCTTTAATTGCATTTAAATGCTCCATATTACTGTCAAATAATATATAAATAAAATATGTTTTCCTACTTATGTGTCTGCTTTGTATTTTGGCCCTTAATAATGTGCAATTGTCGGCTGAAGGAAGACTTGGCAAAAGGTTGCTGGCTCTTTCTATACAAACTTCGACTGTATATGAACCATCACTTCTTATGTGTTCTCCAAAATATGATCTAGCCTGTTTTATTTGATAAGTTCCACATGCTAACAAAACGAGTTCATTATATTCTAATCTTGGAAACATCAGATTATCCATACTGACATGAATGTCAGAGAATTGTGTCCGTCTCCTATTTAAATTATTTAATATGACATAATCAGCCATCAGGTCTATCTGATATTCTAGCGTGGAACCTATTTATCAAGGCAGCAGCTATTCTGAAATCTGATATTGCATGGGTTGAAGCAGTGTTAAAAAATTCACTTCGAAATAATTTATATGACATTTTGAAAATCCCATTCACTGCTTCAACCACCCATCTGCAAATAGTCACTGTTCGTGATTTATTTGCTGCTGCTGTTGATAACTGTGTTTGACCTTGTTGCAGACACAGCGGCACATGTACACTGTATTGACAGTCTTCTAATAAGTAAACACAATCTCTGAAACCCCTATCCAGAATAAAAACATCGCCAGGTTGAAAATACCTTCTTAAAGCAGTGGTATTATTTTTAAATTCATTAGACAATATATTTGCATCCGATGTTGTTGCTGGATATGGACCTAATACGTCTATAATATAACCATCTGAACATACCATCAAAAACGGCTTCATCAGGTTTCTATACTTGTGTAAAGAATAAGTATCTTTCTGGTACTTATAGTTGGAACTCTTCTGTATGTATAAATAGGTACCGTCCATTATAATTATGGGTTTCCTTTCTTCACCTCCAAAGAGCCCATTGGGTATAATCTGATTTCTCTCTGATATTTGGTCACGAGTTATGTGATTGATTCCTAGATTCCTAGGCACAAAGTCACAGAGGAATACTTCACGCACTCTATTTATGTAGGTGCCCAAAGTGGTCCGAGGTACATTTCACAACATAGAAAGTCGCTCGTTAGTGTCACCAGTTCTTATTTTAATGAGAAATGCTGCAAGAGCTAAAGTGCTATTTGGCACCCTGTTTATATTAGGTACATCTGCTTTTATTTGCATAAACTGGTCCTTAGTTACTCCAGTTCAGTAATAAATTATGTCATCAGTCATTTGCTCCATTTTACTAAAATCTAAATGTAATTTCCTTTCTTTGACAAAGGAAGCAAAGTCTTGTATGTGACTAGCACTAAAATAATGAAGGGACTGACTATCATCTTCAATTATGTGCAAATTGTCATTTCGTAGATGGAATTGGCAAATTCGACATTGCTGTGGGATATAATAATTATACTCTGTAAATATATGTACTCTCAGCCACTTGGGAATCCTCAATCTCTCTTCAGAGTTACAGCCAGGGAAAAAACATTGTGATTGGGTATCAGCCGCTCTTCTCAAATCCGGTAAATGGATGGTTCCTTCTGGATTCTGGATTTCACCTTCACCTTCACTAACTCTCTCCACATTTCGAGTAACTTGCCTATTAGCTCTTTGCCAACAAGGATGACAAATTCTGTCAGATGCTCTCAACTAAAACAAAAATAAAATGGTATTGGATTTTTTTCTTAACTTATAGAATGCGATATAATCCTTACTGCATGTCAACTTGCATATCTATTTGCATATCTCACAGTATTATGGGGAGATCTTAGGTTCACAGAACTTTACTTTTAAAGAAAACTACTGCAGGCTACTGTATTGCAAGAAGTAGTATAATTATGTTACACTTACACTTCATTTATTACTAAACTACCATTTTAAACATAATTATCTGTTATGAGAAATAAGAAAACTTACCTCGAGTGGATCAATCCAATGTACAATAACATTTCTTATGCGTCTCTCCCGCTCTGAGTCAATGTTAAGGTTATGAGACCTATGTCTCATAAGCGACGATTTGCAGCTTACACATAGTTGTCTCTGACGCCCTGAGTCAGAACTTGATGAGGCTTCTTCATTTGGGATTGACACATTAAGAGTGTTCAATGCCATAGTCCAACATGAATGACATATTTGACTGTGACCTTCAATCTGTTGACAAATCAAAAATAAAAGTCAACATTTATTACTTTTTGTTCATTAGATATATTATGCATTCAAATTAGTATTTAGTGCATTTGCATTCACTACCCATTTAAGTTGAAACATAAAATACTTACTACTTGCGGTGCAATCCATTGAAGAATTACATGTCGCACTTCAACTAAGTTAAGACTATGTCTCCTTCTATGAGTCACATCAGAAGCACAATTGATACAACGTATGGATTCATCATTATTAGGCATATTCAGAAAATCCGTGTTCAGGCATAAGTCGTCATGCAAATCAGGTTCAACATCCAATGAATTGCCAGGGTCAACGTTTGAAGAGGGTACAGGGTCCAAAAGTAAGCCGGGGTTGTCGTGAGAAGAATTATTAAAATCCATTTTGAATACAATATCCAAAAATAAACAAATAACAAATAGTAATACCGTGCGCGCCTAAGCCAATGCCAGACATGACATTAGTCAAATGTTGTTAGAGTAAGAAAAAAATATACCCATGTGCTGTTTAATATTCTTCATCATAATTTATTTTTAGACATATATTTTGTCTTAAAAGGAGATATATATATATATAGAAAATATAAATAATTATATCTTGTAGGTATTACAGACTTCAAAGTACTTTTTAAGTGAGACTATAATTTATTAGTGTGTTTTTTTTAATCACTTTTTCCACTACTTATTTTTTGTATGCAACACTTCGACACGTTTCGCGCACAAAGTGAATGGATGTACGTCATAAATAATGATAAATATTTTGAAATACTTTTTTTATATATGTTCACTTGATACTACCAAATTGTACTCATAATTATTTTATAATAAAAGAAAACTATGACCATTTTCATTTATTTATAAAACTGCTGTCCGCACCTTGGCTCAAATCGGTCAGCCTCCTTTGTTAATAGTTAATTCATGG
This sequence comes from Arctia plantaginis, assembly GCA_902825455.1. NCBI lineage: Eukaryota > Metazoa > Arthropoda > Insecta > Lepidoptera > Erebidae > Arctia > Arctia plantaginis. The sequence continues at coordinate 126,796 of CADEBD010000413.1, forward strand.
AATTTGCTTGGCACTTTATTGTAAAATCGCACACCCTGACAACGAAAAGACTTGCTTACTTTTTGTAGTCTAGTGGTTGGTAATACGAGTTTATCTTTATTTCAAGTGTTTTTTTTATGAATGTCGCTAAACTTTGTGAATAAATGATTATTTTTCTTTACATACACTAAATTTTCATATATGTATTGAGATGCGACTGTCATGATACCAATTTCTTTAAATTTATCCCTCAGTGACTGCCTATAACTGAGATTATAAATTGCACGAATAGCTCTCTTTTGCAACACAAAGATACTTTGAATGTCAGCAGCATTTCCCCACAACAAAGTACCGTATGACATTACACTATGAAAATAGCTAAAACACACCAGTCTAGCTGTTTCTACATCGGTTAATTGACGAATTTTGTAAACCGCGTATGCTGCAGAGCTAAGTCTATTCGACAATCCGTCAATGTGTGGGCCCCATTACAATTTAGAGTCTAGTGTTATACCTAAAATCTTGGTAGTGTCCACAAGATCCAACTCCTTTCCATTTATTAGAACATTGGTCTATACCTGCGTAACATTAGGTTTAAAAATTCTAATACATTTCGTTTTATTCTCGTTTAAAAGTAAATTATTAACATTAAACCAGTTCACAACCTTAGAGAGATTGTTATTCACGTCATCAGTTACTGATTGCTGTCGTTTGAGTTTAAATAAAAGTGAAGTGTCATCCGCAAATAGTACTATCTCCTGATTATCATTTATCACATTAGGTAGGTCATTTATGTAAACAAGAAATAAGAATTGAGCCCTGCGGAACCCCCATAGTGACCAGAGACCCCAGGGATCTCTGTCCATTAACTTCCACTCTCTGGATCCTATTACCCAAATAAGAGATAAGAAGATCCAAAGCAGTGTTCCTAATTCCATAGTAATGCAATTTCGTGATTAATTTTTCATGAAAAACGCAGTCGAATGCTTTAGATAAATCACAAAAAAACACCCAGGGCATCCTGTTTATCCTCCCAGGCACTAAATATATTTTCCAAAAGTTCAACACCGGCATCACTTGTCGAGCGACCTCTTCTGAATCCAAACTGTTTCCTGCGTAGAATTTTGCTTGCACTAAAGTGAGTTTGTTGCTGAGCCTCTCGATCCAATCCTCCATAACGGGTCTTACCGCCGCGATGACGGCGTTAAGACCCGTTCCCTCCACTCCCCTATGATGACCTGGCGGAGTTGGGATTTCCGGTCATCGATTTCTCGAATCTCGGGACACCGACCCAACTCCAGCGCCTCTTGCGCCACCCGCTGCCAGGTCAACCGGTGGAGTTCCGGACAATGTCCAAGGACACCGCCAACACCACTTCGCCCCGGGAAACTGCTTCCCCCGCCAGAGCCTTCACGCGCATGATCGCATCCACGGTGGAGGGCCCCTGACGGAAACCGTACTGGTTGTCCGCCAGATCCGGTCGCACCATCACGAGATGCTTGACGAGGCGCCTTGCAATCACTCTTTCAAAGAGCTTGCACACCTCGTCAAGAAACCCTATGGGCCGGTAGGCGGACGGTGAGTCCGCCGGGCGCCCCTCCTTTCGGATGAGGACCAGTTTCCCTGTCTTCCACAATTTCGGAAACTGGCCCCGCTCGAGGCATGCGCGCCGTCACGAGCGTGTCGTCCGCGTAGCACACGACGGCGACACCATCCAAGAAGGCATCCACGAAGCACCCAGTCGTAGCCAATGTTCCACAAGAGTGGCCCTAACACCGACCCCCTCTTTCGGATGAGGATCAGTTTAACCGTCTTCCACAATTTCGGAAACTGGCCCCGCTCGAGGCATGCGCTGAAGAACCCTCGCAGTCGGGGCTTGAGAGCCTCGTCGACTAAGGCCAGGACCCACGCTCGGCGAGAAATGCCATCGGGTCCCGGGGCGGTGTTTTTAGCTTTAAGCCGTAACACCGCCACCCTTACGGATACGTACGGCCTTACGGATAATACATATGAATATGAATGTATGTATACGTTGTTATTTTTGTATTATTTCATTGCTTTTTCTCATATTTTTTTTCTCTGCTCGTTCTGTGCGAGACAGTATTGCTAACATTACTTCTTTTATGTCCACTTCATAATTCTCAACCAAAGGGTAGTGCACCTCCACACTCATTTCCACACCACCCTAAGGTAGACTGGTAGAGAATGCCTATAGCTTTAAGTCCGCCATTGTACTTATGTGCATATAGTTATTAAATAAAATAAATAAAAAATAACCGAGTTCTGTTTCAGAGACCTTACCTCTATTAGGTTAAAGGATCCCTCATCAGACCTGCCTAACGTGGTAATAGCATCAGCCTACTTGCCGGGCGACGCTGGCATCCCCACTCCGGAGCTGGCTGCTCTAGCACACCATTGCGATCGCGAGGGTCTGGAGCTGATCGTCGCTGCCGACACCAACGCGCACCATGCGCTATGGGGTAGCAGGAGCAACAACCGACGAGGTGAGGAATTTGTATCGTTCCTACTATCAACTAAGCTGAACATTATTAACATAGGCTCGGAGCCGACATTTGTCACATCCAGGGCTCAAACTATCGAGGAGACAGGTTCGGATCACCGATATATTCGGTTTGACGTCTCCGCCCCTACAGGAGGCGCGCCGGTCAGACCGGCACCACCTGAACCACGTTGGGCGCTCAAGCGCTTAGGCCTGGGCCCCTGCGCCGGACAGGGCTGTCGACGTCGATGCTGAGGCACAGTGGTTCCGGGAGGCCATGACCCGCGTCTGCGATGCGGCGATGCCTAGGGTTAGCCCAATACTGCGAGGCGCCGGGTCTACTGGTGGTCGCCGGAGATCGCACGGCTGCGTCAAGCCTGCGTGACCGCGCACTGCCAGTGGTCCAGGTTCCGCAGGGGGCGTCGCCGCCCCGAAGATGCGGCAGCGTGAGAGGCGGAGCTGTTAGCGGGGTACAGGGTTGCCAAGAGGACCCTTCAAGCAGCGATAAAGCGGGCCAAGAGCGAGGCCTGCCGCGAGATGCTGGAGAAACTGGAGCGGGATCCGTGGGGACGCCCCTACCGTATGGTTAGGGGTAAGGTGCGTCAATGGGCCCCGCCTCTCACCCGGTGTCTTCAGCCAGAGCTGCTTGAGAGGGTCGTTGGCTCCCTGTTCCCAACGCGAGTGGTGGAGCATACTCCGCCACAGATGGCTAAGCCTCCGGCGCTTGAAGCGCCTAACGTGGATGACGACGACGTTCCTGAGGTCACTGGGGTGGAACTAAGGGTGGCGGTGTTACGGCTTAAAGCTAAAAACACCGCCCCGGGACCCGATGGCATTCCTGGCCGAGCGTGGGTCCTGGCCTTAGTCGACGAGGTTCTCGAGCCCCGACTGCGAGGGTTCTTCAGCGCATGCCTCGAGCGGGGCCAGTTTCCGAAATTGTGGAAGACGGTTAAACTGATCCTCATCCGAAAGAGGGGGTCGGTGTTAGGGCCACTCTTGTGGAACATTGGCTACGACTGGGTGCTTCGTGGATGCCTTCTTGGATTGTGTCGCCGTCGTGTGCTACGCGGACGACACGCTCGTGACGGCGCGCGGCAAGACGCACTACGAGGCAACCCTGAGGGCCACGGCCGGAGTTGCCCAAGTCGTTGAGCGAATCCGGCGGCTGGGTCTCGAGGTGGCTCTGCACAAGTCCCAGGCCCTGTTCTTCCACGGGCTTCGGAGGAAGCCACCTGAGGGATCTAGCCTCACGGTAGGAGGCACTCGCATCGGCATCGAGCCCTCGATCAGGTATCTGGAGCTCGTACTCGATGGCCGATGGGACTTCGGATATCATTTCCGAGGTCTGGTCCCCAAGTTGGTTGGGGCAGCGCGTACATTGGCGCGGCTGCTGCCCAACATAAAGGGACCCGATGATTAATGCAGGAGACTCTACTCGGGGGTTGTGCGGTCCATGGCCCTTTACGGGTGCCCAGTATGGGCGGGGACCCTGAAGGCCAGCAACGTCGTGATACTGCGACGACCGCAGCGAGTGCTGGCCATCAGAATCATAAGGGGGTACCGCACGATCTCCTTTCGGCGGCGGCGGCGGCGAGTCTTCTGGCCGAAACTCCACCGTGGGACCTGGAGGCGAGAGCCCTTGCGGCTCTGTTTCAGTGGCGCAAGGAGGCGCGGGAGTTGGGTCGGTGTCCCGAGATTCGAGAAATCGATGATCCTAAATCCCAACTCCGCCAGGTCATCATAGGGGAGTAGAGGGAACGACTCGGGCAACCGAGCGCCGGGCACGCCGTCATCGCGGCGGTAAGACCCGTTATGGAGGATTTGCTCGAGAGGCGTCACGGGAACCTCTCATACCGACTGACGCAGGTGATCACTAGGAAAGGATGATCACCTGTGTCTGATCCGCAAGGATCCAACGCCTGAGTGCCACCACTGCGATGGCCAGACCGTGGACACGGCTCTCCACACGCTGGCAGAGTGCCCGGCGTGGGTTGAGCAGAGGTGAGACCTCGTGGCGGCCATCGGAGTGGGAGTTCTCTCGCTCGATAGCCTGATTGCGGCTATCGTGCGGAGCGAGAGTGCGTAGAACTCTGCCGTCTCCTTCTGCGAGCAAGTTGTGCTCGCGAAGGAGACGGCGGAGCGGGACGGGGAGAGGTTTAGAACTCTCCCGGCCCGCCAGGCCCGGGAACGGGCCAGGTACCGCAGGCGACTCAGGCGCCGGAGGTCTCAGAACGACCTCCGTCCTCCATAAGCGCAGGCCTGGGGGTGACAGGTGAGGCCATTTAATCCCCCCACACGCCCACCACTGTACCTCCTGTACACCAGGATCCACAGCAGTGACCCACGAACACACCGAGTTATGACACTCGGGAAGTCCCAGGAAGAAATTAAACTGTCTTGGAACCCGCAACGAAATTAATCAGAAGAAAATTGGAGGAGTTGGAATAGAGTGGATACTGCACGGATGGCGTAGTGGTTTAAGTGGTCGCCACGCCGCTTTCTACTACGCCGAGTGTTGTGGGTTCAAACCCCACATAGGACAACACTTTGTGTGATCCACAAATTGTTGTTCTGAGTCTGGGTGTTCTTTGTGTCCGTTTCATGTATGTTTGTAAAGTACCCCGCGACACAGGAATATATATTCCTAATGCGGGCGTTGTCTTTTAAAAAGAAAAGAAAAAAAAAAAGAAAAGAGTAAATCCACTTCCCTCCTTAGCAAAGCGGGAGACAAAATGAAGTAAAATAGGCATACACCCTTTTCAAGAGGGAAGCACCACGGCCACAAAATATTACGGGTCCTACGTGAGCTATATTTGATTTCTGTAATATGTATGGCAGAATCGCCTAAACGCACGGAAATTCACCCTAGTTGACACAAGATCCCCATAGTATACCGCCCCAGATGTCACCTGCAAGCTATTCAGCATTATAATACGTTCATTATACTGTAGGTGGTAGGGTAGTAACTACTGGTCTCGTGTATGAGGAGTAAATAAAAGAGTTCAACTCACTGTTATCACCATGTATTTGTCCAGCACACGAGAAATAAACAGAAGGTACGGTAGGTAGAAGATACAAGCACAGCACAATTAGCAGTTTAAATAGGAAGATAGCTAGTTCGAGAATAGCACAAGAGATCACTAGATATTTAAGCAGTATATAAATAATATATAAGCAATACGTTAACAATATTTAGGCGGTACGAAGGGCTTAGGTAAGCAAGCGTGCGGTCTACAACGGTAATGGATTCCGACTGGCTTATTACAACTCTGCAGCTCTGCAACTCTGAGCTGGCGACAACAAGTTGCATCTGTGTGCCAGAAAGTGACAGATTCGCTGCGGGCCCTCTATAGACTTAGAAACTTTCTTCCACCGAAAACTAAGGTAAGGCTTGTTCAGTCTCTTATATTCCCTATAATCGACTATGGTGATATGTGCTACTTTGACCTGAATGCAGATCTGCTTAATAAGCTTGACCGTCTTCTCAACAATTGCATTCGATTCGTTTTCAATTTACGCAAATACGATCACGTGTCTCAGCATCGCTCTCATTTGAAATGGCTTCCAATTCGCCAACGCAGACAGACACGAGCATTAACTACCCTATATTCTTTACTCTTTTCCCCAAATTCTCCTTCCTACCTCACTTCTCAAATTCAATATCTAAGTGCAAACCACGCTAAAAATCTTAGATCTTCAGACAACCTACTTCTTCACTGTCCGACTCACCGGTCTGACTTCGTACATTCCACTTTTTTGGTACAATCTGTCCTGTTATGGAACGCGCTCCCTCTCGAGATCAGGATGGCAAAAACTCGGCAAACATTTAAATACCTGTTGCGGCAACATTTTTTAAACTCTCTATCAAATCCATCTTAATTTTACTATCTCCATTTAGAATTTACATTGTGTATTTAAGTATATAAATGTATATGTATGTATATTTATGTATTATGTGTATTAGTATTATATGTGTATTACTTATTGTATTTATCTTTAAAATTATTCCAATGTTATTTATATAAGTACTCTGGTTATATGATATTCTATATATGCTATAGTTTTAATAAATCACATTTTTAATTTCTGTGCATCTACCACGTTTGGCTCTGCATCGCCCTAAGGTCGACTGGTAGAAAATGCCTACGGCATTAAGTCCGCCTTTGCCACATTTGTGCATAAAGATTTAAATAAATTAATAAATATATTTTCATATCATCTGCGTATAGGAGGTGTTTTGTGTACCTGAAATTCGACTCAATGTCATATAAATATGCGCAATAGAAAAGGGGTCCGAAAAGAGAGCCCCGGGGAACACCGGAAGTTACATTTACAAAGTCCCATCTAAAACCACAGACAACCACAGCCTGTGACCTGTTTGACAAGTATGAACTGATCCATCTGAGCAGATCACCATGGATCCCAAGACTTTGCAGCTTTGCGAGTAGGATAACGTGATCCACACGATCGAACGCTTTTTCGAAATCTATGTAGATCACGTCAACCTGTCCACTAGCTTCCATGTTACATATAACATAGTTGCTAAACGTGGCTAAGTTCGATATTGTTGAGCGTCGTTTAATGCAACCATGCTGATTCGAGCCCAAGCCGCCAGTCACTACGGGGTAGATATTTCTGTAGACAATTCTTTCGAACACCTTGCCGAGCGTATTTAGAATCGTTATCGGTCGATAGTTTTTTATATCTGACTTGAGGCCCTTTTTATGTACGGGGACTATGTGAGCAGCCTTCCACAAAAAAGGATAGACACACTCGGCCTTTTAAATAATAATGTAACTATGTGTGCTAAACTATCAGCACAACCACGTAATAATACTGCTGGTAGACCGTCAGTCCCGGGACCCTTTGTTCTATCCAAAGCGCGTAAGATGCCTAATACGGCGTCATCGGTAATATTAATGTTTGATAAGAGGTTAATTGGGTTCATAATTTCACTTGAGTAACACAGAGGTGAGATTAATGTTGCAGTGTATAGGGGTGGTTTAGCAAAAACACTATAAAAATAATCATTGAATGCTCACTGATGCTAGGGCCGTCCTTAAATGTTGCGTTATTCAATGAAAGTGTGTTTGGATATTGAGTTCCACCTCTTTTACTTTTGACATATGTCCAGAATGCCTAGGGGGTGTGCCTAACCATTTCTTCTGTATTTTTAATATAGTTTTCAAGGCATGATTTCTGAACACTGCGTTGCCTAGCATGCAACATTAAAAACTCATGATAGTCACGAAGGTTTCCGTATCTTTTCCACTTTTTATGTTTTTTTTTTCACGAATGATCTTATACACGGTTATACAAAACTTAATAGTTTCAAATTTTAGCCTTGTTTTTTAGTGGAATAAAGCGCTCCGGCCCAGATTGTATCCTTTTATAAAAAGCTTCAACCGCATCGTCGATAGACTCCACCGCTACAGCTTCATCCCAGTCTATTTTATGAAAATATTTATTGAGTTCAACGTAATCTCCCCCATGATAGTTGGGACGCGGTGTGTGTACATTCACTAGGGGCGTTGAGAACAAGTAGCTAGTAGTTAGGACCAGAGAAGGATGATAAGGGTCTTCGCGAATCAAAAGGTAACCGCTCTTGCTAATACAAAGAGGTGTGGTCGAGGAACACAAGTCTAACATTCTTTGCGTGAAACCCAGAACGCTAATGTAATCCATGAAAGTAGTAGCCGTAAATCGCATTGGCTGTGGGCAGTTATTTACTACAGAGTAGCCTTCCTCTGACCAAGTCAAACAAGGCAAGTTAAAGTCACCGATGACTATACAGTCATGGTTGACATGTGGAGCTAATATGTTATTTACGATCTGACCAATTAAATCTAGTTGCAACGGGATGCTGGACGCATCAGGTGGAATTTACACTAATATAAGGCTTAAGTCGTTACCAGTAACAGTATTTAAGGATGAAAGTGTAACATGTAAAATCTCCGCACCAGAACATACAAAATCACGGCGTTTTGTGGCATTAAATTTGCGGTTTATGTACATTATAAACCCTCCTCCGTTCTTTTTACCCGTCAAAATCAAATCACGTTCTTGCCGAAATATTTGATAACCATCACCACACAACTCCGAATCCAAACTACAATCCTGTAACCATGTTTCCATGAGGAGTATAATATCATAATTGCAACGTGAAATATTACTAAATGCCTCTAACACCTTAGTTCTCAGGCCGCGAACGTTCTGATTATAAAAAGTTAGCTTCTTATTCTCCATAATCTTCTCTACGTATTTCTACATATTGTTACCTATCTAAGAGGTAGCTGTGAAACCATTTAATTGCATCTGATGAAAACCCATAATAAGCCAACTTGGATAATAATAGTGACGTATCTAGGGCATCAAAAGCGCGTGAATAGTCCAACAGCACTAGAGCTGGCTCCCCCTGGTCCCTAGCTTCTAGTATGTTATCAATTACATCACTCAAAGCTGTAGCAGTTTCCCTTCCTTTTCTGAAGCCTGATTGTTTGTCAGGGAGAATATTATTATTTTCAAGGTATTCCATGACTTGTAAATATACTACTTTTTCCAGCACCTTAGACATGCATGGAAGTATACTAACCTGACGTAGGTCCTTGTTAGTTTTTGGGGAGGAAACTTTGGGTACAGGCCTAACTAAGGAGTATTTCTATAGCCTTGGGTATTCCTGTGTGTGTAAGAATGTGTTTATTGTTTTAGTGATGGCAGCTAGTGTATGTAGTAGTTGTATTTTATTTATTTATTTTATTTAAGTAACATTACAAGCTCACAGTCTCACAACCAAAACGCTTATATGCTATACTACATTGGATCAGATATACAGACCACAGATCATTATATAATACAATACATTAAATTATTTATATAAATTACAAATAATTAATAACTCATACAATCACACAGAAATAATAAAATGTTATGAAATAAAGAATTAAAGCAATAAGATGTCATAAAAATTTACAGGATGTCAATAAATATTAATAGCTATACAGAGTACATTATAGGTAACAGTTATTTATGAGTATTTAAAAAGATCATTACATTTTGCATTAATTTGGGTAAGCTGTCAAAAAATATGTCTGCATCTACATTATTTTGCAAAAAAAACATTAATTAGTTGGATAGCTTTTCCCGTGGGGCTACTAACAGCTTGTGGGAGACGCCACGTTGTAGGATAAGTCAGGAGTCGGTGATGGCGACGACAACCGCGCAAGTAATTATTTGGTACATACAAATTAATGCATTCACGCACCGATGGATTGTCTACCCTATCGTGAATTAGCAACAAATAGTGCACAATATGGTTAAAGTTTCGCCTAAGCTCAAGTGTATCAAGGCCCACCATGCCTGATACAAACATAGAAGGAAACAAGAAAGGGTAATAACCATACTCCCGCTTGTACAGGTATCGGGCAAATTTACGCTGTATTCTTTCAATGGAAAGGGTATATATTTTTTCTTGCGGGCTCCACACTATTGAATTATATTCCAGTCTACTACGTACGTAGGCATTATAGAGCAATTTAATAGGCTGTGTGTTGCTAAATTGAGAACAAGTCCTAATAATGAACCCCAGAGCTTTATTAGCGTCTTTATATTTGCCTTATATGGTCGCGGAAGTTTAGCTTTTGATCAAGAGTCAACCCTAAGTCTCGTATTAAGCTGACACGCTCGAGAGGTGTGCCAGCTAGCGCATACGTCACCGATACTGGGGATACTGGGGTGCGAGAACGAGTGAAAGTTATCGTTTTACATTTTGATGTATTAAAGGACAATTTATTTCTTACACTCCATTCGTAGACTGCGTCTATGTCAGATTGTAGTTCAACACAATCTGCAGTATCGGCGACAGATTTTTTTTTTTTTTTGTATCCTCTTGTTTTTACTACAATCTGTCTCCTTCATGTGACATTCAGCAGTATGTTGGTCAATGCTATACGCTGGCGCGCTCGGTATGTGACCTGTGTCACATCCTCGTTGTTAGACAGTAGTTATATTTACTGTGATTGTAATAAGTCTTGAGGTATTTTACGCTTCAATCGTCGCGCTTTGTTGTGGTTTTCCATTAATGGCCGAGCCAGAGTGTTTGGATGTTGTTCGATGCGTTCTTTATAGGACTTAGTATGGCGTACAATCTCCTGTTTCACGGTAGGCATTCGTAGGTCACGGTGTAATAGTTCGTTGGGTACGAACCAGGGAGCGTTTGTTATCATGCGCAGTGCTTTATTTTGAAACCTTTGCATGATTTCTATGTTTGAGTGGGATGCGGTGCCCCACAATTGGATCCCATACGTCCAGATTGGCTTTAGTATTGCCTTGTACAAAAGTATTTTGTTCTCAAGGGATAGTTGAGACGTCCGTCCAATGAGCCAGTAAAGTTTTCGTGTTTGAATCCCAAGTTGCTTTCTCTTTGCGAAAATATGCTTTTGCCAGGTAAGTCTTTTGTCCAAATGCAATCCAAGATATCTCACATGATCTGTCTGTGGAACTTCAATGTTGTTTAATGTGACTGGAGGACAAGATCCTCTTCTTAAAGTAAACGTTACATTGACTGATTTTGTTTCGTTTGCTTTTATCCGCCACTTCTTGAGCCAGTTAGCTATGTCGTTTAGTCCTTTTTGGAGTATTTGTGAGGCTATTTTTGGGTCACTATGTGCAGCTAGTATGGCGGTATCGTCAGCAAAGGTTCCAGAGGTTAAGGATTCAGATGTGGGCAAATCTGCAGTGAACAGTAAGTAGAGTATGGGTCCCAGTACGCTACCCTGTGGAACTCCCGCTTTTATGGGATAAAGGTCAGACACCGCTTCCCCATTCTGCACTATGAAGTGACGCTGCTGTAGAAATGATTTTAGTATTCCATACATGTGATCTGGTAGAGCGTTTTTTAATTTAAAAAGCAATCCCTCGTGCCAGACACGGTCAAATGCTTGAGATATGTCCAGGAATGCAGTTGCACAGTAAGATTTTTCCTCCAGTGATTCCATTATCTTTTTGGTTAGTCTGTGCACTTGGTCGACAGTGGCATGTTTACTGCGAAACCCAAACTGATGGTCGGGAATTAGTTCTTTATCCTTGATTATAGGTAGGATTCGTTGAAGCAGTAAAGACTCGTATATCTTGGATGGAATAGGTAGCAGGCTTATGGGTCTATATGATTTTGCTTCTTCAGGTTTTTTATCTGGTTTCAGTAGCATCACAATCTGTGCGACCTTCCACTCCAGAGGAAAGAACTGCAGTCTATTCATGGCGTTAAACAGTGACGTAAGAAAAGTTATTCCGGATTCGGGCAGTTCTTGCAATAGACGATTTGTTATAAGGTCGTATCCTGGTGACTTTTTTGGGTCCGATTTTTTTATGATTCGGGCAACTTCTGTCTTTGTAAATTTAAAAGGCATGTCCTCTGTATTTTTGGGAGTATTTAGATGGTGAATAATTTCTGCTGCATCTTCGGCAGAGCCTTCATATGGATGGGGAATAAAGACGTTTGAGAGATATACCGAGAAAGTGCCGGCTTTTTCTTGGTCTGTCCGTGGCCAGGTACCATCGAATTTTCTTACAGGAGGAGAAACTCTAACGGGCCGTTTTAGTCGTCTAGTGGCTTTCCATAAAGAATAATCTGAGGAAGCACTAGCATCCAGGCCAGTGAGATAATTTTGAAATCCTTCATTACGATCTTTGTCTAGAATGTGCTTCAGCTGTCTGCTGACGTGATTGAGTTGTTTTTTCGCAGCCGGGTCTCTAGTTTGTTGCCAGTGTTTCCGTATTTTCCTTTTTTGGGTTACTTTATCTAATATATACTTCGCTACATAGTTGTCCATGCTTCTATGTAATGGTGGTGGGGTTGAAGACCAAGCTGCATCCTGCACACTGTTAGTAAAGTATATAACCGCTTCTGTTATTTCGTTATTTGATTTTAGACTAACTGGTTCCTGGAACGCTTCATCTGTGAGCTCTCGAAACAGGGACCAATTAGTTCTTTTGTTGTGCAGAACACATTTTTTGACGCATTCTTGGGTGGTAGTGTGTAGATCTACTATGATTGGAGAGTGATCTGAGGATAAATCCCAGCAACTCCGACATGTAATATTGTTTTTTGCTATTCCTCTGCCGACACAGAAGTCAATAACATCATTTTATCGTCAATAATAGCATTTTTCTTTGGTCTGTTGGCCAATACGTTGGTTGACCAGACGATATCACGTTCATATTTTTTGCTTGGATGCATTTGAGGAGTTCTCGCCCTCTGGGTAGGACAAGCCTAGAACCCCAAAACGTATGTTTGGCATTATAGTCGCCTCCTGCAATAAATCTATTTCCAAGCGATTGAAAATAGTCATTGAACTCCTTTTCCTTGATAGCAAATCTCGGCGGACAGTAAAGAGCTGAAATTGTGATGTCACTCATCCAGTCTGTTATTACGACGTTTGTTGCTTGGATGTAGTTTTTACAGTAGCCTTGTAGTACATGGTGCTTGATGTTTGACCTGATGAGCACGGCCGATCCTCCATGTGCTTTGTTATCTGGGTGATTAGTGTGGTACATATTGTAGCCCGGTATCCTGAAATAGCTTTTGGATGTGAAGTGGGTTTCTGAGATCAGTAAAACATCTATGTGGTGGATTTTAACAAATATTTTTAACTCTTCCGAGTGTTTTGACAAGCCATTAGCATTCCATACAACCAATTTTAGCACTGTGAATGTGATGACATTTTTGAAATCAGTACGGTCAACGTTTGGGTCATATTTAACATTTGGTTCATCAAGGCAACAAGTGTTTCCCTAATTGCTTTGAGTTCGTTGGTTTTTTGGTTTTCGTCCTCCGCGTTAATTGTTTGCGTCATAGGTTGTTCGGTGGGTTCTTTTGTAGCTAAAGCATAGGATTTTCCGCTATTTATTGTTTTATTCGTAGGTACTTGTTCATTTCTCGTGTATTCAGGTTTTCGTCTGTGTTTAGTGATTTGTGGAGGGTATCGGACTTTCAGCAATTCTTTGTAGACTGTACAGCCTTTGTAGTTAGCTGGGTGGTTTCCCTCGCATAGGACACATTTAACCTGGTTTGATCTTTCTTTCCGTGGGCAAGCTGAAGTGTGATGCGGACCTGCACATTTGACGCATCTGGGTTTTCTATTGCAGAGACAGATAAAAATAATTTTAGATCATCGGCGAACATCAAACATTGAGCTCTAGAGAGAACGCTTGGAAGATCGTTTATCATTACAAGAAACTGGGTAGGTCCTAAAGTACTACCTTGACTTACACCTGATCGAGTATAGTACTCATGTGAACTATAGTTGCCCACTTTGACATACTGTTTACGATCTCTTAAGTAGTTAGCCATGAAAACCAAAAGCCTTAGGCTGAATCCAAAGGCTGAAAACTTAGCTAACAGAATATCATTATCCACAAGATCGAATGCCTTAGAGAAATCAAAATATGCTGCATCAATTTGACAACCCGCTCTCATCCTAGTAGTTACATAGTCAACAAATTTTATATGATTTGTTACAGTAGAACGCGACGGACGGAATCCGTGCTGTGAGTCATCTAACCGGGTTCTGATTTCTTTAAAAATGCAACAATTGAGAATAGTTTCAAATAATTTCCCAAAAATAGACAATACTGCGATAGGTCTGAAGTTATTGATCTCATTTGTTGAAGTACTTTTTGGCACGGGCGTTACTCTAGAGAGTTTCCATCTATCAGGATAAGTGCTGGTTTGTATGTGACTTATGTGGGATAGGTTGATGGCTGTATAGATCTTGCTCTTGGAGTCCATAGGGGCTAGTTCAACAGCGTCACGTACAACACACTTTGCGATGAGAGTGTTTTTAATGAGAATCACACGCGCACTTATAGTTGTTTTTTTTTTAACGTGGCGCCGGCGCAGGATTCGCGGCGTTCAGAGCGGGTGGGAGTAACGGAGTGACGTGTGACTTGAGAGCGAATTGAGAGCGAGGAGAAGACTTGACGAGTAAGAGACGACGCCCAACTTCCGCGTCTTGAGAATAGCGACAGACTACTAGTTCATTTCAAAATGGTTCTAGGATATGCGGAGCGGGGAAAGGGGGGAAGGAATAAAGGGTGTGTGTTTGATGCGTTCCGAAACGTGTAATGAGTGATTGAGTAATATTTAAATATAAAAATAATAGAATAAATACGTGAGTAATAATATGGCGTAAACGACGTTTACAAGCCCCCCGGCCTAGAGGTCTTTCCTCTAAATAAAGCGTAATAGTAAAACTAATATCTAAGAGTAAGAGTAAGAGTTAAGTTAGTTCTTTTTTTTTTATTATTGCCGCGGAAGAGGGCAAACTGGGCGAATAAAGCTACCAGCAGCAGTGCGAACTTTAACTGTGCGAATTACTTTATCCCTTCCCGGATAAATTTCCTCTACTGTGCCCAACGGCCAACAGAGAGGGTGCGCGTTATTATCCTTAATTACCACCACCGTACCTAATTCTATAGGATGCGAGGGTGTGAGCCACTTCTCTCTCTGCTGAAGAGAAGTTAAATATTCTTGGCTCCAGCGACGCCAAAAACTTTGAGAGGGTTTTGTTATGAGTTGAAAACGAGTTAAGCGGTTATCCAGTACCTCAGAAAGATCTTCTGCAGGTAGAAATTTAAGCGGAGTAACGTTTAAAAAGTGATTAGGAGTTAAGGCGCTAATACTCGAAGGGTCTGAGCTAAGAACACATAGAGGGCGGCTATTTAGCATTCCTTCAATTTGAACGAGGACTGTGTTGAGTTCCTCATATGTGAGTACTTGAGTCCCTATAATTTTATATAGGTGAGTTTTAACACAGCGAAAAGCGTGGGACCTGTATGTAGGTTAGAGTAATGATAGCAATCAACTAGCATTTCGGTGAAGCGGTCTTTAGCGGGGAGCAGCATGGGGTGCTTTTGACTAAAATTCAACTGAGCATGCGTAAGTCGTCCACCGACGCGTAAAGTATTTTCATCGTCGATAAAAGAACTGAGTTTTAAAAGAGATTTTTTAATGTCGTTATATCATTAGCGAAATATTTATTTTGAATATAGCGTACAAGATAGCGTTCAGCGTAATCATAATCTGCGGGAGTAACCAAACCTTTGCTGCGTAAGAGCTTTGAAAATCGAAGTACATAAACGGCGGCGCGTAGCAACTTTTGAAAGGTTGAGATGCGGTCAATCAAACGTTGTAGCGGATGTTCGTCACTGGGATTTGAACTTAGTACCAAAGTAAGCGTTATTGTTTTACCTTCAAAACTTTCATCTTGTGTTGAACAAGGCTGAAAAGGAGCGATAAGCCATGTATTAGTAGGCTGTGCAACCCATTCCGCAGCGCAAAACCAAAGCCTATTACATGCCAAGCTATAAGGCGTGACAGGGCGCGATATAATATCTGCGGGATTATCAGAGCCACTAATATGATGCCAGTGTTTAGCGTCAAGTTTAGCGTTAATCTCGGTAATTCGATTTGCGACAAAGGTGTGAAATTTAAACGAAGGCGAGTGAATCCAAGTCAGCGTGACTGTGGAATCAGAGAATGCGAATATCGAGTTTACTTTACAGCGTTTCGTTAATATATTAGTTACCGAATCAATTAAATTAGCTAAAAGTTAATTTTTAGAAAAAAAACAAAAACCGACTTCAAAACTATACCTATATGTACAAATTTAAACTGAAAAGTAGAAAATAATATTAAATAATAATAATGATATTAATTTTTTATTTTAATTACTTTAAACATTCAACGAAAAGGGTTCCTAAGTTATTTTTGAAGTCGGTGCCGCCCAAAAACAGTTTAATTGTTGCAAAGGCAGCAGTACGGCGGCGCGACGCGGCTGCGCGCGTGTTGCAGCCGGACAGGACGGGACGCGGGGGGATGTGCCTAAGTGAGCGACCCGAACGCGGGCAGACGCGTGAGGGCAGACGTCGTTGACGGTTGTGTCTCTATGCATAAAAATTTTGATGCGCTTCTTTGCAATTTATAAGTAAGCTTACGTGCGATTTTCTTTTCTCTAGTAAAAGTTAAGGTAATTAATATAATAAATAGTGTAATTAATTATTAGGTTATTTTTTTATTAACGATATTTTTGTTTTGGTTGGCACCGACTTCAAAAATAACTTAGGAAACCTTTTCGTTGAATGTTTAAAGTAATTAAAATAAAAAATTAATATCATTATTATTATTTAATATTATTTTCTACTTTTCAGTTTAAATTTGTACATATAGGTATAGTTTTGAAGTCGGTTTTTGTTTTTTTTCTAAAAATTAACTTTATTTTTAATTTTTAAGTGGAAAGTTAGTGTATTTTGTTTGTATATAATATGGGTAGGCCTACTAAACGCGCTTCTCAAATGAGAAAGCGTCGTTTGGAAGAAAGTAGGGACGAGAGGGAAGATCGTCTAAAGAAGAGTAGGGAAAGATTTGCAATAAAAATTGCAAATGAGAGTGATGAGCAGCGGGCGTATAGACTTTCTCAGATGAGGGCATACTCAAACTTATCAAGGCTTAATGAAAGTCCAAAAAGTCATGCTCAACGACTCAGTTTGATTCACGAGCGTTTATCAAACGAAAGCAAAGAGCAACGTTCTCATCGTCTTCGGTTGATTCACGAGCGTTTATCAAACGAAAGCGAAGAGCAACGTTCTCATCGTCTTGAGTTGATTCACGAGCGTTTATCAAACGAAAGCGAAGAGCAATGTTCTCATCGTCTTGGGCTGATTCACGAGCGTTTATCAAACGAAAGCGAAGAGCAACGTTCTCATCGTCTTGGGCTGATTCACGAGCGTTTATCAAACGAAAGCGAAGAGCAACGTTCTCATCGTCTTGGGCTGATTCACGAGCGTTTATCAAACGAAAGCGAAGAGCAACGTTCTCATCGCCTTGGTTTGATTCACGAGCGTTTGTCAAATGAATCTATCGAATCCAGATCGACTCGATTAGATGCTATGCGACAAGCTAGTCGCAACCGCAGGAATGATTTCGAACAGTCTATTAACATTTTTGCAGACGTTCAGTGTGCCGTTTGTAATAAAGCGTTATATCCACCACAACGTTTTAATTTACGTACTGCAATTTACAGTGCATTATTACCCAAAGAATTGGTTTCTCTGGGCAATATCATAACATGCTCTCGCTGTCAAAATAATATTAGGAAACGAAAAATTCCACCAGCAGCTTTCTGGAACAAAATGACAGTCGCGACTGTTCCTCAAGAGCTAGCTAATTTGACGAAACTTGAAGAACGGTTTTTATGCCGTGTTGTACCGTTTCTTAAAATAATGAAATTACAAAATCGTTTCTGTCAAGATTGGTGTAAGGGACAAGTAACTTTGTTTGCAAAAGACGTTGTTGAAGTCGCTGAACAACTGCCACTTGCGCCAAACCAAGTAGGATTAGTTCTTGTTGTGGAAAGTCTCGAGAACTTGCAACGCTCCCAAGAGTTTGTTGTGGATATGAACAGATTGTATCAAGCTCTAACCTGGTTAATGTCAAACAATATACTCTACAGAGATGTAAGACCCCATTTTGAGAATGTTATCGACATTTCTGAACTTGTTCAAATTTCTGAAGAGCCTGCAGATGGTGGTGAGCTTATGGAGTTAGAATCTACTCCTCAAAACAACTACGTCGATATAAATGAAAACGTTTCTATACTACACGGATCATTTCATCAAGCTGATTTAAGATTTGATTTACAATCTCGTGGCAAACAATGCACTGCTGTAGCAGCTGTAGCTTGTGCAGCGTTCTGTACAGATGAGCCAAGTCAATGGTCAAAAAGTGACATTGATTATATAGTAATACTCGGAGATAAGCTCTACCGTGAGTCCATTGCTTCTAGAGAGAACCCCGCAATTGGAGAAATTAATCCTGAATATCTTGCTGCGAGTGATCTTGCACAGCAAATATTATATAACAGGAAGAAAATCAATATCTCTGTTACTGATACCAATTATAATGGTCATATAGATACAGATCGAAGTACTGACGGCTTCCCTAACCTAAAAAATGCTCTGACATTATTTTTAAGAGAAAACTTTTGCGGGCTGCTTACTGCGAATTCCATGACTGTGGCTATATATTGTAAAACTGAAACTTATAAATATTGGTTGTTCGATTCACATGCACGTGGGCCTAAGGGAGGTAAAGCTCCAAAACGTGGTACAGCCTGTTGCATGAAATTCCAAAATATAGATGAATTACATGATATAATGCGACGAAATTTGTTTACTCCGACGAAGAAAGTACCGGCACAAGATTACTTTCTCAATGTGTACTCACTAACTCCTTTGATTATAACACCGGAGAACCAGGCAGAAGAGCGCAGAGAAACGTTGGGGAATCAACATTTCAACAATACTCAGGAGCAGTCAAGAGTAGTTCAGTCAGAGAGCCCTACATATACAATACTTACATCAGAAAAAGACAGTCCTCAAATATTTCAAGCAAACTCAGTCCTGGAACAAGAAAGACTGCACAGAGACACTTTGAGAACATCAGAGAGTCCTACACATACAATTCCTGTACTAGAAAATAACAACACTCCTCAACAAACATCTCGACCAACCTCAGCTTCAGTACAAGAAAAAACACTATCATACATACAACCAATTGCCACTATAATTGAAACAACTAGTATGCTCCGTAGCATAGATGAAGCGGTCCCTGATCTAGAAAGTGTAGTTTCTTTGAATCCCAATCCCACAACGAATAATAACGAGATGAGATTAGCTGAGATTTCAAGAAAAACAGCGCCACCATTAAATGTGGATCGAGAGCGACGAATGGAAGAGCTTGCTTGGTATTGTCTTTTTCCTGATGGAAAAAATGGCTTTGGAGAGGAAAGAGATATTCAAATTACTCCTTTGGACTATTTTCAGAGTCGAGTAATGAGCCTGGACAAGCGTTTCAATCGAAACGACTATTTGTTTTTTGCTCTTTCTATAGTTGAATATTATCGAGCTAAATCCAGTGTTTCTGTATCATGCCGGATGCGTCAGGGCCAAGGCGAGCAGACACCTCAAGGACTCATAGATAACATGCATCTTACTATGAGGAATATCAGAGGATCGGCGTCTTATTGGCAGAAATGTTGCTCTGAACTTACTGCAATGGTCCGAACTTTGGGGCCTCCTACGTGGTTCATGACGTTCTCTTGCAACGACCTTAATTGGCCAGACATGACCAAAGCCTTACTCATCGCAGATGGGCGTGATGTAAATCAAGCAGAGAACCTGTCTTTCCCCGAGCGTTTGCAATTGGTACAGAAATATCCCGTGGTTGTCTCTCGACAATTTTCGGTTCGCGTGAACGCTCTGATGCGATTCCTCAAACGCGATCCAGACTGCTTAGGTGGTCCAGTTGTGGACTTTTGGTATAGAATAGAGTTTCAAAATCGCGGAAGTCCACACCTTCACATGTTGGTGTGGTGTGACAATATCCCAGATTTCTCGACTCAGGAGGGTATCGAAGTCATCGAAAGGGTGGTTTCATGCTCTTTAATGCCCAATGATTCTGTATTGCAGAAATTAATAAAAGACGTGCAAATACACAAACACACGGCCACGTGTTACAAAAACCGCAACGATAGTCATTGTCGTTTTGGTTTCCCGAGGCCCGCATATGAGACTACTATTTGCTTAGGTCCTGATGAAGTATTATCAAACAATGGACGATTTTGTTGTTTGAAACGAACTGTAGACGAAAGTATGGTAAACAATTACAATCCTACTCTATTAAGTCTATGGAAAGGGAACATTGATGTGCAGCCGTGCGGTAACGTAACAGCAGTTGCATACTATGTTGCTAAATACGCAAGTAAATGTGAGCCCCATGATACAGGTGAAGTTGTACGAGAAGCCGTTGTGAAGGCCAAGAGGCAAGGTGGTCCTGTGTGGAATCAGTTATTTGCAGTCTCAATGGCCATTCTATCTCAACGCCTTGTAAGTGCTCCGGAATGCGCATATAGATTGTGTCATTTACCGCTAAAAATGTCTTCCCGAAAAACAGTCTTCATAAACAGTTGTAAGCCAAATGAACGTTTCAGACTTCTACGATTCGACGGTGATGATACATCCATTTACAACAACATTTTTGATCGATATGTATTACGCCCAGATGAACTAGAAGACTTAAGTCTCGCCGAATTCGCTGTGCGCTTTGAAACGGTGTCTAACTTAATATGGAACGAAGACGATGGTGATGAAGAATTAAGGAGTGAAGATGTTACGCCGGCAAGATTTATACGGCTAAGAGATAACACGCGGATGCATATAAGAAACAAGTCTGCAGTATTGCGCACACGATACTTTACATTGAACAGCGACAAGGAAGCCTATTACTACAGCTTGTTAGTATGTCATGTACCATTTCATGATGAAAGTGAACTTCTACTCGAAGAGGAAACCGCTGAGGAGTGTTTTATTAGGCGGCAAAGAGAATTCCGACCATTACATGGCAACGTAAGCGCAGAAGAGTTTGCTCACGCAGAACAAATGATACAACAGGCCCTTGCCCAAGCAGTCGCGCTCAACGCTGCCCGTAACACTCACGATGTTGATGCTCCTTTGATTTGTGGCGGTGAACAAATCGTGAATAACGATGACAATTATTGTGAAGATGTATGCGAAAGGTCTGCTATGCCAGATGAAGTCTTCTTGGGTAATATTCGAAGTCTAAACGTCCAACAGAGAGACCTTTTCCAAAAAGTTTCTGCGGCTGTAGAAATGGATTTGCAGGGACAAGAAGGTCAATTATTGTTATTCATCACTGGCGGTGCAGGAAGTGGAAAGTCTTTCGTCTTGAAATTACTCGTGGAACATATCAAACGGTGTTATGCACCAACAGTTGACGTATTGCTCAAGGCTAAATTTGTTGAGGTGGGATCCCTAACAGGTGTAGCCGCACGTCAAATATTTGGAAAAACATTGCACTCAATATTCTCACTTCCAATTGAAAAAGGAAATACTATGACGTACAAAAAAATTACTGGACAAAAGCTAGAGAATGAGAGACGTAAATGGCGCCATATAAACTGGTTAATCATAGACGAAATTTCAATGGTGTCATATGAAAATTTGCGAATTATACACCTGCGTCTCCAAGAATACAAAAATAATGACAAATTATTCGGCGGGGTGCAAATATTGCTTTTTGGTGATATACTTCAACTCCCACCGGTAAAAGGGCATTGGTGTTTTATTCAACCGCCATGGTTTTCGGGCGAAGTTAACTTATGGCAGCAGTTCTCATTTTGTGAACTTACGATAAATATGCGACAACGAAATGACATTGAGTTCATAGACCTCTTAAATAGCTTGCGGGTTGGTGAATTAACGACATCTCAGTTGGAGTTACTTTGTGAGCGGCGACACGTGCCTTTGTCAGGAGATTTTGCTGATGGGGTTGCTGTCCGTATATTCCCTACTGTTAGACAAGTAGATACATATAATGAAAGAATGACCGTTGAAAATGCGAAAGCGCACCGCATGTACACAATAAATGCTGTAGATGAGTCTCGAGAGGCGGCAACCTATGGTAGGAAG
Source organism: Arctia plantaginis (assembly GCA_902825455.1). Lineage (NCBI taxonomy): Eukaryota > Metazoa > Arthropoda > Insecta > Lepidoptera > Erebidae > Arctia > Arctia plantaginis. The sequence goes on from CADEBD010000413.1 coordinate 148,817, forward strand.
CCACCAGAAAATGTTATTCCTAAAGACATTAATAACTGCGGTCGTTTCTTGCCAACTATAAAGTTGAGTATCGAATCGCGAGTCATGTTAAGGCGGAATATTTCCGTATCTGATGGGCTCGTGAATGGTGCCATGGGCATTGTTAAGAAAATTAAATGGCCTGCTCTCCGAAGAGATCAATTGGAGGAAGGCGAGTTGCCTGAATCTGTGCTTATAAAATTTGATGACGCGACTGTTGGCCATAGAACAAAAGATAATGACGGTTGTGTAGCAATCTCACCTGCTTGTACAACATTTCAAGCGCAAAGAGGATATGGAGATGTCGAACGAAGAATGTTACCGGTCATCTTAAGCTGGGCAGGAACCGTTCACAAACTTCAGGGTACAACCCTTGATAAAGCAGTGATCGATTTAGGAAAGAAGAATTTCGCTAAAGGACAGATTTATGTAGCCCTCAGTCGCGTCAAAACTTTAAATGGCATTGCCATATCTGATTTGGATGCAAATAAGCTATTAAATCGACCCCACGACGAAAAATCATTAACAGAAATGACACGCTTGCGTGATCTTTCCAACAATTAGGTACCTAGTTTTCTTTAATAATTATTATTCAAATCGGTTCATAATTGGTGGAGTAATCGCGTATTTTTTTTATTTGTTGGTTTGTTGAAAAATAACTGATTAAAAATTGTAAATAGGTAGGTTTTCTAAGTATCAATAATTTTGTTGAATGTTTGAAGTAAGTAATTAAAATTGCTTTTTAGTTGTTTGAAGTTTTCAATTTTTTTTTTTAATAATTTTATTTTTTAATTTTTTGTGGGAAGTAAGTGTGATTTTTAAGGTCATAAATAAACGCTCACACTCACAGCCCAACTCTAAAAATGTTTATCGTATCCGTGTATCCTAGGTGCCGTGGACAAGGCCGCCAGAGAGTGGGGACCTCTGGTGGCAGATTGATTGCTGCGGTAGGGAATGGAATGGCCGGCCTGATTGCATTAAGATGCGATCGGGCCGCCATGCCGCGATTGAAGGGGGAAGTGTTCTCCCCTGGGATAGGGCCTGATTAGGCATGGTGTCAATTCGGGGAGGACCTGAGATAACATGGTCCGGGTCCTCCCCAGAGTAGGACACCTAAGGCCGGCCGTCGGGATGGTTTTTAGTGGAATCACCACAGACTCCTGGCTCCTGGGTCCCCGAGGAGCCGGAGATCCGAAGGGATTTTCCACCCCGTCAACAAAAAAACAAAAAAAAAAAAAAAAAAAAAAAAAAAAAAACAAACAATGTAGGATTGTCAAAATTGGCGGAATGATCGCGTATCAAACATACAAAAAGAAAACATACTGTCGAATCAAAAACCCTCCTTTTTTGATGTTGGTTAAAAATCGACTAGCATGAAGCTCCTAGTCGAGACGAATCAAATGAGCACAAACACGGCGGAATTGCTTTATTTTATTACAGAGTTCCCATGGCTATTTACCGTCTCCATCATCAGACCCTGAATATCACATAGGATCGGAGTCCTTATTAATTAGACTCAAACACATTCAAATTCGATGGTATTACATAATTTTGTTACAGAGATCCCATACTCCTAAACCATTCATCATCAGCTTCATCATCAGCTCAGCAACATCAGATGGTGACCATTAGATGCAAAAATCTACATAGATTAAGATAATTTCTGATAAACAGTGTATATGTCTACAAAATTTGAGGGTTTCCCTCGATTTCCCCAGGATCCCATCATCAGATCCTGACCTGGTGACAATGGGACCACCTCTGACGTATGACCTATCAAATAAAAAAAGAATTATTCAAATCGGTTTATAATTGCCGGAGTAATCGCGTAACAAATATACAAAAAAAAAAAAAAAAAAATACAGTCGAATTGAGAACCTCCTCCTTTTTTTGAAGTCGGTTAATAAGTAGCGCGGAACAAAGTTCGAGGCGAGCGAGTGAAATCTTTTTTAGAGGCGCTAATCTAGACTTAGAAGCGAGTAGTGAAACGGAGCCCTTCGAGTTGTCATCGGGACTAACACGAATAGAAACCACGGCACCATAACATTGCTCACTGGCATCAGCGAAACCTATCAGCGAAATGTGAGCGTTAGAGACAATACCTATGTGTCTGGAAAAAACTAGTTTTGACAGATGTTGCAGCTCTTTATGAAACTGTATATATTTCTTGCGGATAGAATCGGGTACTTCTTGATCCCAATCAAGCGACAATTTCCAGCATAGCTGAACTAAAAGCTTCATGAAAGTAACAACAGGACAAATTAAACCGATTGGATCGTACTGACGAGCGGTTGCGGCGAGAAGAATACGTTTTGTACACGACTGTACCCCGGTATCTGCGGTAACTTGAAATGAAAATATATCCGCATCAGGCTACCAAAGCATGCCTACAATTTTCGTAGTTGTTTGAGCATCGTCGAAATCTACAAGATGCGGGCTTTTAATTGAGTTAGGAATTTTATTTAATAAATCCGAGCTATTCGAGATCCATTTCACCAATTTAAAACCTCCCGCCGAAAACAAATCTATCATTTCTTTGTATATTTTCTCCGCGGCATCTACAGAGTCTACCGATGAAATATAGTCATCCATATACATGTGACTCGCGGCCTCGTAAGCGGCAAGCGGCCACTTTGCACGCTCGTCGTCTGCTAGTTGACGCACGACGCGCATTGCGAGGTATGAAGAACTAGACAATCCGAATGTCACTCTATTAAATTCGTATTCGTCAATATCTAAACTAGAATCAAATCTAAAGAGAATGCTTTGAAAAGGTCGGTGACCCGGCGTGAGTTATACTTGAAAATACATTTTTTCTATGTCCGCTGACATGGCTATAGAAAACATGCGTAAATTAATTAATAAATTAAAAATGTTTTGTTGAAGGTTGGTACCCGTAAACAACAAATCATTAAGCGATTTTCCCGACGTCGTGTTAGCGCTGGCGTCTAAAACTACGCGAATCTTCGACGTACTTTTATCTGGCCGATAGACGGCCCTATGCGGTATGTAATAAGAGTTGCGAATTTGAGCATCAGAGTTGACTTTTGATAAGTAACCCTGATCAATATAATTTTGTATAGTTGCGTTATAATCGGAGCGTAATTCAAGTGCGTTATCTAATTTTCTTTCCAAATTTATTAATCGTTTTTTAGCGATATTATACGAGTTTCCGAGCAAAAGGGGATCATATTTAAATGGGAGCGTTACAGTATATCTACCCGTCTCGTTGCGGGAATGCGTTGCCTGAAAGATACGTTCGCAGACTTCATCATCAGGACTTGTGTGAACTTTACCTGGTACCCTTTCGAGTTCCCAGAAGCGTTGCGTTAAGTCTTCTAAATTGTGCGTTTGAGCAGAACAGAAAAATGTTTTATTATTATTTTTGTGCGTGTTTAAATCGGAGTCATCACACTGAGCTCTGCCCATCATTATATAACCGAACGTGGTTTCCATGGCAACAACTGAACACGGAGGAAAGCTAATCTTATTGTTGCAAATTAAATGCGGGAATAACTCGTTACCCAGCAAACAATCTATTTCCGAAGGGATGTAAAAATCATCATCCGCTAGTGGTATGTCGCGTATACCAGCCAGCTACGATATATTCACGTGAGAGTTCGGTAAACGATCCGTGATGCTATCTATGACTAAAGCTTTAATATGATAATTACAACGCGCGTCAAAGCGGGATTGAATTTTAAATGTAACAAAACCATACGAGCTACTCTCAGAGTGCCCTATGCCCTTTACTACACACGGGTTAGGTGATATTTGCAAATTTAATCGTTCACAACATACCTTCGTAATAAAGTTAGACATAGATCCTGTATCTAGAAAAGCGCGTACCTTTTTTCGCTGTCCGTTACAATTAAATGCGTATACATAAGCGGTAGGTAACATAACAGTGGTATAATTAATATCTCCGTTAGTATTTGTAACTGACAAAGAAACATTAGCGTTTTCAGCATTCGAAACTGAGCCTTGTGTATTAGGGAGCGAAGGCTTTAAATCGTTTGCGCGCGCGTCTTGGGTCGAACGATCTATTCGTCCAGCCCAGCAGCTGTTTACATTCGCGGCGGAGGTGGCGGGGGAACGTCTGCCCTCTTGGTGCAACAAAGAATGATGCCTTCTTAAACAAGTCGGGCAACGATTTTGTGATTTACAAAAATTAATAGAATGAAATCCTAGGCAGTTAATACAATAGTTATATTTCATTACAATTTGATTGCGAGTTTCTGTGCCCTAATAAAAAAATTCAGGACATTTAAATAGTGCATGAGTGGGACATGATTTACAAATAGAACAATAGTTATGCGAGCGTATATGCATATTATTATTAACCGTACTATTTGGCGTGGTGTTCACTATGAACGACTGAGTGTTTTTCGAATTTTTAGTTGAGTTTGCGTTATTATTTTTATGAGAGTGTTATGTTAGATTTTATGTTAGATTGTTTATTACATGAGTATGACTGTGTGCGTAATGTATGAATTTTATCCTGTTCCTTTATAAACTGTTTAAGATTGTCGAATGTAGGTTTGTCTATAAGACTGTTCAAATAGCGCAAGAGTGTCCCGAACGAGTTTAGATAATGCGATATGCGTTATGATGAAACCGGCGAGGTCATCAATGCCTAAGCGTCGTAACGCGGATTCGGCTGACCAAAATCGTTCAATAAAAGCGTCTAATGAATATAATTTAAATTTTAACATCTGTTCTAAGTACTAATTCTAATCTAAATTCTCACCAATAGGTGGAATGCTAGAACAAACTGATAAGGCTTTGTTTGAGAGGTTACCTACGAGGTATTGAACCTTTTCGGCTGCGGTGAGTCGAGGATTATCATGAATGAGACTTTTAAAGTTCTGATAAAACATTGCCCAATTGTTAGGGATACCATCGAAGCAGGCTAATTGCAGTGGTGGCAATTTTGGCGTAATTTTTGGTTTCTGCACGCAGTCGGGCCGCAGAAGAGAGTTCTCAACCATTTTAATATGACAATACAAATCATCAAATGAGTTTATTTCCGAGTAGGTAGGCTTGACCTCTTTGTCCTGTTCCATAAACAATAAATTCAAATCATCTACTGTTTCTAGAAATTCGGTTCTAGTATGTTCTAATGATTTTATACGCGATAAGAATTTAGTTTGCGAGATATGATCGGAAACCTTTAAGCTGAGATCGTAAGTTTCTTGCGTTCTTTGAAATAATGCTTCTTTTTTAGATTGCAATAAAGTAATTTTACGAAGTAGTTGGGTGGCCATATTTAAAGTGAAACAAGTATGACCGGATGCGTTTGAGAAATAATTGAAGTTAACTATTAACTATTTTCAGGGTATTTTAATAATATAATATCAATATATTATTGGATATTATAAATATATACTATTAATAATAATAGAATACGTAAATAATGTGAGTAGCGATAAATAAGCGTTGCGAAGAAATAAAAATGGCGGATGCGTGCGTTTCTTACAATTGAATTTTGTAAGATGAAATATGCGTCGTGCGATTAATTAATTAATTAAGGTATTTAATAATATAACATCAGTATATTATTGAATAATATATATAAGCTATTAATAATGATAGAATGCGTAAATAGGGTGCGTAGCGATATATAAGCGGTTTTAGAAGATAAATATGGCGGCGTGTTTGTCGTCTTAATTGCCTTACAAATAAAATATAATATATGTTTTGTGTAAATTGCGGATGCGGCTTTGAAGGACCAGGAGTTGTATGTGACTTACGTGGGATAGGTGGATGGCTGTATAGATCTTGCTCTTGGAGTCTGTACGAACTCGTACTTAGCTAAGTCAGCGAAATTGTGCTTTATAAGGTTTTAATTTATACAGTGAATTTTAGTGTTCAATAAACGCTCATAACTGCAACATTGGTATTTTTTACCTAACTTCAACTATAAACAAACTTCAACATTAAATGTTGGGAAAAATATAATAACAGCCCCAACATTTTGGTCCTTCGAGGGTTTTTGTGAAGTGTGTCGTGTGTTTTACTGTGGTAGCGAATCGGTTGGCTGGCCTCCCACAAGCGGGTCTCACCAGTTCAATTGAGAGCGTCGCACATACCCGGTAGAATATTGCGATCACACATATCACTGAACAAACAACATACCAGCGTGAGTGATACTAGGTATCTACAAGACTCGCTATGGAAGCAAAACTGCAAAAACAACGAATCCTATCGGAATCTATCAGGAAGATTTTAAGCAATTTCAAAAAGGATTCAGCTAAACGAAAAACTGCTGCGTACATCAGTGAAAGGCTGGAAGTGGTCGAGGAATTATGGACTCAATTTGACCTAAATAACACCATACTCTCGACATCTACAGAACGAAAAACGGATGATTATTTCATCAGCAAGGCCTATGAAAAGGTTAAACAGGAATATGAAACGATACGTGGGTTATTACAGAACTGGCAAGTTTCATCTACTGAGGATAAGGGGATACCTTCTAACACAGACGAGCTTATTAATCAACAAAGTACTAACTATCGAGCGTTCATGAGAATCATCAAGAATATTAACATATCCGATATTAAGGAGAAGTGGGAAATTGAAGACAAACTCGAGATGCTGCAGGCTAGATGGAAAATAATAGATAAATTGCATTGGCAAATTGACAATTTACTAGTCGGTACTAACGTGAGTTACGAAGAAGAGTATACAAAACATGAAACGCTGTTTGAGGCCACTAAACGAGAGTTAAACACTGCTTTGAATATTTCAAAACATCGATATCAAACTGTGCCACAAATTGAAATACCTACATTTTCCGGTAGCTACGCTCAATGGCCAACGTTCATGGATTTGTTCTCGGAAGCGATACATAACAACTCGTTATTGACAAGGGGTCAAAAAATGCAACATCTTAAAGGTAAACTGCGTGGCGAAGCCGAGCGGCTCGTTCAGCATTTGAATGTATCTGCCGAAAATTATGACACGTGCTGGGACATACTGACTCATAGATATAACAACATACAGTTACTTTTTTCAAAACAAATTCAAATATTTATGAATCAACCCACAGTACAACAACAAACAGCGTTTGAGATAAAACGGTTACATGACACCAGTCTGGAAACAATCCACGCGATCAACAATCTGGGGGTCAATACAACTACATGGGATCCAATCTTAGTTCACATTTTGACTGGAAAATTGGACCCCGAAACATATGCGTCCTACATGGAGAGTAGAAAAACTCCACGGGAGCTGCCCTCCTTTGATGAATTAATAGGGTTTCTGGAAACGAAATTTACGGCATTAGAACCTATTAAGAGAAATAAAAACTTTGCACACAAACAAAACAGCGCGCCAGTAAAAGAATTTACATCAAAACATATTTCAACAAGTGGAAGGTTTAAACTGCCTTCAAAATCTTGTATTGCACAAGCGGAAAGAAGCTGTCCTATTTGTAAAACTCGTCACATACTTGCTTATTGCAAGGTGTTTCGCAACATGCTCAGGAACATGCTTCAGTGGATAGGGAGAGCTCACCTTTCACGAGTCGTAGAAATTAGCATTAGATATACCGTTTGTTCATTTTTTTATATTGTACATAATTTATACAGTTTATTTCAGTTGATGTTCTACAAAATGTTTGCCCATTTCCTTATCTTAAGTCGGGAGCATGTACGAACTCGTACTTAGCTAAGTCAGCGAAATTGTGGTTTATAAGGTTTTAATTTATACAGTGAATTTTAGTGTTCAATAAATGCTCATAACTGCAACATTGGTATTTTTTACCTAACTTCAACTATAAACAAACTTCAACATTAAATGTTGGGAAAAATATAATAACAGCCCCAACAGAGTCTATAGGGGCTGGTTCAACAGCGTCACGTACAACACACTTTGCGATGAGAATGTTTTTAATGAGAATCACACGCGCACTTATAGTTGTTTTTTTTTTTAACGTGGCGCCGGCGCAGGATTCGCGGCGTTCAGAGCGGGTAGGAGTAACGGAGTGACGTGTGACTTGAGAGCGAGGAGAAGACTTGACGAGTAAGAGACGACGACCAACTTCCGCGTCTTGAGAATAGCGACAGACTACTAGTTCATTTCAAAATGGTTCTAGGATATGCGGAGCGGGGAAAGGGGGGTAGGAATAAAGGGTGTGTGTTTGATGCGTTCAGAAACGTGTAATCAGTAATTGAGTAATATTTAAATATAAAAATAATAGAATAAATACGTGAGTAATAACATGGCGTAAACGGCGTTTACAGTAGTGGTAGTGTTAGTGTTAGCATCTGTATATTAATTTTATCTATTCCTTGTGCCTTTGTTTCTATGGTTTTTATTATTTTAAATATTGTTTTTTCATCTACTGGTTTTAGTTCAAATGTTTTTTGAGTGTTATATCTGTGAAATTCGTAATATGTCAGTTTAGAAATGCTAACTTTAAATTCTCTTGGGACATCTAAACAGACTTTATTAATATTATGCGGGTTATTTATGTTGTCATTGATGTTTTTAGTATAATAGGCAGACTTCTCCTTATGCAAAGCCACAATGGATTGATGCTTAAGGTCAAGATAGTATTGCTTTTTTTATTCTAATCCTGGAAATCCCTGGTGCCCCAACGTACCTCGGGCCATCTACGGCGGGTACACGACCCCCCCCTGTGTGGGAACCCCCATGTTCCCTCTGTGCTCCCGGAAGAGCGCGAGCGTGACAGATGGCCTCACCTGTCACCCCCAGGCCTGCGCTTATGGAGGACGGAGGTCGTTCTGCGACCTCCGGCGCCTGAGTCGTCTGCGGTACCTGGCCCGTTCCCTAGCCTGGCGGGCTGGGAGAGTTCTAAACCTCTCCCGGTCCCGCTGTCAATGTTTGTCAATGATTGTCAATGTTTATATTTTGGTATATATAACTGATTGGAGCGATCCGTTGACTGAAATGTAAAATCTTAGTTTTACTTAAATTGATATTTTAATTGTTAATGTCAAGCCAGTTTATTATGGATGTCAAGGAATTCGTAATGTCATATTTATATTGAGTTATATCATTATTACAAGATATTGTAATTGGGCTATCATCTGCGAAAAGCGTTACAGTATTGTTTGTACATTTTGGAAGGTCATTAATATATAATATAAAAAGTAGAGGTCCCATTACACTTCCCTGAGGGACACCGTACAAAACTTTTCGCTCATCTGAAAGATATAGCTCTTCTCGTTTAGTAGTGGGGTTTATTATTGCTATTTCCGTTGTTTTCTGTTCTCCAACTACGATTCGAATAACTTTAGGACATTACCTCTCACTCCATAGGCATCTAGTTTTCTAATTAATATATCATGTTTTACATAATCAAATGCCTGTGTCATATCACAAAATATTGAGCATACAGGCGTTCGTTTGCCTACTTTCATCATAACTTCATGAAGAAAATTGGAAATTGCCAAATTCAAGGTTTTGTTTTTACGAAATCCATTTTGTTCATTGCACAATAGATTATTTTTTTCCAGATATATGTAGGTACAGTTGCGTATGTATGAATTTCTTAAATATTTTGGAGAATATGGGAATTAAAGAAATAGGCCTATAATACTCCATAAGCTCCCTATCCTGTTTCTTAAACACTGGTTTTACAATTTACTGTTTAAGGGTATCAGGAAAAATACCCGAGTTTATACATAGGTTCATAATGTGACACAGATGACCGCTTATTTCATGTGCTACAACTTTAATGACCTTAGTAGTTATTCCATCATATCCAACGCTGTTCGTGTTTTTAAGATTATGAATTATATTTAATATGTCTTGCGGTACACATGGGGACATGAACATTAGGGTGTCTTGAACATGGGACATGAACATTTGAAGCGGACAGAGCAAGCATGTTTTTCGAGTACTTCACAAACCGATACTGTACCGGTACGCGTGTTGCCGCCTCGTTCACAGTCGCTTTCAATAGAACCTTCTACTAAAAGTGACTTAAAGGAGTCTCCATCTAATTCATTTAGTCGGAACACTCTGACGCTGCCAACAGTAGCTAAGGTATGTGATCGATACGGACTATCAACGCGTTCGGCAGCTGCAGTCGCTTCAGCAGTCTTAGTTGACGTAGGAATGGTATCTTCCGAAGATCTAAACCTTGTGATTGATAAAAATAAGATTCACAGAGCTGTTTCAAAGTCACGTACCCAAGCCAGCAAAGACATCGATAAAATTATTATAAAGAGTATCTACTTCGATGGGCGAAAAGATAAAACTCATAAGATCAATAAAATAGACAGCCGGTACCACCGAAAAGAAGTCTTAGAAGAACACATTTCAGTTCTTACAGAGCCGGGATCTATTTACTTGGGACATACGACGCCGAGTCGAGGTACTGCGAAAGGGATTGTCACTTCTATTATAGAATTGTTAGAAAATCAAGGATGGAACTTAGAAGAAGTAAGTTGTGTGGGTTGCGATGGCACTCCTACAAATACAGGTTGGAAAGGAGGTGTCATTAAATACCTGGAAGACTATTTGAAGAGACCGTTACAATGGTGTGTTTGTATGCTTCACACAAATGAATTACCGCTTCGCCATTTGTTTATGTCTCTAGATGGTAGCACATCTGGGCCGAAAGAATACTCGGGACCTATTGGAAAACAGTTAAATGTTTGTGAAAGTAAACCACTAGTGTCTTTTTGTGCAGTGGCTGGCAATTTGCTCGAATTACATGATGACATTGTGAAGGAACTAAGTACGGATCAAAAGTATCTGTATGAAATGTGTCATGCTGTGACGACTGGTTCTTGTTCCCCTGAGTTAGCTAGCCGCCAACCTGGAAAAATGGCGCATTCTGCCAATCGCATACTCAGACTTTATGTAAGTACTGTTTCGCCATCAAATAATTTAAAGCTGCTTGTCAATTATGTGGTCAAAGTTTATGCTCCAGTTTGGTTCCTCATTAAGAAAAACTCATCATTCAAAGATGGAGCCAATCATAGTTTTCAAATGGTTACATACTTCCGATTTTTGCCTGATAAGCAAAGATCTATTGTGAATTCAGTGATCGAGAGAAACGCTTTTTTTGCTCACCTAAATGCCTAATTTTGGCCACAAGAACCAATTTCGTATTTGAAATAAGCACTAGTTATAACGCAGGACACCAGCACTGCAAAAAGAAGGAAAACTTGATACAAACCCTATACCAACCCGTCTGGCCAGCGTGGTATAGTAGGCCAAAACCTCCGTTCTAAGGAGAGGCCTATGTCCAGCAGTGGACTATTAAAGGCTGTCGATGATGATGATGACTAGTTATAAGTATTTAAACTTTACTGAACATTACCTTATGTCTTTGTAGTACCTATAAATTTGATTAAAACTTTTAAAACATTATTTTTGTATCATTTATAGTTTATGTTCGAAACCTCTAAAAATGGCAAATTTGAAAAACTTCTAGGATCGGTAGAGGCCTAAAGATGACAAATATTTAATTAAATTTTGTTATATTTGTAATCTATTCACAAAAACGCAACTTTTGATACCTCTTGCGTAGCCGTCGCTTTAAAAAAAAAAACCCATACATTGACGGGACACCCTAATGAACATAGATTTGCTTGTACTTAAAATGGGTGTGGTGGTTTTTAGAGACGTTGTTTTAGGCTCTATTTTATCGATAAAATAGTTATTAAATTCATTCGATATTTGTATTGGATTCGTAATAATAGTGTCATTTATTTTTAATCTATTTATCAAAGATTTTGGTAAATTTAATTTCGCCTGATTAATAATTTGCCATGTCGTTTTATTTTTATTCCTAGAATTATTAATTTTGTATTTATTTTGTTGCTCGTTGAGTTAGAAACATAATTCTTTTTAATAATTTTGAATATGATTTAATGCGGGATTTATTTTCTGGGTTAGGCTTTAATCTTTGTAGCCATAGTAACTGCCTTTTCTTTTTGTTACATTTTTTTATACCACTTGATACCCATTTTGTCTTTTTAATTATATTTACATTAACTCTAACTTTTGGGAAACATAAATTATAAAACAGTTGAAAGTCCTCTATGAAACTGTTGTAAGCCATATTTGGATTGAGGGTATTATAAATTTCAGAAAATTTTATATCATTTAGATAACTTTTAAATTTTAATAAGTTTTGTTGACAATAATTGTGTCTAAACCTATAATATTTGACAATTTTGCATACTTTATCTATCGGGCATTTTATTAGCTGCGCTGTATGGTCAGAAAGAGCAAACTCTATAATCTCCGTTTTGCAAGGCGTATTAAAATTATGCGCAAAGTTGTCAATACATGTATGGCTCCTAATACGAGTCGGTTGGTATATCGCAAGTTTAAGGTTAAAGTTGAAAAAAATGCGTTCAAATTCAAGTGATTGGTAATTCGATTTTAAAACATTAATATTGAAATCGAAAGCCAAGACAATATTTTTATGTCGTCTTTTTGTGGTTACTTATAAAACATTATGTAACATACTGAAAAAATCGTTCAAATTTCTCATATTTGGTACTCTATAGATACAAATAATAGCAACATTTGATTTAACAATTTCTACGGCACTGCACTCAAAAGTTTCCGGTATTGACATTCTTGATATCCTCTCTAGTTCCTTCCATTCATATCCTTTTCTGACAAGAATGCATGTTCCACCTCTTTTAGTATTTTTTCTGCTTTAATGTGAAGCTAAGACATAGGTATATTTAACAGGGATTCGCAGCCTTCTGACATAAAGTGTTCAGTGATGCATATTTTATCAACATCAATTCCTTTGTCTGTTAATTCATTTATACATACTGTCAAGTTGTTGGATTTGCTTATTAAACCGGCTATATTTTGATGCATTACGTATATGTGTCTAGTTACGAAAAAGACAGTTATTCGAAGCTGTTTTCTGATTGTCAAGCATATTTGCATCACTAGTGTCATTAGATATTGAAGATAGGTATTAATATTATTAATCATATCAAAAATGTCTCTAAACATTGTCAGTATTTCAAAATTATTAATTACGCCTGTACGATAATCAAACATTGTGTCGTCATAGCTTAGGTTTTGGTTTGAGTCGAAAAAATACGCATGTTCATGAGTCAGTATGTCTAGGTATAGTAGATTGTTAAAAGTTTCGACTCTTGAATTATATAGATCAGTATAATTTGTAAGTTGGCGTACATATAATTGTATCGGTGTGAGTAATTTCAAGCAATACCTTTCTGATTTGCAATATTAGCAGTTTCTTAAAGGAATCAAGGGATAGATGAAAAATATCAACTTCACACAGCGCGTCATCGTACAAACGGCAGTCTCGTCTAATGAAACTATTACTTGCGTAAGAGGTAGTTGCCAGGGCAGCAGAGAATAATTTCCTTTTACGACAGCTTCTTTCTGGTCTGCATGGAATTCGAAAATTATTTTTTTGTAACAATAAAAAGGGATTCTACATAGTTATTTAATATTTTGTATAAGAAAGTAACATCACATAAGTCCCTTCGATATTTTAATAACGTTACGTTATGGTATTTGGCAGACGTTTCGTAGTCTACATGTATGTACCCAGTGCGGAAATCGAGAGCTTTAACAAATTTACGAATCCTTTCAATTTTATCGATGTGAATTTGATAATGACATTTGTTTGTATTGAGAAATAAGTTATTGTTCTGACAGTAAAACTCAAAGTTATTCAAGTCGTATTAGAGTAAATTACAGTCTATGCTTTTACGTATGATACGAAATTTTTTTGTGTCGTCGGCATAAAGCAGGACGTTTGAGTTCTTTATGATATCTGAAATGTTATTTATATACAGAATGAATAGCAGAGGTCCAAGATGGGAGTCCTGAGGCACACCCGAGCTTATAGGTTTGTATTGGAATATAAAACCTCTAACTGCTGCAGCCTTTCTTCTGTTTTTGACATAGGAAGTTATCCAACGGAAAAGATCGCCATGCACACCAAGATTCCAAAGCTTTAATAGTAGGGTATTGGGACAGATTTTATCAAAGGCCTGTGCAAAATCTGTATAGATCGCATCGACTTGACATTTGTTCTCCATGGCATTCAGAATAATTTCTGTAAAATTAAGTAGATTCGTGTCTACACTGCGACCCTTAAAAAAACCATGTTGAAACGGACATATATTTCGCTGCAACGGCAGCAAATAATTCGTCCGTAACTATCTATTCCAGTATTTTGCTAAACAGAGAAAGTTTAGATATTGGACGATAACTTTCTATGTCTTGACTAACAGGACCCTTGGGTATAGGCGTGATCAGGGCTCTCTTCCATATGTCAGGAACGCAACCCGTTGACAAAGACTTTTTGAATAAAGCTAAGATTGGTATAGAAAGAGAATCGCAACACTCTTTAATAAAAATAGGCGGGATCCCGTCAGGTCCTGTGCCTTTATTCAAATCTACTGACTTGAGGTACTTAAGAACTATGTCGTGAGATATTTCGACATCGCGCGCGGCAAAAACAATCCGTCCAAACTGAATGGGAAATATTAAAATCGCCCATTAAAATAAACAAATCTTTAGGGTGGTCGTTTATTAACTTTTCAGTTAAGTACAAATAACCTTCCAAAACGGTACGGTAACCGGTGCCTTGAGGAATATAAACACACCCAATATTCAGATACGTGCAGTCAGTAGGTACATGGGATCTACTTAAAGGTATAGACACCCAGAGCGCGTCGGCGCCGGCGTGCGGCTCGTCAGCGTCAGGCCAAGGGCGCTTCCGCGACTGCAGCGAGGAGTCCACTGCGATCGCAACGCCGCCGCCCCGCCCCGCACCACTCGCCAAGGCATACCTATCACTACGGTAAACATCGTATCTTTTATCAAAGTATTCACGGTCAAAATAATCGGCTGTTAGCCATGTCTCTGTTAGGCATATGAAGTCATAATCGCATAACAGTAATTGAGAAAGGAAATTGTGAGACTTCGTACGAAGCCCTCTTACATTTTGATAGTAGCATTTGAATTGCCTAGGAACCATTGTTGTTGTTAGAACTATACGTGAAAATATTAATGTAAAGAAACATATATATACTGAAACTGAAAATGCGAAGTTATAGCCGTTTAATAGGAAGATAGTTGATTCGCTGTATGATAATAATTGTGTATACGATATCATTTCCGAGGTCTGGTCCCCAAGTTGGTTGGGGCAGCGCGTGAAGGGACCCGATGACTCCTGCAGGAGACTCTACTCGGGGGTTGTGCGGTCCATGGCCCTTTACGGGTGCCCAGTATGGGCGGGGGCCCTGAAGGCCAGCAACGTCGCGATACTGCGACGACCGCAGCGAGTGCTGGCCATCAGGATCATAAGGGGGTACCGCACGATCTCCTTTGAGGCGGCGAGTCTCCTGGCCGGAACTCCACCGTGGGACCTGGAGGCGAGAGCCCTTGCGGCTCTGTATCAGTGGCGCAAGGAGGCGCGGGAGTTGGGTCGATGCCCGGAGATTCGAGAAATCGATGACCGGAAATCCCAACTCCGCCAGTTCATCAGAGGGGAGTGGAGGGAACGACTCGGGCAACCGAGCGCCGGGTACGCCGTCATCGCGGCGGTAAGACCCGTTATTGAGGATTGGCTCGAGAGGCGTCACGGGACCCTCTCATACCGATTGACGCAGGTGATCACTGGGAAGGGATGTTTCGGGGATCACCTGTGTCTGATCTGCAAGGAGCCAACGCCTGAGTGCCACTACTGCGATGGCCAGACCGTGGACACGGCCCTCCACACGCTGGCAGAGTGCTCGGCGTGGGTTGAGCAGAAACGAGACCTCGTGGCGGCCATCGGAGTGGGAGTTCTCTCGCTCGATAGCCTGATTGCGGCTATCGTGCGGAGCGAGAGTGCGTGGAACTCTGCCGTCTCCTTCTGCGAGCAAGTTATGCTCGCGAAGGAGACGGCGGAGCGGGACCGGGAAAGGTTTAGGACTCTCCCGGCCCGCCAGGCCCGGGAACGGGCCAGGTACCGCAGGCGACTCAGGCGCCGGAGGTCGCAGAACGACCTCCGTCCTCCATAAGCGCAGGCCTGGGGGTGACAGGTGAGGCCATCTGTCACCCTAGAAGAAGCAGGCCGGGGTGGCGGCGAGCGCGTTGCGAAGCGCGCTCGCTTCCAGGGAGCACAGGGAACATGGGGTTCCCACACGGGTGGGGGGGGGGGGTCGTCTACTCGTCTGTAGATGACCCGAGGTATGTCGGGGCACCAGGGACTTCCTTTCTAGGGTATACCTGGTTCCCCGGCTATTAGTACCCGAGACGGCGTGCGGTTTTAGTCGGTTCGAGTCCGGTCCGGTCCACCGACAGGTGGTATGTCGGACTCGAAGGAGGGACTCGAGGGGATTTCCGCACGGAAAAAAAAAAAAAAGGGTATTTACTGCCTCTTTCCGGTTACAATATTGTATATTTATTATAGAATTGCTCTCAAGCTTTTTGGTAAAAAGATAGATAACTGAACTGAACTAAAGAAAAACGCAACATATTATTGCAAAGTAAAGAACACACTAATGAATGTCACTTAGATTTATTAAGTTTGTTGAGATCGCTGTCACTCTGGATACGAATCACCGGTGTTTTATCGCTCCTGCGCATAAATATTTTACAGTCTCGCACCCAAAGATACGCATAATGCAAGTCCATCTTCAATTTTCGGGCTTTCTTAAGAAGAATTTTATTCCCGGGGGTGAGGTGGTCACCAACGTATACATTCAATGCAGGGCCCGCCACGCCGATATCGGCGGTGGTTAGGCCTCGGCGCGCACGCACTGACGACAGCAGCTGATCCTTCACCAGGCGCCGGGAGAACTTGACCACGATGGCGGGAACCCGAGAATCTAGTGTAGTGCTGCCGGGTGCACCCTCGCGACGTTCCAAGCGGCGCACTCTCTGGATGGAGTCAAGATCCCTGTCTTCCAGAGTGAGACCGACTTTTGCTGATATTGAATGAAGTATATTAAACAGATTTTCTCCATTTGTAATCGGTATCCCTGAAATTTCTACGTCGTTCATTCTAGCGAATTGATCGCGGATATTGTTTTCGTTTTGTAAGGTAGATATATGTTGTTGAGCGTCGCATAGATCGGCTTCTAAAGATGCTATTGTAGGGTTTTTGTTTTCGAGGATAACCAGACGATCTTCTAATGATGAAAAACGGGTTTCCATCTCGTCCCATTTAGAGTTCAGGTTTTGTGATCAAGTGGACACACTACGCATCTCTGGTTTTAATGTGTCGAATTCGAACATAAATTCCTTAACAGTGGAGAATTCTTCTCTCAGCGCTCTTATCTCATGTAAGATACATATAAATCACATACCGCCCGTGGAATAAACTAAGTAACAACTGTTTTAAATTGCTCTTAAAATAATTTTAAAACGATCAGTTTAAAGTGTAGTTATAACGATTGTTTACTATAAATTTAAATTGTTGTAACCGTTATAAGTGAATTAGAGAGGTTTTACAGTGATAAAAACTTATTATAGTTACAATAAGATAACATTTTACATCCCAGCTGTTACAAAGTATTGTGAAGTTTATTCAAAATCAAGTGTTTGGTGAAAACGCGTCAGTAGCGCGTATGGCATGGCGATTAAGACCTTTCTGCCGGGCATCTCAAACGAGCTACACGCTTTAATCATTCAGCGCTTTAAGTAAAACATCACTTTGTACCGTTAAACACACTACTATACGCTTTCGCTTTGAGGATCGCTGCAGGTGCTATTTTATCACCCATACATAAGTTTGAATTAGTCGTTCAAAATGTCAACAAAGAACTGTGCTGGTTGCATGAACGCTTTTAAAAGCCGAGAATGTTCGCAATGTTCTTTATGTCATCTTTGGTTTGATTTATTGTGTGCGAATGTGCATGAAAAGCGGTTCAAACTTATGAGTTTGGAACAGAGAGGATCGTGGAAATGCCCTGGCTGCTGTAGTAAGCAACCCAAGGGCGATAACACAAACACACCTGTCCGTCGTCGTTTTGAAACACCTCCTGTACGCACGGCGCACTTAATGACACCACTGTCGCGTCACTGGGGTGGTTCGAATAAAACCACCGTATCGCACTATACTGTATATATTTACACAAATATAGAACCAATACATGTACCTTGAAGGGTTTATTAACAATAAATCTCTGGTCTATTTACGTCGCCATGTGAACCAAACTATATCGCGATTTAGAATTAGTGTGACACGCCATCTATCGATCGACAAACTAAATTATAGTCACATCTAAACATGCCGCCCGCCATGGACAAATTATGAAGTTATACAATCTTAAAATAATAATTTGTCCATAATTACTTTTTAAGTATGGTTATCACACGGCAACAGTAAAAACACAAAACTAAACAACAAACAGTTAAACAGAAAATTATTTGACAATATACTAAACCAAGCAAAAAAAATATTATACTAGCCGGTGCTTCTTACATAGCAAAAATTAACCTTACAAAATATTATTAACTACTTAACATACAAACATACTAATTACTGTACGGTGTTAATAGGTAATACACATAATTTTACAACGGGTCTTTTTATTACGGCGTTTTTACACCTTAGACTCACAACGCGTGTAACTCCGTCCAAACCCGGATGTTTTTGTTCTACGATTCCAAAAAGCCATTGAGCAGGTGGCAGGCCGTCCTTCTTTGTCAAGACCATGTCACCAATTGCAGGTTCTGGAACCTGATACGTCCACTTGTACCGATTTAGGAATTGTGCAAGATATTCGTGCGACCATCGTCGCCAGAAATCCTGCACCATTTGCTGAGTCAGCTGTAATCGTTTCAATCTGGTGATGTTGGACTGTTCATAATTTAAATCAGGGGCTCTCCTACTAAAAAATGCCCAGTAGTAAGGGGAGCTTGATCTTGACAATTGTCACTCACACGAGACATAGGGCGAGAATTTAGGCATGCCTCGATCTGGGCCAACACAGTAGCCATCTCTTCGTAAGTTAGGGTATTGTTTCCAATAACCCGCTTGAGATGGTACTTTGTGGACTTTACACCAGCCTCCCACAGTCCTCCAAAATGAGGAGCGTGTGGAGGAATGAAGTGCCAGTTGGTCGCATTATCCGCTGATTGGTTAGCGGATAATGAATAGCCCTATCTCATTAGCTACACTGGATCTTCCGATAGCTACTAACTTCTTCAATTCCTTGGCAGCTCCGACAAAATTAGTGCTATTGTCACTGTACAAGTCTGCGCAGTGACCGCGTCTGGCGACAAAACGCTTAAAAGCAGCCAAAAAACCTTTAGCGCTCAAGTCACTGACCACCTCGAGATGAATAGCTCTGGTAGCCATGCACACAAATAGGCATATATAGTCTTTGTACGCGTGATGTCCTCTACCCTTTGCAGATCTTAGGCCAATAGGACCGGCGTAATCAACTCTACTTTAGTGGAAGGTACGACTGGGATTGACGCGTGATTTTGGCAATTGGCCCATGAGTTGTTCTCGTACCTTGTGCCTCGTGCCTCGTGCCTACCTTAGCTGCGTGACGAATGCAAGATATACACTCAAACAAAAAACTTCGCCTTATTCTTCACATCGAGAATCCAATATCTTGATCTCAAGAAGTTTACCATCACTTGCGGTCCTCCATGTAAGGTTCTTTTATGGGCGTCGGCTATTACGAGCTCAGTGAAGTGTCACTTTGAGGGGAGAATTATCGGATGTTTCATACCTTCTACAAGTGCAGCTCTGTCCAACCTTCCACCGACTCTAAGTATTCCATCGTGATCGATAAATGGATTCTGTGAGGTAAGTACACTTTTCCTTGCAATTACTTTTATTTTCAATAAAGTGTCAATTTCAGCGGCAAAATGTTGCTTTTGGCAATGCTTAACACACACAAGAAGTGCATCATTTAGTTCTTTAGCTGATAACCATGAATTAAATTTGTTAGAGGTTCTCTTAAAATTTAGAAACCGTCTACAGTATGCTATGACTCTAATTAATTTACTTAACGAGGAAAACTTCGACCATACTGCCAGTTCTTCGTTACTCATGGTTGCAAGACTGATTACCTTAGCCTTGTGTCTAGATCTGTTTTGTATTCCTTCCGGTTTTCGTGGCCGATTACCTTGTCCTTCAACCACAAAGGTCCTTCTTTCCATAATGTGCTTGAGATTAACTCTATTGGATTCATTCCCCGGGATGCATAATCTGCGGGGTTCTCAGCTGACTTAACGTGACCCCATTGATCTCTACCGACCACGGATAATGTCTCTGAAACTCTGTTTGCTACAAATGTTTGCCAATTGCAGGGATGTTTGCTAAGCCACGCAAGAACTATTGAGGAATCTATCCATGCATAAATGAGATGCCTTTCAATATTCAACACTTCACGTAATAATTTTACTAGTAAAACTGCAGCACACAGCTCAAGACGGAAACGGAACGGGATTGACATTTGCTTAATGGGTGCGACCTTTGTTTTTGCAGTTATCAAACGTGAATGGACACCATCTTGGTCATCGACGATACGGATATATATTACTGTACCGTCAGCAAGACTAGATGCATCACTGAATCCGTGCAACTACTGAATCACCAAATCACCATCACCAAGTGATGTTCGAAGCCATCTAGGTACTCGAAATGGAACTAGATTTTCAAGTTCATCCCGGTAAGTATGCCATTCATTCAATAACGTGCATGGCAACTCTTCATCCCAATCTATACCTGACAACCATAATTTTTGTGTTAGTATTTTCGTTTTTATGATTACAGGTGCGAGCCAGCCCAAGGGGTCAAACAACATGGAGATGTGGGAGATAATGTTTCTTTTTGTTGCAGGTGTCTTCGAAACAGGTAGTTTCACCGTGTAAGCAAATTCATCAGACTCCCGACGCCAGGTAAGTCCCAAGATTTTGATCACATTATCAATTTTTAGTTCATGGCTTTCTTCTTGTTGCTTATCAATGTTTATGTATTTCAACAATTCTTCGTTGTTGCTTCTCCATTTTTGCAACTCGAAGCCTCCCTTTGCTAATAGTTCCGTCATTTGTTTATACATTTCCCTTCCTTCAGATACAGTTTGACAACCGCCATCATGTCATCCATGTAAAAATTCTGCATAACAATAGATTTCGCAACTGGGTTGTAACCGCTTTACGTGTCAGGCGGACTACTCACCGGCTTACCCAGCGGAGAAATACACGAGATTACCTCAGGGCGCCTTGTCGAAAACAGAAGGGTGTGCGTGTGGGCAACCTAAGGGACTCCTCAGAGAAAGACAACTTACACCTCAGTCATACATACATGTATATTTCAACTAAATACAGAGTTACAATTAAAAAAAAACTTAAAATAGTGGGTATATAAAAAAATCCCGCAGCGGCGCGCGTCAAGGCCGAGCTGATGCTGCTCGGAGCCTCCTCGTCAGCAATCCAGCAGGCCACTTCCACACCAGCCCGAGTCGGCTATTTATATTAGGTATAATGGAAGGTTCAATATTTATATTAATTACATTAACAAGAACTACGTAACCCTTGAATGAGGCTGACCGCTTGCTTGGTGAGCCGCGTGACTGCCAGTTTACCAGAGGGTACTGAGAAGCTCGATTACGCACCAGAAGGCCACAAACGAAAGAGCACGCCGTCTGAGATTGTTTGTCTTGACCCGAAATCTGGAGCCCTACGAATGGATTAGCACTCATATAATCGTTCAGGTTCCAGAAACAAATGACTACAAGAAAATTAAGATTAACTTACCACTGACGTGGGTACTTAGGACAAAGAATTAACTAAAAATTAATTACCAGACCACTTAAGATCGGAAGACTAGAATCACCAGAGTGTCCCCTGCGGCTGAAAGCCGGACTTATATATGCTCGGTTTGTGAAATTTCTAGAACGAATCCCTTCTTTATCATTTTAAATTGTCATTCAAATTATCATCGAGGTTAACACGACTCAATTCAACAGTAACTCGCTTCCTACCATAACAGGACACTTTTAACACCAATACAATTTGTCAGGATAAATTATTACTACGACTTACCAAAAAAACAACGCCATCTAGTGGTCCGATGGCGGACGAAGAGACATCAATGCTATAGTTACAATCTACTTTGGATAAATCAATAAATGCGACGCGGGGCAACAGGTGTCACTGTTTACAACTCCGTACGCAATACTAATATAATAAAAAAAATAACTGTTACAGGGTACTTATCTCCTTCATCTTCTGCAAGCTGGTGCAACGTTTTGACGGCTAAATACGGAGCTGCCGCCGTTCCAAACGTTACTCTTAGAAGACGGAAATATTTAATTTCTTCTGAACTGTCTGATCGCCATAATAAGCGTTGAAAATCCACGTCTTCATTAGAAACAAGTACTTGTCGGTACATTTTCACTATATCTGAAACAATGCAAATAGGGTATATACGCCATCTCAATACAGTATGTCGCAAATCCGCTTGTAGGGTTGGACCCGTCATTAATTCACTATTCAGCGACACTCCATTTCTACCCAAACAAGAGGCGTCAAATACTACCCTAAACTTGCTGGTAGTTTTGTCTTCCCTTAAAACAGCGTGGTGAGGAAGATATACCACATCTTCTCGATTCACTTCTTCTGGCGGTATCGGTTCCATATGACCTAGTTCGAGATATTCGTTAATTACATATGAATATTTCTTTTTGAGATCTAAGTTCTTTTTTTTTTTTTTTTTACGTGTGGAAATCCTCTCGGACCGTCACCCCGCCGGGGCTCTCGTTCATCGGGGCGGTGTGTCGGACTCGAACCGACTAAAACCACATGGTGTGCCCTCTTTGCGCTTCTAGTTTAGGAGGGGTCCAGGTAGTTATCGCCTTCTGGACCCCTCCCAGCGCCGGCCCGCTCCTGTTGCGGGCTCCGTCTCAAAGTTTCCTCTCTTTAGGCGGCGTCCGGCACACGCGGACGCCGCCCCCTCGCGGCTGGCCAACTAATGCGGGTGGAGGGGAGAACCCATCCCGTCCACCCGCGGCCACACTCAGGGCGGCATGAGGCGCAGGTAAGCGCGCCTCCGCCGCCCGTTTCGCCGGCGGCGGATCAGGTCCGAGTGGAGGTCGTCCTCCCGGGCCTTCTCCGCCGCCTCCTTCTGCGAGATTACCTCCTCGCAGAAGGTTGCGACCGCGGTAAAACAACCGTCGCTACCGGCCATGGAGCGAATTACGGCCGGTAGCGAGAGATCTGCTCCGATGAGTGCAGTGAGGGCCCGGCGTTGCGTCGCCCATGCGGGGCAAACCGCCAGCGTGTGCTGGGCCGAATCCTCACTGCAGTCGCAGTGGTGGCAGGCGGGACTCGATTCCCTCCTAGCGACCGAGTACAGGTACTTTCCGAAGCAACCGTGCCCGGAAAGCACCTGCGTCAGCCGGAAGGAAAGGGTCCCGTGCTGCCGCCCTGCCCACTCGGCGATGACCGGCTGGAGAGCCTCCACGGCGGCGAAGCCTCACCATGGTGGCTCGGCGAGCGGCTTCGCGCCACTCGCGCACGTCTTCGGGCGGAGGGCGAAATCCGCTCTCCGCCCGGAAGTCAGCCACTCGCCGATAAACTTCGGCGAGCACTTCCGCCTCCAAATCCCACGGGGGTGTTCCGGCCAAGGCGCAAGCCGCCTCGGTGGACACCGTGCGGTATCCGCGTATGGCTCTGACCGTCAATATCTTCTGGGGGCGCCAGAGGCGCGCCCTATTCGGGGCGGTCAGAGCCGCCACTTGAGATCTAAGTTCTGGGCTAACCTTTTCTCTAAACTAAGAAACCTACGTAATGCAATATCTTTTGTTCGACCATGTTCGCAGTTCTGTTTAGTTGTTTTAAAAGGCAGTTTAATAATATAACGTCCAGAAGAGTCCCTAACAGTAGTCTTCCTGTAAAATGCTTTGCATTCTTCTTCTTCCTCAGTGTAGTGTTTTTTTGAGACTACAGCTTCTTCTATTTCCCAAAACCGACCTTGATAATTTTGGTCATCTTGGAGAGTTAAGTAACAATTTTTTTTTTATTTTTTTTTTAAAAAGACAACGCCCGCATTAGGAATAAATCCTGTGTCGCGGGGGACTTTACAAACATACATGAAACGGACACAAAGGACACCCAGACTCAGAACAACAATTTGTGGATCACACAAAGTGTCGTCCCATGTGGGGTTTGAACCCACAACACTCGGCGTAGTAGGAAGCGGCGTGGCGACCGCTTAAACCACTACGCCATCCGTGCAGTCAACAACAACAATGGCTCTTGTTACCTGCTATACCTTTATTTTCTGGTACTTCTCCCGACAGAATCCACCCTAAGGTTGTATCTTGTGCTATCAAAGAACCTAGAGGTCCTTTACTAAGTCCCTGTTTTATAACTTTACTATACACCGAAGAACTTAGCAACATGTCTATTCTTCCAGGTTTGTTCCAAGTAGGGTCTGCATAGTTCTTATTTTGCAACTGTGGACTCCCTATTGTTTGCATTGGCAAAACTGATGTAATTGGTTTTTGAACATGAGCTTTAACTGTTACAATTGAGTTAGGATCATGCGTTGATTGCAATTTTGGATCCACAACATATTTTGAGGTCAATGCATTCTTACCTTCCTCGTCTTCTCCCAACCTAAGTGCGGTATGCTTCTTCAACCCAAGAAGTTGTACTGCTGATTCCGTTACATATGAAGCCTGTGAACATTGGTCAAGCAACACACGCAAGACAACTCCTGTACCTGTGTTTTCTGCTACCAGCAGCAGCACAATTGGTAACTGTACGAGTTTGGTTTTCTTTAGTATCAACTGATTGCTTAATATCTTCCTTTGAGTGAGCTGGAACTGTTGACGCATCCTTAGAAGGTAATAAGGAGTGATGTTTCCGTTTACATATTCGACATGTTGTCTGCAAATGACAGGCATAAACCGCATGACCTGATCCGAGACAATTAAAACATAACCCGTTTGATAGGACGAAGTTACGACGTGAGGTTACACTTTCGTTACCAAATTTTTTGCAGTGACCGAGTTTATGATCTGATCCACAATAAACACACAACTTTGTAGCTACATGTAAAGTTTTGACAGGAACATTTTTATTAACATGGTTTTTTGACCTTTTATCGTCCAGAAATTCTAGGGAGCGAAAACGTTGTTCCAGATTTTTTTTGAACTGTTCCCACGTAGGTAATTCTTCTGAAAATTCACAAATTTTCACTTCCCACAACTTTCTGGAGTCTGCATCTAATTTTAAGCCTAAAATATGTATGACGATAATGTCTGAATGAATCGACATTGATGTCTAAATTCCTGAGAGCATTCCTTAGTGCTGATGCTGATTCAACGACAATATTTTTCTGACTAAGAAATCGTTTTAAATGTAATGGCCATAAACCTTTTATTGTTGTATCGATTATTTAATTGCTCCCAACATGTGTTATAATTTGCATTGCCAATGGGTACATTTTTTAAAAGTTGATCAGCTTCTCCAGTTAAATGACTCTTTAGATATTGCAAACGCTGAACATCGTCTAGCGACTGATTGTTGTGTATTAATGACAAGAAATGGTCCCGGAAGCTAACCCAATCAGCGTACTGACCCGAAAACATTGGCTAAGAAATTTTCGGGAGCTTAACATTGGAAGTTGGCTTGGGCTTTTCACTTGAACAGACACTTTTTTCACACATCAGACTTGTTTAATTTTTCCAGAATTTCGTTTAGTTCTGTTTTATAGTCTAAATACAAATCTTCTGTCATCTCATAAACTCCTGCAGTACTATATTGTGATGCATTATATTCAGTTTCATCAATTTCGCTAATAATTTTCTTGTGAGTTTCAATGAAAGATGTCCACTTTACTTCCAGATTTTCCAACCTTACGGTAACATAGACTTTAGTGATTCTTTCCTTAGGCGATTTTTTAAAGTTCGTCCTATTCCGTATAGTACTATTTATTGAATTTATTTGAACTTTATTGTATGCCTCCATGATGAAATTATTCTCTTACACTCGTAATATTCTTTACTTCAATTCGACAAAAAAAATTCTAAGTGTAGAAGATTTTAGTGCAAAGTCTTTTTATTTTAAACACTTGGACAAAAATCGGGCATAGCTTCGCCGTCAGTTCACTTTTTAGAAAATTATTCTAAGTCCTAAACACTTGTAATTTTTATTGTTCATGCCCTAGAAACTTTAAATTTACTAAGTCTTATTCACTTTATTGCTAAGAAGTAAAATGTTCAAACACTTACAGTTTTACAGCACCTCACTTTAGTTTAAGAATGTTCCAGGATCCTAGTTCAGGTCCGCGCCATCGAAGATGCACCTTGTTGGTATCTGGGTGATACCTCGCCTTCAGTTCCAAGCTGCTTCGTTGTCACACCAGCTCACTGCGACGACTTCCCACCTTGGGAATGTTAGCGCCCCGAGCAGCGATCCACTGCCCATAGGTGCGCGGCTCCGAAGCTAGCGGTTGTCCACCGCTAAAAATGCCCTCTTCAGCCAGGCTCTAATGTCCGGCAACGAAGGACCACTATGTACGCACGGCGCACTTTACACAAATATAGAACCAATACATGTACCTTGAAGGGTTTATTAACAATAAATCTCTGGTCTATTTACGTCGCCATGTGAACCAGACTATATCGCGATTCAGAATTAGTGTGACACGCCATCTATCGATCGATCGACAAACTAAATTATTGTCACATCTAAACACCTCCTAAGGACCCACAGCGGTCGTCTTCGCCTACTGACGTTAATATTACTCGCCGCACTAAATCACCACGAGCCTTTTCACCAGATCGTTTAGGCGATGACACCGTTATTCAGTTTACAAAGGGAACTTTGAATTAGATAATAAAACAAGAGATTCAGAGCGTAATTAAATGTGCGATATCAGAGCAGCTCCAACAAATTAATGAACTAGTTGCTGATTTTAAAAAGTCGTTATCGTTTTTTATCGAGAAGTACGAAGAAATGAGGGCTTCGTTAGAGGAAAAATCGAAGAAGATAAATAAGATTGAAAATGATAACAGATGCCTACAAGATACACTTCAACAACTTAGTAGGCGCCTGAATTTGATGGAGCAGGAGTAGGGTAAGATTGGGGGTAAGAACCCCCAATCTTCCACACGTATAATATGATCCAGAAGCCCTAATTTTCTACACATACAATATGATCTAGAACCCCCAATTTTCTACACGTACAATATGATCCAGAAGCCCCAATTTTCTACACATACTTATCAACAACAGTTAGCAATTGAATTTCAACTGCATCAATTAAAATCATCAGCCGTTAGCAGCTGAACAGCAATAAAGATTTGTGCAGTTATATATTTGTTCTTATATAGTTGTTATATATTGTGTTCTTATAGGTTTAGGTTTCTTCTATTAAATCTACCAGATTGTTGTAGATTCTAATTATTCGAGCCCATAACATAAGCCCTTTAAAGCGAATTTTAGAGCATTTGTTGTTTTCTCTACAGCAAGGTATTAAGATTTCATTATACTGCTCATGATTTATTATTTTTACTATATGAAGCCTGCATAATCGCTTTTCTACTATCATTACCTGCACTCGATCGCCTATACTCAATGTCATGGTAAATGGTGAAGTAACAATTATTGTATTTTTAAACACAGCACAACTGACACAGTGGAGCCACGACTCTGAGTAGAACTCTTATATACTATGTTCGATTAGAGCCATGGCTGTATAACAGTGTAACTTTATAAAAGTGACATCTGTGATGCACTAACTAAAAGATCTTAAATGTTAAAGTATGTATATTGCGTTCACTCGTCTGGTACAGCGTTTTCTTTCAAATAGCTCAAAATAAAACAACATAATGTTTATTTTTAAAAATTTATTAACTATACACCATTTGTTTAGAGATAAAACATTTTTTAATGCACATATTGAATCGTGATAAATACAACTATACAAATCATAACAATGTTCATATTGTTTGCACAGGCTTAATAAACTAGGGCAGCCTTTATCTTCTAAATTATTTATATTATTACTATTTAGAATACTTTTCAACCAAGATACCTTTTCCAAACTTTTGACATAAACACATTTATTGCTCAAAATATTGATGATTAAATTCTGGTAATTTGAATAAGACACAATTCCTTCATTCCAGTATATCTTTCTATTACGTTCAATCCAACTTACTTGCCGTCGTTCTTGTCTTGTTAAATCATAAAATGGAAACGGTACTTTTATTAGAAACACCTGTATTTTTTTATCACACAATATGGCTATTTCTTTTATTATAAATTCATTTGCTTCTGTTTTGAAAACTTGTACATCTACAATGGCCGTCATGATAATCTGCGTACTATGTTACTCAGAGGTTTGTATTCCACAAGTCGATCATTTATGATTAAACAGTATGCGGTTGTGTTATCTGGTATTAGCGTTGAACATTCAAATACTAGCCGTACGTCAACTGAACCTGTTTTTAGACTGTCATTTTGCCTTGAGCAATCTATGATGAAAAGCGGTGCCTTTTCTTTAAAGTCCTTTAGATCGAGCAAGGGGTCAACTGACAACGAGGGGTCAACAACTAATACGACTGACGAAATTTTACATATATGTCGTATAATATACTGTAAGCAAAAACAGATTTATTTAATTAAAAAACAATTTAATGTTATACAGAATACGAAAACACTATCTGGTTATTTAACTCTAATACATAATTGAAATATTAAGGCTAAGTAAACTATTATAGTTACGTGATACACGCCACAGAGATGCACCAGTCCGCACACCGCGAGGTCCCGAGCAAAAGTGACCGATCTTCACGATACTACTCGTCATTCGATAGTCTCATTCGAATGACGTCACACCGCGAAGTTAGGTACAGACCACCATTGGCGTACTTCACTCTATTCCTTCATTCCTTACACGGCCTCTCCTGACACCCTGACGTCCTCGTCAGGTTCAAGTAACCGGACCTCTTCATTGTCTTCATTTGCAGTGGCTTGAACCTCTACTAAAAGTTTATTAGGATCCTCTGTAGGTACATCGTCGTCCGATTGGTCAGTTGCTGAAAACAATTATCCAATTTAGTGTTAAACAGTTAATAAATAGCACTCATGTTAGTAACAATTAACAGGGATAGGAAAAGGTTTGAACCCCAAGGAAAAGAGGGAAAGATTGTTTATAGTCCGTTCCAGACTACAAACAAACAATCACTGTTACATCCATATAAAACTAAACAACCAGAAGTTTAGTACCTTGACAAGAGTAGACCTACAGCATGAGGATCTACTGTTACCATAAAATGACCAAGAGTTCGGGGCTGGTTACCCTGTCCATAGGCCTTAAAGTCCACTCAGGAAGACCATGAGTTTGGGGCTGGTTACCCGGTCCATAGGTCTTAAAGTTCACTCAGGAAGACCATGAGTTTGGGGCTGGTTACCGGGTCCATAGGTCTTATACTTTCTCTCAGGAAGACCAGGAGTTTGGGGCTGGATACCCGGTCCAGGGGTCTTATAGGTTTTCTAAGGGGGACCATGAGTTTGGGGCTGGTTACCCTGTCCATAGGTCTTAGAACACACTGTAAAATCACAAGATCTACTGTTACAGTGACTTACTCGCAAAGAAGGTTGCACATTCTTCAGGCGTCCATTCACCTTTCCAAGGTACCATGAATTGAGCTGCGGCATAACTTACTTTGCCATAAGCTCCGGCCAGTAATTTCAACTCATAACGACCATTTTCGAGGACTTTAGTTATCTTATATGGGCCACGCATACCAGGATCCAATTTTCCTTTGGATTGTGTGTATTTAATGACAAACGCAAGGTCGTTCATCTGGAAAACATGGGGCGGGTCTCGACCTTTATTGACATATTTATCTTGTCGCTCTTGGTTTTCTTTAAGACGTTCGGCCGTCCTTTGTCTGTCAAGCTCTCGCAGGGACTGCCGTTCAGAACTTGAGCAGTCTTGAGTAACATCACGAACTAGAGCTTGTATTACGGGGGTGACTCCCTCGGTGCCTATTAAAAGATTTAATGGAGACGCCCGTGTGGTCTTTTGTTGAGTAATGTTGAGGACAAGCTGTAAACGCCATAATTCTTCAGACCATTTACTTTTCTTATGATTGATCTCTATACGTAACATTAAGTAGAGTGCGAACATATCTTTCAACCTGACCATTAGAACGATGCATTTCTGGGGTGATATGATGTATCGAACATCCTAAATCGTCAATCCACTTAAGAAATCGTGCAGATTCAAACATACGGGCTCTGTCAGTAACCAAGAGACGTGGAGTACCGAATAAGGACATAACATTTTGAAATACTTGTTTTAACTCATCCAAATCTTGTTTATAAAGAGGATACAGTAGACAATATTTAGAGAAAGCATCTACTACTACCATTATATGTTTATATCCATTAGACTCGGGCAAGGGACCGAGAGCATCCATATGGAGGGTGTGAAAAGCTATATCTGGCTTAGGCCACGATGTGATAGGCTGTAGAACGGCTCGTGGAATCCTTTTATTGGCTATACAGGTTAAACAATGTCCTATGTATTTTTTAACAAACGTTTGCAGACCAGGAAACCAGAAATATTTTAATATCAACCCTATTGTTTTATCTACCCCCACATGACAATGTTCATCATGAAAAACCCTGAGTAGGCTAAACCTATACCCCTTTGGTATATAACATAACAGCCGTGATTGTTCTCCTACCGGCGAGTACCGGTAGTAAAGAATGTCATTGTTTTTTACATAACGACTAGCGTCTAATTGTCCATCGTCTAATTGGCTAATTAGTTTTCGAGTTTCTTCGTCACCTGACTGTGCGATTTGCGCCCAATTACGTGGTTTGTCTATGCTATTTACAAAACGAATAGGGTTGCGACTAAGGTAATCGGCGTGAGGCATTAATACGCCTTTACGGTAAACAATGGTGAATGTAAAATCTTGTAAATACACCCACCATCGGGCCACACGTGGTAAGAGATCCTTCTTATTTTGTGTAGCTTTTAAAGCATTGCAATCGGTAATAACTTTGAATTCAATGCCAATAAGGTAGTGACGAAAATGACGTAAGGCTCTAACTACAGCTAACGTTTCTAATTCATAGGAGTGATATCGTACTTCCGCTCCACTAGTCACCTGACTGTAGTAGGCCACTACACACTTACGACCATCCCTATGAATTTGAACTAGAATAGCTCCGTATCCTTGACTGCTGGCGTCCGTATGGACCTCTGTATTTAAATTAGGGTTAAATATAGTGAGAACCGGTTCGTTAGTTAAACACTTAATAATATCGGCACGAGCTCGTTCTTGTTCTTCACCCCAATTAAATTCTACATCCTTTTTAGTTAAACGTGCGATACATGAGGTTTTGAAAGCGTAATTCTCTATGTACTTTCTAAAATAGCCCGCAAGTCCTAAGAATTGCCTAACTTGACGCACATTTTTAGGCGCAGATGAGTTTATCAATGCCGTTATTTTCGATTTTGAAGGACGAACCTCACCGTTAGTTATTACGCGTCCTAAATACTCTATTTCAGTGTTCAAAAAGGAACATTTTTTCATATTCAACGAAAACCCAGCATCCGTTAAAGTCTTTAGAACACTATTAAGGATATGTAAACCGGCGTCAATACTCTCACTAATAAGTAACACGTCATCAATATACACCACAACAACGCCGCTGTTTATGAAAGAACGCAGGATATTACTAATGATTCTTTGGAAAAATACTGGCGCATTCGCGAGTCCAAAAGGCATTTTCAAATATTCATAATGACCTTCTGGCGTCACAAAACCCGTGAGAGGAATCGAGTCATTATCTAAACGAATCTGATGGAACCCTGATGCCATATCAAGGGTCGTAAAATATTTACCTTTACCCAACCGGTCAATATGATCCTCAATTAACGGCAAAGGATATCTGTCTTTAATCGTAATTCTATTTAAGGCCCGGAAATCTACACACATTCGATCAGTACCGTCTTTTTTCTTTATCAAGAGTATAGGGCTCGCGTACGCAGACTCCGATTCTCGTATTATTCTTTTAGATAAAAGATCTGCAATAATTTCACGAACCTTCAACTTTTCATTAAAAGATAACCGGTAGGGCCTGTAATGTATCGGTGCATCACTGTTTAAACGGATGTGCATGCTACCAGTCGTCACGCTTGTAGTAGCCAGTCCGGTAATCATAAACTTTGAAAACTGATTTAAAATCTCCAAAAGTCTTTTGCGGTCATTTCCTACAAGTGAGGTCTTAATAGCGTGCTCATCCGCTTCTACCGTCGAAACTTTTGTCGGGACCGAATTGTAAATTAATCGTTGACAAACCTTAGTACGTATATATGTTACCCCCTCACGATTTAAAACATCTGTACCGATTATGATAGGTGCATTCATACTTTCACTGGGCACAACCAATAAATCAACCTCAAGAGTGATTTCTTCAAACTCTATGGTAAGCGTTACGTAAGAGAGCACTCGAGTGATAGTATGACCAACACCTTTTAACTTGCGATAAGTGGATTTTGAAGAACACGAGAAATAACTCACGACAGAGGTGGAGATTAGTGAAACGTCTAACGCGCCACTATCTATCAAGACGTCAATGGAAATTCCCTGAATCACTCCCACCATAACGTCTCTAGAACTATTCAATTTAGGCAATGAGCAAAAATTTACGTTCGCTCTCCTCTGATCAGAACGTTGCTTAGCAAAACAATCCTTAATATGATGACCTATCTTTTTACAATACACGCAGGTAGTTTTCGATTCCAGTTTTATCTCACTATTAGTTGGCTTTACACTAGTAGACGGTATTACAGTCGTACTATTGGAGGGTACTTGATTCGTATTTACTGATAGTTTGTGCTTGGAGCGACAGTTAACTTGTTTGTGACCCATCAGTCCACATGAAAAACATTTAATCGGAATGCTTGATAAATACCGTTTGCCAATATGTGGTTTAACAAATCCTTTACTAATACCGCGGTCAGAACTAGAAGGCTTTTCGGGTTTATTATGCGCTGGCTTAAGGAAAGTAGCTAGATAATTTACTAATTCACAGGGCTTCAGATTACAATTCGTAGCAGACGCCTTAATATGCGGGTCATTAATACCACGTATGACGATCGCACTAATAAGCTCATCACTCAGTCCCTTCACTATTTTCAAACGCAATAAAGATCTACGCGCGTATTCAGCATACGTTGCATAATCGTCGGAACTCATACTCATCACTTCATACAAAATATTCGCCACATCGATCTTGTTCACGCATAAAGACCTAAAATCTTTTTTAAAGTTACTCCATGATCGGTCCGTCGTGACCCAATCATCTAACCATGACTTAGCATCACCCTTAAGACAGTGCCCAATGCGCGACAAGCACTCAGCGTCACACCATTTGTTAAGAATTTGTGCTCTGTCTACCTCCTCAAACCAAAAATCAACATCATTCATGTTAGGGTCGAAATTCGAAACGTAATAATCACGAGAACTACCCCACCTTAAAGACTGAATAGCGTCTACGATTTTTTCAGTAGAATCATTAGGTTCTGTACGCGTTTCGATATTTGAAGATGTCGTCATGGTAGACCTACCTTCTAATGCTTTTAACCGCGTCATGATAACTTGTAACGATTCACGTAATTCCGAACCATGAGAAGAACCGTGGGTAGAACGACTACGATGCCGGCGGCGGTAACGTTTAGAATTATTATCATCACTCGAGTCAGATCGACTGCATGAACGTTTACGCCTACCCATTATAATAGATCAATATACACCGAAGCAAATTACACAATATTAGCAGATAAACACCAGATATTAATAACACAAGTAACAAAAAGAAAAAGTAAAATCGATTGTGGGTTGAAGGATAACTTTGTCCCACTTCTGATGTAAGCAAAAACAGATTTATTTAATTAAAAAAACAATTTAATGTTATACAGAATACGAAAACACTATCTGGTTATTTAACTCTAATACATAATTGAAATATTAAGGCTAAGTAAACTATTATAGTTACGTGATACACGCCACAGAGATGCACCAGTCCGCACACCGCGAGGTCCCGAGCAAAAGTGACCGATCTTCACGATACTACTCGTCATTTGATAGTCTCATTCGAATGACGTCACACCGCGAAGTTAGGTACAGACCACCATTGGCGTACTTCACTCTATTCCTTCATTCCTTACAATACTATACTTATTCTCAGAGAACGTTAAGCCTAAAGGTTCATATGGATAATATTGCGAATTCAAAATTAGTGTTACGTTTGTTACATCACAATGATCGAATAGTGAACTATCTGATAATTTATTACATTTTCTATTGGTTTCTAAGCAGAAAATGACGTATCTGGTTTTTCCAATTGTGATGCAGTTTTAACTGACGAAGAATGCTTTGTGCCTTTCGCCAGTAAAGGGTACTCATATAAGTCCCAATTTCTAAATGCCATTAGAATAGGTTTATCTCTTTCTAAATGTTTTAAAAGCGTCAATCGTTCTCGATCTGACACTTTTATATGAGGTACCTTCCATTGCACCCTTTGTACATCTATTTAAAAATGTGCAATGTCATCAGTAAGTATCATGCTATTTAAATTCGAATTACTTCTATTCAGTATAAGTTCATGCTTACAATTTATTACAATTTTATTATAGTCTTCAGCAAATCCTAGAATTTTATTTAACGGTATTAAAGCACTAAAATGACCATCGCTTTTACATCCGTCTAAGTTCCAACCCCATAAGGCAGTAACTTTATTTTCTCCTTCATTTAATGAAACGTATGATTTTATGGTTGACGTTATACCTGAATTTTTAATACGATCTATTTCAATACCATTCATTTCGTACCTGATGTCTTGAAACAAATACATAACAAAGTTATTACTGAACACAACACTTTCTTTAGGCGGTTTCCCGTCTTTACCGAAGAGTTTCGCCTCACCTTCGATGTAAATTGAACTGGCTGATGGTAGCGCATATATGTCTTGCTGGTGTATGGGGATTCTGATTTCATCGTTTTCTCTGAAGCTATTGTTGTAGGGATTGTGAGAATGGATTTGATAACTTTCAATCGAAGTATCGAAGTGGGGTAATTCGGCAACCTGTAGTATATTCATAGTATGAAACCTAGGGCTTTAAGAAAATCTTTATTCGACTTCGTCAAGTTTTTTAATATTATTTTACGTCGTTGCTCTTTGAATGTCTTAGAAGAAGTAAGACGCTTTATATTGACTATAGGGTTTTTTATAACACAAACCATATCGTTTTTTGTTAAATGCGACGTAGTTAAATATGTTTTTCTTAAAAGTTTATATTTCCAGCGATGGTAACCGTCATGCTTACATAGTGAACTAGTTTGAAAGGTCTTGTTTATTTTATTCTTTGACCACGCCAAAAAAAAATTAAAATCTTTAAACATAGATGTCCACAATTAAATGGATGGTCACGTTGTATATTATTATAGTTATAATGAACTTTAGAACCTAAGTATCTTATAAATTCCTTCGGGGGTTTAAGGTTGCCGTAACTGTCAAAATATTCTAAATAATCATTATATTTTACAAAGGCTACCCAATGAGAACCGGGGTTTTTAGAACTATCTAAATTAATAATTCCGCATTCTTTTTTAAAGGGTCGTTTTGGGAGTTCATCTCTCATAAAGACACCTCGAAAATAGGGAATGTTATTTCCATATTTTAAAATTTCTAAATTTGTTAAGGCTCGATTGGGTAGCCGATACTTTATTTTTTTTCTTTCGATACATAAATTTCAAGTCCATCTTTATGCGGTTTAAGATGTTATCCCTTTCCGATGCAAAGAGCTTCCATTTTTTCATTATGCCTTTTCAGTTCAGCAAAACGCTTTTTGGCCATCTTAAATTCATTAATAGCTTTAGCAATACCAGATGCACCACCTGCTAAGGCTCCAGCGGCTGATAGTCCCGCAAAAATAGGAATTAAAGGTAATACTCCGCCAGTTTTTGGTATTGGAATAATACGGGGAAGTTTTATGAATGAATTATCAACGAATTCTCTAGCAGCGGCTACAGCTAATTCTATTGCCGTTTTCTTACATTTTGGTTTTAGTTTTTGTATATATTTTTTCGTTTAGTAATTACATTCGTTCTTTTTGAAGACTTCTTTTTACAGTTATGACTTTTTAGGCCTGCACCTGTTTTTATTTTTGTTAACATAGCTTTGCTTACTATATGTGCTGCAAATTTTTCCCCTAAACTCGCATCAAAGGCAACTGAACGCTTTTTGGCCATTTTTAACAATACTAAATCTGCTTTATGCCTATCTTTTAAGTTTGATGATCTAAGATAAGCAATGTCGTGCTCTTTACAATGTTCGTTTAATTTATTCTCACCTTAATTTCCGCGTTTAATTCTCTTAATTAATTTTGTACCTGTATCCAATAGTTGTATCCTGGTAAATGTAACTCAAATGGTAAATTATTTATTAGCCAGTTGCGTAGACCGCTCTCTCGAATACACATCATAAGACTGATCAATAATGGTTTGAATACTGAATAAATATGTTTTATTATAATATGTTCGACTTATCAATCCAACTATTTTCAGCAGAGGGCAAACCTAACCATTATACTAAAACCTTGTTCCTTTTCCTTTTAAGAACTTTTTCAACTAAGTATACATCAGGATGTTTCATCTTCTGAAGTTCTTGCGCACAAAATGCTCCTAAAATTGGTTGACCTTTAATTGTATCTTCAATTAAATAAGTGACTGGAGTTGTGTTTTGTATTTTTCGAATTCTGAATATTTCTTTCGACCAATTGGGAGTATATCTTTTTTCAAATGTTCCTTTGTATTTACTGATACGCACATAATTATCTTCATCATCATCATCAACAGCCTTTACTAGTCCACTGCTGGACATAGGCCTCTCCTTAGGAAGGAGGTTTTGGCCTACTATACCACGCTGGCCAGACGGGTTGGTATAGGGTTTGGTTCAAGTTTTCCTTCTCTCTGCAGTGCTGTTGTCCTGCGTAGTTTGCTTCCTTAGTCGCCTCTTACGACACCCACGGGATGAATAGGGGTGGTGACACTCTGTATTCTTAATCCGTCACCACACGGAAATAATCACCCAATTTAAACTTACTCTTTACATTAACTTTTTTTACCAACATTAGATATCTGTGTAACATGCATTTTTATTCATATTATCAACATTTGCCGGAATTTTATCAATAGTACGATTATATGTGTGATTGTATTTATAAATAAAATTGCAGAGGGTGTTATTTATCCAATTATAATTACCTTGTAAACTAAATTCTTTATACAATTTAGATTTCAATATTCTAATAAATCTTTCGACTATTGAAGCCTTTTTAGTGGAGAATGTTGAATAATGATTAATATGAAATGATTTCATAAGATTTTTAAATTTATTATTATAAAATTCTGTCCCATTATCAGTTTGTATAGTTTTAGGGACACGCTCTTTATCCAGCAAAATCTTAAAAGTGTTACATACAATGTCTTTATTTTTGCTTCTTCTTTATTTTAGTTCTAGCAGGGTATCTTCTCCGTTTAGGTTGTGGTGAGTGGCTTGAAGCGGTAAGATGTGTAAACAAGTGGATTCTAATATATTTAATAGTTTACGAGATCGAGAGGAGTTTTGAGACAATAGATCAGTGTTGAAGTCGCCCATGATGATGTGATGCTCATACTCGGACCCTAACGATTCCAAATCGATTCGAATTCGGTGAAGTAATCAATGGCTGGAGGACAATATACGACACCTAGGATAAGTTTAACTCCTCTGACACAAACCTCAAGGAAAAGATACTCAGCGGTCGAATCAGGTGGTGATTCTGAACGAAGATGGTAAGAAAAAATGGGAACGTAAGTAAATTGCAACACCACCGCCTCTTTTATTTACTCTATCGTTCCGGATGAGAACAAAACCTGGAAGAGGGTACGAAGTAGAAGGAAGTTGAGGTTTGAGCCATGCCTCAGAGACCAGGATAGCGTGAACGTTTGAACCATTGAAGGCTTCCCACAGGTTACTGTAGTGACTGGGTATGCTTTGAGCATTTATATGACAAACGTTTAATTCTTGATTAGATTTTTGATTAAAAGTGTTACACAATACATCACCGAGTGTATCCGTTACCGATGTAAAACTGTCATTGGCTAACGAATCAACAGAGTCATTGGCGGAGTAGTATGATTCGACATCAGACATGCGATGCTAAAATATATATAGAAACTAATTATTAAGATATAAAAATAAAGGTACAATTACTATACTATACAGTTTTGCAAATCAATGTAATACTTACATCAATGCACCACCCGCCGGCCCACACTGACACTTATTTAATAATAAAACAATAACAAGAACACCAATAACACCAATTAATTATAAACAACGTAAGAAAAGAAAAACAAAAACCATTTAGTAAAGTAAGTCGATTGTTGGTCGTGACAAAAATATTATTTCAGAACGGTTTATTATATGCATGAGAAATTGCATGAACACGGAACGCACCGGTTAGGAAGTTCATCGTAAACGTCATCTTGACAAACTTTGACATATAGGATATAGATTGACGATTATAATATAATATTGTTATTGTGAAATGTCTTACCTATTGTAAATATGTAAACAAAAGGTGGCATGAATAATGCAAAGTAAAACACATTGAAAAGGTTTTTTTAGAACACTAAACACGATAATGGCATGGAAATTAGGTCCTACGAGTTGAGTTCTTGTTAATATTAGAACCGTCATCCGATGCACCGCTGCCCTTTACTGCACGGGCCT